>NQII01001699.1:0-81531 GCA_002778355.1 Clitarchus hookeri
GCGGAAATGTAGCAGCGGAGCGATCTTGCGCCACGCCTCGCCAGCTGTGCAGCCTTGGGACGCGCCACGAAGACAACCAAGCGCTGATGTCACGACGTGTCCTGTCGACGTCGAGGAAAGACAAGATATTTGCCACGCCATGCGATTAGGGTTACCATACACCCGGTAAAATAATGACATTTTTGTCCAGCCGGATTTTTTTGGTGATAAAAATTTCCGGGTTTTTTACCGGGTTTAAATATTGTATTCATCTATTAATTATTGTTTGTTCGTTTGTTTTATTGGGCCCGTAAGATCTTTTTTCAATACATAGCTGTACAAAAATATTGGACAAGTCAAATAAGTCAAATTACAGTATAAAANCCCGTAAGATCTTTTTTCAATACATAGCTGTACAAAAATATTGGACAAGTCAAATAAGTCAAATTACAGTATAAAACGTTTATACACTTAACGAACACACACACATTTTTACTGTATCTTATTAATTTTCGTGCAACAGAACTTCTTATAGCTGTGTCGTCAACATTAGCTTAGTTTATAATATAAAATTGTCTGTATTTTATTTGATGCTCTGTACGTTTACGATTTCTTAGTTNTCAACATTAGCTTAGTTTATAATATAAAATTGTCTGTATTTTATTTGATGCTCTGTACGTTTACGATTTCTTAGTTAATGTCTCATTTCAATCCATTTTTCATACTGCAGTACGTGTATTTAAAAGGTTTTATTGTTTGCGCAACTACAAGCATACATGTTTGTTTTTCTGGTACTTAGCTTTTATTTTATATTTAATGCCAACTAGGCGGCATTATTCTATGTCATTAATCAAAATTTTGAAAGTNGGTACTTAGCTTTTATTTTATATTTAATGCCAACTAGGCGGCATTATTCTATGTCATTAATCAAAATTTTGAAAGTCATGTGCTTAAATTAGAAAATACTTAACTAATCCATTATTTTTAATTTTTTCAACAATACTATACTAGCAGAACTGCCAGGGTATAATAGGAAAACCTGTGATATCTTCTAAGATATTCATTTAAATGATATGGTGTAAACGACAAATTTGATCTTAACTAAATGCTCAAGGTAACTAACATATTAAATTGAATAAGGATTAATACCACATCGGTCAAAACGGCTTCGCAAGTGAACCATTATTTTTGATCGAACTTTGAAAGATAAAAATGGTTTCTGTCGGTCATCCTTAAAAGATAAACATATGCTACCCCCGACTTTTCTGTAGACGTTTTCAGAGTTACAATTCTGTAGTACATTAATTTGATGTATCTCTTATGGTTTAGTCAGCGCAAGCCATGAAAGCGCCCGAAAAGCGGGGTTTTACGACAAAAGTCGACATTTATCTACTATCCTTACATTAAATATATATTTATTATACACTAAAACCTTCCTCGTGAAATTCTCTAAATGATGTTGCAAACCGCATCAAAATCCATCAAGTAGTTTAGAAGTACTAAGCGAATACATAGACAGGCGCGGATAAGTGACTTTGTTTTATACTATTTAGAGATATACACACACACACACATATATGTGGAAAAAATATAATGTGTGGTTCTACAGTACAAATTATTTGCGGCGTATTGCCTTGTTCTCCTTTTCCAGAGTGATGTCCTCCTTTTTACCCCGAGTGCTTGGTAATCCTACACTGAAGAGCAAAAACTGGTTCACTTGCCTAATATCGTGTAGGGCCCCCGAACACGCAGAATTGCCGCAAGACGACGTGGCATGGACTCGACTAATGTCTGAAGGTATGCAGGAGGCAATTCGCACCATGAATCCTGCAGGGCAGTCCACAAATCCAATCTGCGCCAATTTGAGAAAGGGTTGCACGTCTGTCACGTTTAATGATTCTCGTCAGTCGTCGTTTGTCCCGTTCTTTCACGATCTTTTTCCGGCCGCAGCGATGTCGAAGATGTTATGTTTTACCTGATTCCCGATATTCACGGTACACTCGTGAAATGGTCGTACGCGAACATCCAAATGTTATCGCTACCTCGGAGATGCTATGTCCCATCTCTCGTGCGCCGACTATAACATCACGTTCAAACTCACTTAAATCTTGATAACCTTCCATTGTAGCAGCAGTAACCGATCTAGCTGCCGACCGCATCGCGTTACTCTGATTGTTTCCATACCTCTGTTATTTTCATACGCACGCCTATACCAGTTTTTTTTGCTCTTCGGTGTATATGTAATGTGTCACGCAATTCTTCTTGTTCTTTAGCTAGTTCGCGGTCAACTGAGTTATTTAGAAATTAACCTTTGAAATCATCCCCGCTCCTACCTGCCCGCATTTCAATGGAAACACTAGACATCTAATATTGACTGGCCACTGACGTATCTGTTGAATAAAAATTCAATACTAAAAACTACGATCGACTTCACGCTAAACGTTACCATTAGGAAACTAGCATATCTACAATTGAGGTTAACAATTTTTATTTTAGTAGGAGAGTAATTAATGTTAATTACTTGTGATTATTTTTGAATATTATTACAGTTTAGCTTAATTATTTTTAATACTTTTTGCATTGTCATTTGATTTCGTATAGTTCATTTATTTATATATTTATCTCTATATTCGATTCCTAGAGCCCCAATGCTTGGCTAAGCCCATTAGGCTATGAAACATGCCATAAAATATACATAAACAGACATCACAAACCTAAAAACAAAAACAATAATACACAAAACATTCACAAAGTCACAAGTTAGCAGCCGTAACCTACAATGCATTCATGAATTCATTAACTGTGTAAATAGATCGTGACAGTAAATAATCTTTACGTTGTATTTTAAAAGTTTTACTATTGGTACTGTACAGAGCCCTGATATTAATTGGCAAGTTGTTAAAAATACGTGTGACTGAGTGAAGGACTCCTTTCTGTACTACTTTCAAACGGACGGACGGACTGTGCGTGTTATTAATGCCTCTAGTGTTGTACATATGAATACTAGAGTTCTTTATGGAATTAATGGGACCATCAACACCAAAAGACATAAGAGAATAGATATACTTACCAAAAAATGTTTGAATTTTATATATTTTGAATAATTCTCTTCAAGAGTCAAATTTCCTTTTGTTTCCTAAGGTTCTTACATCTCGCTTCTGCATTTTACAAAAAGTTTACACTATCAGTGGATTCACCCCAAAACAAAATGCCATACGACAGGACTGAATGAAAATATGAAAAGTAAACCATTTGTGCAGCTTCAGGACTCAGTGTAGTCACTATATTTCTTAATGCAAAGCAAACTGCACTAAGCTTCGGCAATACCTGTGGCACATGAAGTTTAAAATTTAAGGTGACATCAACATACAAATCTAGGAATTTAACTTCAGTAACTTCACAAAGGCTAACCTCTTCAGAACAAAAGTCTATGCTGTGTACATTGTTATTATTTGGGGGGGGGGATGCATAAAATTGGTTTTATCAATGTTTAGAGTTAGGTGATTTGACTTGAACCAAGTAAACAACTTGAGAAAATAGCATTGGCTATATCAGCCGTTTCTTGAATGGATCTCCCATTCAACAACAAACTAGTGTCGTCTGCAAACAGCACAGTGGAACCATCAGGTGCCACACAAAGAGGTAGGTCAGTGATAAACAAAAATAACAATAAAGGCCCCAAGATTGACACCTGTGATACCGCATGTTTAATTACACCACTTGATTAAAAACATCTTTCACTTTTACTTGCTGCAGACTGTTCTCTAAGTAGGATTTTAATAAGTGATGAAATTTACTCTTTTAATTGAGCAGAATAAAAATGTACGACGTGAGTCTTCTGTCTATGGCGAATGTTCTTACTTACTATTCGTTTTCGCTTCTTTGTGACGTCTTGCATACAGGCAGTTCTTCTGTAGCCATTAAGGATGGTTTGGGTTTCCCCATAAAATATACAAATGACAAATTGGTTTACAACATCGATTAAAAGATGCAATCCCATTAACATATGCAAAACATAATAAATTTGCAAAATAATATAAAACCCCTGAATATTACAAAATTTACAAACTCCCGAATACTTTACTTAATATTTTACACGAAAACCCCGTTTAAAATACATTATAAAATTAAACTTATCTTTTCATATTGCCACAGAGCGGGAGCACCTTTAGGAAACCCCACCACTCCATGACAGTGACTTTCAACTACCCTTCCTTCCATTCCACTCATTTAAGCAAAATGAGTCTTACCAAAAACCTTCAAGCAGCAGAGTTTAAATAGCAGAGTGCAAACAAATAATGCAGTCGCGATANCAAGCCTCCACGCCGACAGTCTGCGCTCGCCTGTCAAGCTACACAGCCGCGTCGGTACGGGTCACCGATAAGGTACGTCTCAGCTCCCTCATCGATCTATCCCCATGTTACGAATGACGTACAAGTTTCTGTGCTGATATTAATGCTGGTTGTACGATGTTCCAGCACCGTCCGATATTTAACAACTGACTATAACCCTGTCCTCCGTCGGAACAAAGTTCCGAGGGTCATAACTGTTCGAAGTCCGTCTGTGCTTCTATGTCCGAGAGCAGGAAGTCGTATGCTTGTATTCCGATCATCGCTTACATGAAAAAGGAGTCTGGAACATTTTCAAATTTTCTAGGGAGCCGCTGACGGTTTCCTGTGACGTTNTCATCGCTTACATGAAAAAGGAGTCTGGAACATTTTCAAATTTTCTAGGGAGCCGCTGACGGTTTCCTGTGACGTCACAGGTAGCACGCATGCACTTCCAAAGGCTTCCTAACAGGGGGCGTTTTTTTTCGCTGGTGACCGCTCTGATTGGCCGCATGCTGTACGAGTGTCCCTTCGCAGCTTGAGGCCTCAGGTATGTTCAACGTCTTCACACGTCTCCAAAGCCCATGTAGATTGCGTACGACGATGTGCAGGATGTAAATAATGTTTCGTTTGATACCGCTGGGGCCTGTAAGAAGGGCGCAAATTTATAAGCGTTGCAGTCTTTCTCAATAAAATTACTTTTTATAATATTTTTTAATGTTATGGTTGCCATTGAATGTTTGCTGTTTCAATCAGCAATTTTTCTCTGTCAGTATTGATATTTTCTCGTACTATCGCTTTTAATTTCTTAAAAAAAAAATATTAAAAAAAACTGGCTAAATCGCAGTGTAGATATTTGTACCAACGGTCACTCAGATCCCTCAAAAAAGAATTCTCGGTACGGCCCCGAAGGAGCGTGTTTAGTCACGCACTCACGTCTGATGTGCTTCCGGCAGCTCGTGAGTTCCATCCCGGAAGGCTGTATTGGGGATGGCTTTACTGCGAGTATTTCTTTCTACTGTTATGATTCAGTAAATTAGGACAAGTCTAGCGAACTGCACTGACGCGTCTCGGCATCCAGGCCAGGCGAATAATCCAAAACACATTACAGCAATAACAGTTTATTAAACGTGGCACAGAAGCGACAGCGGATCTCCCCTCCCGGTGGCACGGTATTTGGGACAATTATGCCGCCAGAAACGATATAATACTTGGCAACACTTTGCATGCGCGGTCTGTCAGCCTGTCTGTCTGTGGACCCACGGCGAGATGAAGCCCATCAAGATGCAGCTTGGCGTGCCACACGTCGCTTTCCGACTCAGCACTCAGTCTACGGCGATGGCATCATTCAGGTTAGTCATATCTTGTAATTGATTAGGACCTCCCTCGCCAATAGCTTATAATCACTGTAACTCCTAAAAAGTGTATTAAATATCTGTTCTGTCTTCATCATTAACTTCAGTTCTTCCCTCATAATAGTATAAACCTTCCATAGTCCCTAGACACAATAACAAAATATTAGAAACGTAACACTACACTCCAGATAAGTGCCTATAAAAAATACTTATGGTTTGTATGGGTTATCCCAAATCTACGCAAGTTATATTCTGCCTTGCATTGGGCTCGGTGAGTAAAATTAATGTCGATTATTATACACTTCGCGTTTAACAGAGAATATCCGAAAGCCCCGTTAATAATGTAATTCTACGTATATTTTACATAGTTTCATTTTACTTATTGTCTTGGAACAGCGACAAGGCCTAAGTGTGGAAACACTATGCATTCAGGAATTGGGAAGGAATCTGCCCGTGCCTGTATTAAGGATCTATCTTAGCATTCGCCCAGAGTGATTTTGGAAAACTCTTGAAAATCTGAAATCAGGTTGGCCGGACCGGGAGCTGAACCCGGGCCCTCGAGAATGCGAGTCGAGTGGTTTTACCACCGCGCTTTCTCGCTCGGTAATGCTCTACCTCGCCGTATGTAAGACTAAGGCTAGGACTACTCAGGTTAGAAACCAAACGAGATTTCTTATGGCAGAGTTTGTCATAGGTAATATTTTCATCGCAAGGTGCGCTGCTGTCCCAAAGAGGTCACTTTTAAGCTGGTTGTAAATGGAAAAATTATATTTATTTGTGTGTAAAAGTTTGTGTTTTTCTCGAATTGTGACATATACTTGCCCCAGCCAAAATTCTGGGTATTTACTTCATTTTTTAACAGCTGTTTATTCCCTCCAATGGTGTTTGCAAGAGCGAACAGCCAAAATACGATTTTATTTGGCATTGACGGTTCATAAGTAAGCTTACTTCAATGGAAAAAACGATACGAATTTTACTTCGAAATAAATACAGCTGTCATGAAAAGAAACTGTATACTTTACTCATTTCCCTTAAGGAAGAGGCAGAAGAAAGCTCTAAAAATGATACTTTCAAGCATTTTGCTATTGTATTTTTCGATTTAGTCGCGACATTTAAATAAAGCAATTTGTAAGACCGCGTTTGGCTAAATCGAATTAACGACAGAATATTTGCCAATATGTGAATATATTTCGTAATATTTCCACTCTAGTGCGAATACAAAGGTTATTCTCTATGCAGGGTTTAACACAATACAACTAGGAATATTTTACACAACTGCATTTATCTGATGAGCATTTCAATAATCATCCCATTTACTTGCATACAAAACGGGAAAATCCGGTACGCATGCGACACCCGTGCACCTTGGCGGAAAACAGTTGTAGTTTCCAAACTAACAGCTTTGAGTTTTTCCAACCTGAGTAGAACAAACTTTAGTAAGACCAGCATAATCAGTGTCCCGCGCACATCATTCATCCCTCGATCAAGTACAACTGATATTGCAAGGAACGTGAATATATTCCTAAAATGTCAATTCTTTTTATTATTTGCGAGAAACGAACGGATATGATTTCAGATGAATTTAGTGTCATAAAATGTAAACATCACGCTGTTGATACAACGTTAAGACATGAAACCATTTCCCATACTTTGCTGCTGTCCAACATCAGGCAGCGAACCAGTTAAAATACGTCATGTAGTCAGGGGAGGGGTATTTTATTTCGAATGTTGATCTCAGAAGAGCGCAGTGAACCGCGAAGCAGCCATAGCGATATACCGCGTCACTGCACTGCTAAACCATCGATGCTGACAAATGCCGGAATGAAACCTACCAGATCGCAAATTACAGAATAAAGAATTGATCAGTCTCAACAGGGTCTCCGATAAGCTTGCAGAGAAAGGAGATCTGCCTTTGACGTCGTCGTGAGTGCGACTGGCTGCTGCGAATACAGCCGAGGTTCCTCGCACGTAGGCAGCGTAAGGGCGTTGTCGAGGACCGCTTGGTTTCCTCGGGGCGCTCCCGTTTCCTCGCGCCTCTGCGCTCCTCGCCTCTCCGNTCTCTGCACTCCTCGCCTCTCCGCCCACACACTTCACCTCGCGCACTCTCCACTATGGCCGAGTCTTAGAGGAGAAGTGGGGCAGAGTGCGCAGGTGAGCTGCCCAGGAACCACCCCCCGTGTTTCAGCATTGAACTGCTACTCTGCCAATAGCACTATCGTACAAAACGTGGATAGGATTTGAGGTTATATCGCTTTTTATGTATGTATGGGCCTTGAGATGCTTGAACACGTCCTACAAAACCTAGTTTTGATGCAACTAGAATATATTTAAGTGCGCCAAAGCATTTTATTCATATTAAAGGGTGGGTCTGTTAAAAATATAAATGTAAACAAACATGAACACTACTGTTGACCATGTGACTTTGACAGTTACACTTTCAATGAACCAGTCAATGTTACGGACATACGCAGAGTACGTAAATTCGTCTATATCATATTTAATCTACGGGACAGGCAGGACAGCCAACTTCGCTGGCATCATCTTACGTCGACCCTGCTTTATGACGTCACCAACGCGCCGATGTCAGTTTCTTAACCATAGTAAGGTTAATTCTACTCAGGCTAGCAACAAAACGAGTTTTCTTATGGGAAGAGTTTGGCATAGGGAAAATTTCCGCTGCTAGGTGCGCAGTGTCCCAAAGTTTTTAATTAATATTTGAAGCTACGTGAATAATAAAAGATAAATATTTTACTTAGTTATAGTTATTTTATATTTGATTTATGATTCATGCAAATATTTTTTTTAACTTAGAAAATTGACAAAATCCCGGAAACATGCAACTGCGACACAAGCGCTTTCCTAGTGCCCCGATGAAAAAAAACCACCGCTCTCGGTGTTACGCTGGCCTATATCGGGCGCGTTGTTTAATATTTTCGGTCCCGTTTACTGGCCAGTGGAGGGGGTTTCTGCAACTGTCTTACGCAAGGTGTTATTGCAATCACGCTCGTGCCCTGGTTCAATGTTTGAAGGTGTGATCAGGCAGGCCGTTCCACTAAGGCCCGGTAACTTCATAACAACGCGTCATTCGCCTCAAGTATCGTGAATATTTAGCATACTCCAGGAGCGACTTCGAGACTGAAGCATGTACACATCAAGCACGTAACCCTATGTTTATTTACTGGGTCTCGTTTTGATAGTTCGTAAAAATATTATATTAAAAATATTTACAACTGAAGTGGGGATACCTCACTAATTAGCGAACAAAATAAGCTACGAATAAATTAATTAAATATGTGTCTGGGTAGTACAATACTTCAGCATACAAAATTTGGTCGAAAAAGTCACCTTTTCCGATATTAACTTAAAATATTTATATGACGGCTATTTTGAAAATAAGTGTATGTTATCCTAAAGTTCATATACATTTAGGATGGCCTACTGCAGCCTTATTTGTGTGCTAAATTTTGTGCAATGAGCTAAGCAGTTCTCGAGATAGGATGCTAACACTCTTTATCATTTTACGTAGCGTTATCACTGAATGGACAAAAGAGGCTGTGAATTAGCGCTCTTAAGACTCGTAACAGCTGCATTCGGTTTGTTAAGCCTGGTTCAAGCGTATCTAATGGTTAGTTAGATCGGCATTCTATAGCCTAAAATGTTTGTTTGGCCTCCACTTTATGAACACTTGTCAGATATACTAGAATGATACATGTTGAAGGCCATTTTACACGCCACCAGATTTCGTAAAAGTTTGTGCAAGGTTTGCCACAGCGACCGTTATATCATCTAGTACAGCACACGTGGTCTTGAACGGTCGGATGTCATACCAGGTTTGGTAAAAGAACTTGTCCTAGTTTACATGGTAGTTTCAATACCAGCTTTCGTAAGTGGCCAATCATATTGCAATTTAAAAGCGTTGGGTGCTTCCCGCGGCCACTCCTATCCCCCATAACTTGATTTCCCTTGCTCCGTCCCTAGAATACAACCCGAGAAGGGTGTTTTGGTTTCGGGGTTCAGCATTTGACGTGACGCAGCTTCCATACTATTTGATACAAATGCTTCTTTTTGGTACAGATTCGAATCTTGGGAATATTCCGTATTCCATTCTGAAACTTTTAGTTAGTTTTTTTTAATGACAGTTTTTCATTAATATCTCGATAACTGTTGAATTATTCTTATAGCGAGACAGTTTCGAACCCACTGTACTGACTTTTTAAAATTTCTATTAGAATACATAAAAGTACCTGTGTTGACGAGTATTTCTCTTATCAACAGTCAACATTATTTGAAGGTTGTTGAACCATGTGTGAGTTCAAACGACTCAGTGAGCTCCCGCGACAGTCGCCTTCATCACTAAGTAACTCGCACTTACAGCCAGCTAATTGAATGCTGTTATAGTGTGTTATTGGGACATGTCACAAAATACTACTGCAAGAGTAGAATAACGTACGGTAAAAGTTGAATAAAGCTAGTGTAAAAGTGGTTTTCGGAAGGAGCATGTAAATATTGTTACAATTTTCGCAAAGTTATTGGGCTAAACCCGGTTCGTTAAGGATAGTAGTTATTAATGAAATAAAATAGTTAATTACAGTGTCCTAATTTTATTTACAATAACTGAAAACAAAATTATCTCGACCCAAATTATTACAAAAAATTGATATCACTTGCTGTTTACAATTAATGAATGCAATAAATACAATTTACGTGGAGTTCTCCGAGTGAACTTACGCCCAGTAGCCTTCACTCGTCGGGTTTCACGCTCTCTCACCCATTCACACCACAAACACCTCGTCCGCCGTCGTCTCGCAATCTCCCGTCGACGTCCGTCCCTCAGGGCACTTGACGTCGCCCACTGCAGTCAGCCAGATGGCCTCCGCCAAAAGACTTCCAACCCTTAGATCGCCGCTGCAATATTTATAGGGTCGTAGGACATCGCCCAGAATTTATCTAATTGCCGCGTTGCGCCGAGGGTCCTAGTTCCCAGAATGTTCTTGCGCGTCCTCTAAGCTCGTTGGCTTCTCCAGGAGGGGGAGGAGGGGCTGTGACGTCAGCCAGGTCGCTGCTGTCAATCATATCCTCCCTCACCCGGGCGAGCGACCGGGCAGCGAGCTGGTCTGTCTTGGGGGCTGAGGAGGGTNCGTGCGTAACGGGAGCTCGCGGCCGGTGCGAGCTACAGCGCGTAACAATATAAATGCAAAAGGTTTCTTATATTTAGGCTGTAATCTATAACTGCCATCAAAAATTTATCTGTCCATAATAATGTTTTTCATAACATCCAAGCAGAATTTATTTAAAAAAAACTATGTTTCAAGAATAATGTATACAATATGCATAACCTAATCACGAACAGTATGTCAAAAATGCAGCAGTATAAACTACTACAACGTAAGTTTTAAATAAAAAGTAAGGATTTTATTACACGCCATTTGTACTTTTCCATCTGTGCACTTTGTTTTTCCACTTCGCCATTTCGAATTTTACCCTTCGTTACTCCCAGAAATAAGAAAAGTAAAAGTTTTACTCCGGCAAGACGCTCGGAGTAATTACTCTGCAGTTTTAGGACACCGCCAAGAGCGAGCAAAACATTCACTCAGAGTTTTTTCGGACAGGCAACGAAGTTTACTCACTGAGCAACGTCTTAGGAAGGCGTCCTGTTTGCGTGCGAGAGAAGTAAGCTTACGAGGAAATTCCGCGAATCCGTCATCTGCGCAACCAGTGGCGTGGGCAGAAATTTATTTTGGGGGAGATTTTCTTCATTGATAAAACAGCGCATGTAAAATAATTTAGAGTTGAGAAACAAAAGTAGATGTAGGCACTAGTATATTAATTTTCCTTTTTTTTTTAAACTGTTTTATAATACATAATTTGTTCGTATGACTAACCATGTATTTTTTTAAAAATATGTATCTTTTGTTTTGTTGCACCCGGAACCCCCTTCTCTCGTCCCAGCCCCCCAACCAAGTCAACGACCCCGTACCGAGCTAACAGCTGGCGTGGCCATTCCAGTCCTATCAAGTCAGCTCCACTTCTCAAGCCATCCATTCAATAATTCTTTCTGCTCTGGACGGCAGGCGTGCAGAGGCCTGGTTACATGCACTTCTCCACACAGTAGCTGTCGATTCAATTCACGTTGTGGAAACATTGAGCGGGGCATGAAGTGCAGTGTTCACCTCCCTATCAGAATATCGCACACTCCCGCACAGAGACACTTGAGTAATTGTGCTCCCGACAAGCCGCTACATCTGTAGCCATAAGGCCGTGTTGCTGTTGTACCTATCTTGAGCCTATGCAATGCATATTAAGTGAATGTGAACCGTGATGATCTTTCTCGCAGAATCGCAAAGGGCACGGCTCACCAATCGCATGGAGATTTTTTTCGTTTTCGTGTAACAACTTGTGTTTCAGGGCCCTGCAACACAAGTTGTTACACGAAAACACATCTTTATGTTGTTTAAAATCTTACAGCTAATTGGCCCATTTTTTCAAAGAAAAGATGGGGGCCTACGAGATTACCTTCCTGTTTTCAGTGTGTCATCTTCCCCTTAAAAGTTTTGAACCCCTGCACTGATTTCAAAAAACTCGGCATCCTTATAGAACTCAGTAAGTTCGCTTTACTTTTGCACCTTTTGACTTATGTCGGATGCTTTTTTCCAAAGTGATAACCATTAAAAAAATTTTGAAACCATTCCACCTATATGCTCCAAAATTATTACGTTGATAGTTCACAATGTTAGGACTGAATACAGTTAACCGTTTTCCCCTAGATTTGATATACAAATAGTGCTCTGGTAGACCACCCTAAACCCGATATTACACGATACCTGCTGCCATACTTGGACTTGTACAACATTTTATAGAGCATGGTGTACGAGCTGGTATACCATCCGCTATGCGAGTCGACATGGAAGGTTCTTATTACACGACAGCAGTTGGCGTGCTACCATTACATGCGCACGGCAAATGCGCAGATAAAAGCATGGTTCATATTATGGTTGGCTTTCAGATAGGTTTAATGCTTATTAATGTATTTTCAATATTTGAAAATGATAATGTGAAATCACGTTTTTTAAATGCATTTGCTTATTAGTAAAATTGTTATTATCTGGACAATTTTTAACGTAAAATTTTGAACCGCAAAAAAGATACCCGACGGATTTTTGAACTCGCCCCATAACACAATACAATAAAATTTTACTCAGACTACACTCTACCATTACAATATGAGGGCACACACACTTTGCATAGTTAAAAACAAGTTTTATAAACATCCTTTTCTAAAAATTACTCATTAATTTTTCATTGCCTGGGTAATGTTTTAAATATAAAGTACACTTTCCAACAGTAATTAAAGCTACGTATCGTGGCCAATCTTATTTGCCTCTGTGTCGTATTTTAAAGCCATTTGAATGTTTTTCCTCCTCACGAACGTATAATCAAGACGAAGGCACCCTTGCATGTTTCCTCTTCAACTCGTTTCAAGTAGTGGCCGCGGGAAGCACCCAACGCTTTGAAATTGCAATATGATTGGCCACTTACGAAAGCTGGTATTGAAACTACCGTGTAAACCAGGACAAGTTCTTTTACCAAACCTGGTATGACATCCGACCGTTCAAGACCACGTGTGCTGTACTAGCTAGTATAACGGTCGCCATGGCAAACCTTGCACAAACTTTTACGAAATCTGGTGGCGTGTAAAATGGCCTTCAACATGTATCATTCTAGTATATCTGACAAGTGTTCATAAAGTGGAGGCCAAACAAACATTTTAGGCTATAGAATGCCGATCTAACTAACCATTAGATACGCTTGAACCAGGCTTAATAAACCGAATCCACCTGTTACGAGTCTTAAGTGCGCTAATTCACAGCCTCTTTCGTCTATGCTGTGATAGTACTACGCAAAATGATAAAGAGTGTTAGCATCTTATCTCGAGAACTGCTTAGCTCATTGCACAAAATTTAGCACACAAATAAGGCTGCAGTAGGCCATCCTAAATTTATATGAACTTTAGGATAACATACACTTATTTTAAAAATAGGCGTCATATAAATATTTTAAGTTAATATCGGAAAAAGGTGACTTTTTCGACCAAACTTTGTATGATGCAGTATTGTACTACCCAGACACATATTCAATCAATTTATTCGTAGCTTATTTTGTTCGCTAATTAGTGAGGTAACCCCATTTCAGTTGTAAAGATTTTTAATATAATATTTTTCGAACTATCAAAACGAGACCCAGTAAATAAACATAGGGTTACGTGCTTGATGTGTACATGCTTCAGGCGTGAAGTCGCTCCTGAAGTATGCTCAAGATTCACGATACTTGAGGCGAATGACGCGTTGTTATGAAGTTACCGGGCCTTAGCTGAACGCCTGCCTGATCACACCTTCAAACATTGAACCAGGGCACGAGCGTGATTGCAACAACACGTTGCGAAAGAAATTTGCAGAAATCCCTTCCACCGGCCAGTAAACGTGGCCGAAAATATTAAACAACGCGCCCGATATAGGACAGCGTAACACTGGGAGCGGCGGCTTTTGTCATCGGGGCAGCGGACCAAGAATACATGGAGATGGGTGTGTCCGGCCGTCGTTAACAGCCTCCTAGAATCAGCCTCCGGCAACATGAACAAGGCGGGGACATTCCATCTAGATTGTAATAGTAAATGCGTGAGACAATAATACTTAATATAATTAATTAGCATCTTGGTATTCCATCTAAGCTCCCCCGATAAATAGCCACATAAATATTTATTGTATAATCCTTATGTTCAATAAATTCCATATATTGTTGTTATACCTAATCATGACTCATTATTTAGGTACGCCCATAACCCCTTTCAGGTATGAATTGACTTAAAAGCTAATTCGTAACAGTGTGCTTGAAAACCAAGAGTACATCATTTTCGTTGAGAATATTTTTTTATGTATCAAAACGATTCTCTTTACTTCATTGTAGTACTCTACGTCAGTTCTTGCGTAACAAATGTTGTCTAACGTAATCTTACTTAACCTGACCTAACCTAAAATAACCTAACCTGATCACGGGCGTGTACATAGTTAGGTAGCGGGGGGTGCAAATCACAAAACGAATAACCATGTATAAAATATTAAAAATACCCATTAAAAATAAATTTAAACATTTCCATCACAAAGAGTATACACTACAATGAAACCTGTTTTTATTTGGTGGCCGTTTCAAACATGCAGATTGTGTAGTGAAAATATGAAAGTCGTAAGATTATTTTTTTATTTTCTTAATAGCATGATGCAGTGGTGGTGCAACTAAACCCCCTCCCCCTACATGCCAATGAACTGATCCATATGTTATTTTTCTCGGTGTATTTTATTTTATTTCAATAAATATATGTGTTCGGGAAATATAATGTATACAGGATGTCTGTAAATCCGGCCTATTCCTTGAAAGGGGTTACAGTAGGGCCACTTTGCAGTAAATTTTACCATGTGATACTCTGTCAGAAAAATAGTAGTTGTCGAGATACTTTAGGTTTTAAGTGGTTTAAGTAATGTAAGAAACCTCCGATTAGCAATATAAAATACTAATTGAGGAAAAACCGCTTATTTTCTGGCACTTATTTGAGGGTTTTCTGATAGTTAACAAAGCAGTGATTGAATGAGACTTAGCACACACATGACTAAAATCACGTCATTGCGTCATTAGCTATCCTACAAGGTACAGATATCGCTAACAATCACTTTATGTTTGAGAAAAGATGCATGGAAGGCGGCGCCTTTCCGAAGAAGCGCGCCACCTGGGCCCCTGTACGCTCTGCGTTCGTCTCCTCCTGTTAGCTAGCTAGTTTCATCTGACCTCGGGATCGTTCGCGCCCCTTCGCGTATCTGTTCGTGAACACAGCTCAAGCTCGCCAACCAGTTCAAATCAGTTAGATTCAACCATCGTCGTGTACTGACGTGTCATCGCTCTCTATGACACACGGACGTAATTTCTGTAATGTGTACGCCAAGTGCCATACGATACCTGCTTTTTTTGCTATCAGGTATCATAAAAATTAAGCGCCAGAAAATGGGCGTTTTCCCCTCAATTAGTATTTTTTAGTTGCTAGTCGTGGTTTTTTTAAATATTGTTTAAACCACTTAAAACCTAAATTATCTCGACAACTATTATTTTTTCGGACGGGGTATCGCATGGTCAAATTTACTTTAAAATGGCGCTAATGGAACTCTTTTCAAGGAGTAGGTCGAATTGCCAGGCATCCTGTATAATTAATGTTCGGAACAGAAGACCTGGTGGTTCCTGGAGATGCGCGCCTCAAGCATGATGCACTTGCAGCTGTGCTTAGCGGCACAAACAAAGCAATTGTACAGGACGAGTATAAAAGAATACCCCATGCGATTTTCTTCTATGGAGGTACATAAAGGATCAAGTGTTTCGTCCACCATTGCCGGCTAACATTGACGACCTCAACCCGAGAGTTATAAACGCCATCCAAACCGTAACACCGGACGTGCTGACAAGAGTGTGGAACGAGTTTGATTATCGCGTAGATGTCGTTCNAACCGTAACACCGGACGTGCTGACAAGAGTGTGGAACGAGTTTGATTATCGCGTAGATGTCGTTCGGGCCGCTCGCGGTGGTCACAATGGACATTTATGAAGATATGGTGAACAAACGTCACGGTTCCACGGTTCATTTGATTGGTCAATCAAGTTTGTAGGTTTTTTGGTTTGGATATAATATACCTTCAAAGTTGGGGTATTCTTTTATACTCATCCTGTATACCTCGAGCACACTACCAAACATAGCACCGTAGAAGATATATTGCATTTATTACATNCTTTTATACTCATCCTGTATACCTCGAGCACACTACCAAACATAGCACCGTAGAAGATATATTGCATTTATTACATCCAAATGGATAAACACTCGAGAAGTTCTTGCCACGTTCACTAAGTACTCTTATTTATAACATATTTAGTGAGTCATTTAAAAATAAGTAATCGAAAATTTAAATATAAGCACCTTATTTCAGTAACGTCTCAATCAGTTACAACCAAATTTTTCTTGCAAACGGTTTTAAGGAAAGCCATGTAAATTTTTTATGAAATTGTTTCTTATTTATGAAGCTAGCTGTAGCGTAATTCTGATAGTATTTCAGGCGCTGGTACCGTTAAACTGATTTAACTCAGAGTTGGTGTGCTGAAGTTTATGTTGTGTGTACTAATTTCAATCGGCCGTTTTGGAAGGTACTGTAACCAGTAAGTTATTGCCATAGGCAACTGCCTAATATTTCAGTAACTACTAGATCGATTACCGTCTAATCTTCTGGAATGTTTCTTATACTTAAACACTTATTATACATTTTTATTCCTACTATGTAAGTGAGTACCGCATCAGAATTACTTGCATATATGCATAGAAGAAACTAGGCTGATTCGTTTCAACTGTGCGTTATTTCATAGTCATTATACTGATATTTCGAATTCGGTTTTATGCTGCGGGAGATGCTAGAATGGAAAATGGAGGGCAGGATACAAAGAGGAAGGCCAAGGAAGAGTTGATTGAAGGAAGCGGGACGTATAAAAAATGGATATTGAATGAATTAAAGTGTAAAATGAGAAGTGGTGGGTTGACAGAGCTAGATGTAGAGTTGTAGAGTCCAAAAGTTTGTGTTTCGTTCAAACGGTGATATTTAATTATGTGTGCCAAAATATTAAGTATCTCTTCTTTTAATAGTATAAAACAAAGTAGCTTATCCTTGTCTGTCTGTGTATTCGCTTAGTACTTCTAAACTACTTAGTGAATTTTGATGTGGTTTTCAATGTAATTTAGATAATTTCTTGAAGGTTCTGACGTATAATTCAATTATATTTAATGTAAGGATAGTAGAGAAATGTCGAATAGTTTGTGATCAAGTAGTAAAAAACCGCTTTAAGGGCGCTTAGATGGCTTGCGCTGACTAAACCATAAGAGATACATCAAATTAATGAACTGCAGGATTGTATATCTCAAAATGGCCTATAGAAAGTCCGTGATAGCATATGTTAATATTTTAAGGATAACCCACAGTAACCATTTTTGTCTTTCAAAGTATCGCTGTAAATACTAAATTGTTACCGGGCGAAGCCGGGCCGGTCCATTAGTTAATTATATTTCTAAATACTTACACTGAAGAGACAAAAAAAAAACTGGTACACCTGCCTAATATCGTTTAGGGCCCCCCCGAGCACGCAGAAGTGCCGCAAGACGACGTGGCATGGACTCGACTAATGTCTGAAGGTATGCAGGAGGCAATTCACACCATGAATCCTGCAAGGCAGTCCACAAATCCAATCTGCGCCAATTTGAGAAAGGGTTGCACGTCTGTCACGTTTAATGATTCTCGTCAGTCGTCGTTTGTCCCGTTCTTTCACGATCTTTTTCCGGCCGCAGCGATGTCGAAGATGTGATGTTTTACCGGATTCCCGATATTCACGGTACACTCGTGAAATGGTCGTACGCGAACATCCAAATTTTATCGCTACCTCGGAGATGCTATGTCCTATCTCTCGTGCGCCGACTATAACACCACGTTCATTCTTTCNCTTGATAACCTTCCATTGCAGCAGCAGTAACCGATCTAGCTGCCGACCGCATCGCGTTATTCTGATTGGTTCCATACCTCGGTTATTTGCATACGCACGCCTATACCAGTTTATTTTGTCTCTTCAGTGTATAATGCTCGCCCTCTAACGGTGCTGACGAACGTGAACAGTATAAAATATGTACAAAAATGCCCACTGTGGGTTAAGTTCTTACTCTAGTGCGAAGAACAATATTTGTTCTTTACACGGGTTCTAATATAATATAAATTGAAACATTTCATAAAATTGTACCAATTTTTTAAAAGTTGCATATATCTCATTTGTGTACTTGGAAAGCTGAGAAAAATCGGTACACGTGACACACCAGCGCTACCTGTCGGCGAACATTTTTATTTGTTAAATTATTAGTATTGAGCTTGCCAACCTGAATAGAATAAACCGTAGCCGTAGGAGGGTCGGAAGGGGTTACAGAGCTACCTGTGTCGGATCGGGTAACTAGCTCTGGAAATGCGGAGGAATTCTCTAGTGGCTAGTTTTATGTAGAGTTTTTTTCTTACTTTTAGAACTATTCTTCAATAAGCACACGTTCATCTACGAAAGCGGTTATTTTATTATAGTAACGGGTAATTTACATCATGTGAAATTGAGTGGTTTGACAATAAGTAAGTAATGACAAAAATTGTATCATAATATTTTAAAAAACTGTGGACATTGTATTTTCTTAATAACATGATTTCCATTAATTTCACGTAATTATCGAGGAATTCACAGAATTTTAGTGTTGAAAACTGGTTTTAGGGGAAATAATATTTATTCTCGTTAAGTTGGTGTTTCACTGTGTATAAAAGAGGAATAAACAACTTAAGCAATGTTTTTAGCTTTTAGAAATTATACGAATAAAAAATACACTGATCCAACTTTCTACACACTAACCTAACAGAGTCCTGTAACTTATGTAGTAATCATGTAATAATTAAACCGTAGCGAACAACGCGCACTTTCAGATTTTCCGATGTGTTTGAAATGATACCATCTGATAGAGGTGAGTGGTGCCAACTTGTGGTGCTTGAAGTTACAGGCGCAAGTGTCGCGAATAATCCGAACTGCCGCAGGAACTGTCATGTTCTGATAACAGCAACGAAGAAAGCTTCGTGTAGTTAAGGCTACTTTTACTACAGGTTGGGAAGGACAGTGTTAAAAATTTGACAAAGGGAAAATTTTCACCACTAGGTAAGCGCAAGTGTTGGCAAGGTACCAGATTTTCTCTATCTTATTCGTTAAAAAACAGGATAATTGCCGTAATTATAAATAAAATATAAAATAACTTCGTAATTAAGTAAAATTTTTCTCTTTCATTATTTACGTAACTTAAAATTTGAATTAAAAGTTGCCTTTTTGAAACACCGCGCACCTAGCGGCGGAAATTTTCCCTATGTCAAACTCTCCCATAGTAAATCTCGTTTTGTTTCTAACCTGAGAAGAATAAAACTTCGTTTAGTCTCGTCATTGTTCGTCCCACCACCCGAAGCTACACGAATCATGGGAAAGTTACGCGTTGAGAAAAGTGTAGAAAACAGTTCCGGTTTTCCTCATCACAGACTCCGTTTTCGTAGATGAGGTTGTCAGTTTCCGCAAACAAAATATCAGTTAATTTACGGTCGTGTGTTATTAGTGTCAGAAGGCACAGAGGTTTATGTAGCGATCTATTTTCAGCTACTCTGAAACAAGACTTGTACTTACATCTTCGTTAGAAGGATTCTGATTAGTGACTGGTTCATACGACGGTTTTGCGCCGTGAAGTTTGTTCTGAAATATTTCCATTTGTTATATTTCTCATGTCCATCTGATGCTCCAGGATCGAAATGAGATCTGAAGTCGTTTGAGGTCAGTCATTTATTANGCGTCGTGAAGTTTGTTCTGAAATATTTCCATTTGTTATATTTCTCATGTCCATCTGATGCTCCAGGATCGAAATGGGATCTGAAGTCGTTTGAGGTCAGTCATTTATCACTTGGTCAACTGGTTTCTAGGGATTTTTAATGTGCAATAATAACCAATAAGTTATGTGTCAGCAATGAATAAACGGTCCCATCGACGTCTAATATACGTTTTATATAGATTTCATAAACATTTGTAACAAATTTTATTTAAGAAGATCATTCTAGCTGGTTTCAACTCATACCTAAACTTCTGCGTTCACGCTTAAGAGAAAATAATATATAACTTGGTGCTGCGTAGTATTTTCGTACTTCTCACAGCTAGTTTGAGTGAGATGTTCCTGCAGGCAGAATGGGAACAGTTCTCGGGGCGTATTTAGACATTCTTGCGTGAAGACCAGGGGCAAGCTAAGAAGGAAAAGCAAGAAACAATAAAGAAAGGATTAAAATAGGAAAGCCGGAGGAGAGAAGGGGCACTCCAGTGGAAATAACTTTCCGAATATTGATATTAGCTTTATACGCTAACAGGAAACCTCAACAGGTCTTAACTTTCTGAAGCTGGTGAGGGCTGCGGGTCGGTGTCTGAGGGGGAGGGGGTGGGAGGACCTATTATAATTGCGATGCTGTAAAGGAGCAGTTTCTCAGTGGTTGGGAGGAAGGGGGGGAGGGGGTTGCTCGGGATGCTGGGAAACAAAGAGAAGCCTCCTCTGGTAGCTATTTAATAATGGCTTCGTCCCGTGGACGTTGCGAGTGTTCTTCAGGGATTAATACGTCCGCGGAGAAAAAGGCAGTCGTCTTCCCCCCCCCCACCGCAATTTTATTTGGCCCTGCGAGGGTATATCCCTCCCTTAAGTCCCAATGAGTTATTACTTCCTCTTATTGTAAATACAGTCGAGTTTACAAAAAAAAAAAGTATTCTTCGGTTTCTTAGTTCCTTACTGCATTGCCTCCCATTTTAAGGAATCTTCTTTAGGGCTTATTTTTGTGATGCTGACTTCAGACACTTGGGTGGAAATGAAGACTTTTAGACCACTGAAGAAGATTAGTGTAAGCATTTATATCACCTTTATTAGGAAACTATCCTAACTGGGTGCCTACCAAAACTAATACCGCACATCCTATAGCGTGTAGTTATAAGCCAGTGTATGTATCTTACACCACAGTCAACAAGTTTGGAAACAACCGAAAACAACATCGTTAAAGAATCTTCAGTATCGCAGTACCTTGCTATTTTTTACTCTCCCTTAAAATTAGAGCCAACAGAACATATAGTGTAAAATATTTTTATTAAAAATTAAATTCGTAAGGACGAATAAGTCTATGAAAACATAGTGCGAGTTTCTTTCTCCCCGTTGTTTTTGTATCGTGATAGTGGATAAGTAATAGCTAATTAAAAGTGAATGGCAAGTAACAACAATAACGCAATAGACTGCAACACTTGCAGTGTAATTGGGGTTATTCAGCCAATAGGCGTGGACTCTGAGAGCAAACGCTAGATGACTGTGCATTTCAGTCACTCGTATGTTTTCCTATCGGCGGTCACTGGTTATGTTCGAATATGCATTAAGTAGTACTTACTAGCGTAGTTCCATACACATGTGACATTATTAACTTGACGAAGCGAAGGTGAAGTACATTTTTTTTTTCAAACCGATATGTCAACTTTATTTCTTTGTGAGTACTGAAATTAAGAACTAAAACAAAAAGTACGCACATCATAAATGTTCATAAACACAGTACCTAAGTTGCCATTCTCACATGTAGACTACAAGAGAAGTATTTCATAAAATAATTATGCCAACAAAAGTGGCATAAATATTACTGCTTAATATCATCATAATTATAATTATATATACATTCGATTGTTTAAGGTATTGTTCACTTACTCTTTCGGTTTTAATCATACCAGTAAATAAATTCTTTCGTTGGTACATTTTCCAGACTGATTACACGTTTAAAATTTCCATCATAGTTAAAAAAATTTAATGGGCATTTTTTTTTTACGGTTTAGTGAGACTTTCTTGAGCAAAATTTCAAACTTAATATATACGATTTATGTAAAAATAATTAAGATGTGTTTTGAATGGCCTCTCATACTGAAATTAGCAACAGAAATTTTCCTATTGCCGATCTTAACTGAGACGTTTACGAAAGTTGTTTTTCACAAATTTATTCATTTAATAGCCTTTTACAATTTTTATAAAATTTGGCGCTTTATTTCAGTGGGCTGTAATTTTAAATATGTTTGTTATGTGCATATCAAAGCCTACGTGTCAAATAATTTAATGTATGTATGCATTATGTATATTCATTATTATTTGTGCCTGCGCGGTCAACGAAGTCCTCTTCTGAAATGATGGATTATTTACAGAGATTGCATATATGCCTTACCTGCGCCACTTAATAAATACGAAACAATTTATTTGGACGTGTGGACATAGTAAAAGGATGCGTTTTCAGAGAAGAAGATATGAGAGAAGAATTAAAAGTAGCCTAGATTTTATAAATAAGGTATCAATAATTGGAACGAACATTTAGAATAAACGAAGACAGAATTCTCAAATAAGTTATAAACCATCTATCAAAATTAAAGGGATACTAACCAAAAGAAAAAAAAATAGATTTTATGAACACGAAACAGGCTTAGAAAGACTCCGTGAATTAAAGAAGAATTTTTTTTTTTTAACAAAATACGTTGAAATATATACTTAAGTAAGATTATACGTCTCTAAAATATATATATATATAATTAGTTTTTTTTGTGTATATATAAAACTTGAGAATTCATTATATTTAAGTTCAAAACAATGATAAACAAACAAAATACGTANATTAGTTTTTTTTTGTGTATATATAAAACTTGAGAATTCATTATATTTAAGTTCAAAACAATGATAAACAAACAAAATACGTAATAAAAGCACTCATCTGAATGCTGCTCGGTGCACAGTTTTTAATTAGCAGTTAATGTATCAAAGAAACTCTAAAAAGTGGAGTAGTGAAACAAGCATTTTCGTTTGACATTTCATTTTGAGCAGTCAGTGGCAATTTCACACACGGGCTGCAATAAACTAGTTGTTGTATATTCGCCGCCGTAGGC
The DNA here is from genome assembly GCA_002778355.1 of Clitarchus hookeri. NCBI lineage: Eukaryota > Metazoa > Arthropoda > Insecta > Phasmatodea > Phasmatidae > Clitarchus > Clitarchus hookeri. The sequence continues at coordinate 23,270 of NQII01001699.1, forward strand.
TGGTATTCTCATCTCTCTAGACGTCTATCTTCTATCTACTTTGCCAATTCCATCGCATACTCTGGCGTACCTCCGCAGGAGACAAGACGTAAACTTGTAGATATGGAAAATAAAGCCATTCGGGCATCAAACATAACCTGAACGGGATGAAGGAGAGATGAGGAAGACCGGAGTTGGGAGAATTTAATTTGCAGTTCTCCGTTATGTCACCGACGGTGAAAATAACGAACGGGAGAAATCGCTACAGCTTAACACAACTGCCGTACTGTGCCGGAAATTTTTAGACGTAATGACTTTTAAATTGGCAAACTCTTCGCCATGTCAAATATGCTCGGACGAAACATACTAGCGAACATGTAATTTTGCCCATCATAATATAAAAAAAGGTGCTCACACACAATAATTATTCACTTACCGTATTTAAAACATGAAATACTCAAGATGTAACCACTACACTGCCATAAATTGATCAAATTTTTATGGAATAAAAACAGAAATTAAAATTTTGGGAAGTTTCAATAATTTACAGAATTAGGTATGTTAGGTCAATTAACGGATCTTTCTGTAAAAACGTTGTCACTTCAAGAAATTCCATAGTTTTGTTAATTAACAGTCTGATTGTTTTTGCAATTTTTAAAATTTGTTTTAAGTTATATGGTTATTGCATTACACAGCGGTAGTTAAATGGGAATGAAAAATGTTGTAGCCCAACGCCAAATAGTCCATTCAGGACAACGTCTGCGAAGCGCTGCTAATGTTATACTTCCAGGCTGTTCCTTCGCCCCAAGCAAACAAAGCTTCATTAAGTCCAGAAAACGCCAAAGGGACAATGCACCGTATTTATGCGCACTCAGTTTAATAATATTGTTACCATTTTCTTAAAAGTGAGTGGGGTAAACCACGTTCGTGAAAAAATGGAGGGCTTAATTAAATAAAAGAGTTAATTATAATTTCATAATTTAATTTACAATAACTACATACAAAATTCTCTCGATCCAAATTCTTACAATAAATTGATATTATTTGTTGTTTACAATCAATGCATTTAAACAGTACAATTTACAATCACCTCAAAGAATTAATGTGATTAATTAATTAAAAAATCAGTCCCAATAGACAGTATATCAGAACCTATTCAATTAGTTAAAAAAAAAATTGTGTCCATATTCGACGTTTCTAATTTTTACAATACAATCCGTATTACATGCTCATTCTGTCCCACCTCAGTTTAGTCTGTCAAGGGTCTTATTTACACCGAAGTGACCACTGCTGCTGTGTTATGCAGTTCTCTTAGCACTTCTGGGATTCGACCGATTGTAACATATTTTTTCTCCCATCATTACTTTCACAGTTCCTGTAAAGCACACCATTCTTTATAAAAAAAAAGGGAATTCCACCGTTCCCAGTATGCCTTGACTGTCATGCCTAGGCTGGATCTCTCTTCCCATCTTGGGCGATAACCGGCTTCCTTCCACTCCAATATTTGATGTTAGGTGTGGTCACGTAGCTGAACATTTCTTATGTTCTTTTCGTCCCACGTAGGTGACCCAATGTAAGAAACAGGGCCTTGAATTCTTGTCCTCCTTGCTTTCCACTACACACCACACTTTTCCTCCTGGCATTAACCATGACAACAGAATGGTTCGCATGGTCTCCTGGAAAGTGCATCTGCATTGCTGTGAAGGCATCCAGATCGGTGATATATTTAAAGTAATATTCTTGCAGGTATTATATACACCATGCTATTTGACTTTCAGGGTTCTTGGAATTTAACTGCTAGCGTAATGAAACACGATAAGTTCTTAGGATAGAGTGTCTGTCATAAAGATACAGGTGAAAATGTGCAATTGCCTTCACAGCTACCAGAAGCTCATTGGGGTCACAGTAATTTCTCTAAGGCTTGTGTAGCACCTTACTAAAGTATTCAAATGGTTTCTCCTTTCCATTTTGAATCTGAGGTAACACAGCCCAGATACCTACTTTACTAGCACCAGTATCCAGAATGAATTCACACCCTCTACTCGGGAAGTCCAGTACTGTGGTAGATATCAGAATTTTCTTTAGTCTATTAAAAGTAATTTCGCATTATGGGGTCTAATAAAATTTTCTTTTTGCCTCAGTCAATTCATGCAGAGGTTTAGCGATCATGGCGAACACGGGCATTAATCGATGGTAGTAAGCACATAAGCCCAGGAAACTTCGCATTTCCGTTTTATCATTTGGTAGAGGCGAATCTCTTATTGCTCTGGTCTTCTCAGGGCCTATTTTAATCCCAAGGGCCGACACAACATAGCCCAAGAAATTAATTTTTTTTTGGAAAAGGTGGCATTCTTTAGAAACTAATTTCAGGTTGGTTGCAGCGACGTTCTGAAACACAGAATTTAGGCTTATCAGGTGCGTTTCAAATGTTCTTACTGTGACCACACTGTAATCTAGATACACCTGGAAAATTTCTAAGGACAGAATTTTCTCCATCAGTCATTACAAGTGGCAAGGGCATTGCATAGCCCAAAGGGCATACCTTTGAATTGCTAATTTCCTTTCCTTTGGACACAAAAGGCAGTCTTGTTTTTGTCTTCTGGGGCCACCTCGCACTGCCAATACCCGCTCTTCATGTTTAAAATAGAAAATCACTGTGAACCTGCTAGGCTAGTCAGAGTGTCGTCTATCCTAGGGTGTGGCTAAGGATATTTCCTGGTCACATTATCAAGTTGGCGGTAATCAACACAAGATCTAATAGAGCCATCCATTTTTTTAACAAATACAATTGTAGAAGACCATGGACTGACCAATGGCTCTATCGCATCTAACTTCCTCATCTCTTCCAGAATACTGTGAACTACCTCATATGAAGCTAGCGGTAGTCGCCTTGCTGGCTCCTTTATGGGCCTGGTATCCCCTGTGTCTATGTGGTGGAATGCAAGATTAGTTCTGCCAAGGTCATTAGACTCAGGAGAAAGCACCTCTATTTCTCTGTAGTAATTCTGAAACTGCCTTCTCCTGTTGCCAGTTGACGTTTTCTATTGTTCTTGTCAGCAGTTCCCCCAGAGCATCTGGTAGAGGACATTCGGTATTTTGTGGCATTGAAGCTTCTGGAACATTTGGAAGTACCTGTGAGACCTGCTTGCCTACCCCTATTGTGGCCTCCTCCTCAAGACGAATTGCATAATTAGGTAAATTAATCATTATAACAGGTAAACTGTCCAAATTAGAAGAAATCAAAGTCCTTGCTACAATGACACCATTTCGTAAAATGCCACCTTTCTGGGCTGGTTCGATTATGCCCAACCATCTGACCAAATTTCCCTGGAATTTGCCTGGATTAACAATTTCTCCATAGGCAATTCACGGTTACTTTACACTTTTCTGAATCCCTGTTAAATTTATATTTCTGGGTACCTATTATTTTACGTATCCTTCCACATAAAAACTGCCAGTTGAATACATTTTAACTGCAAAATGCTTGTTTACTGTTCTCAGCTGTTTAAAGAATTAAGCCATATTTCAAAAACAATTTCGTACAAACGTTCAAAATTTAGGCCTTTAACCATATTCAGGTCTCAGTTTTATGACTTTTTAACAATATGTATGAGGCGATAGTTCTTACGGTTATTATTTTGCATTTTTAACATACACCGGAGAGCCAAAAAAACTTGCATAGGCGTGTGTATGCAAACAACAGAGGTATGGAACCAATCAGAATAACGCGATGAGGTCGGCAGCGCCTATATAAGAAAACACGCGTCTGGCAAAGTTGCTCGATCGGTCACTGCTGTTACAATGGCAGGTTATTAAGATTTAAGTGAGTTTGAATGTGGTGTTATAGTCGGCGCACGAGAGATAGGACATAGCATCTCCGAGGTAGCGATACAATTTTGATTTTCGCGTACGACCATTTCACGAGTGTACCGTGAATATCGGGAATCCGGTAAAACATCAAAACTTCAACATCGCTGCTGCCGGAGAAAGATTGTAAACGAACGAGACAAACGATGACTGACGAGAATCATTAAACGTGACAGACGTGCAACCCTTTCTCACATTGGCGCAGATTTCAATGCTGGGGCATCATCAAGTGCCAGTGTGCGAACTATTCAACGGACCATCATTGATATGGGCTTTCGGAGCTGAAGGCCCACTCGTGTACTATTGTTGACTGCACAACACAAAGCTTTACGCCTCGCCTGGGCCCGTCAACACCGCCATTGGACTGTTGATGACTGGAAACACGTTGCCTGATCTGACGAGTCTCGTTTCCAATTGTATCGGGTGGATGGACGTGTACGGGTATGGAGACGTCCTCATGAATCCATGGACCCCACATGTCAACAGGGGACTATTCAAGCTGGTAGAGGCTCTGTCATGGTATGGGGCGTGTGCAGTTGGCGTGAAATGGGATCCCTGATACGCCTAGATACGACTCTGACAGGTGACAGATACGTAAGCANTACGCCTAGATACGACTCTGACAGGTGACAGATACTTAAGCATCACGTCCGATCACCTGCACACATTCATGTCCATTGTGCATTCCGACGGACGTGGACTATTCCAGCAGGACAATGTGACACCCCACACGTCGAGAGTTGCTACCGAGTGGCTCCAGGAACACTCTTCTGACTTTAGAAACTTCCATTGGCCACTTAAATCACCAGACATGAACATTATTGAGTATATCTGGGATGCCTTGCAACGTGCTGTTCAGAAGAGATCTCTACCGCCTCGCACTCCTATGGATTTGTGGACTGCCCTGCAAGATTCATGGTGTGAATTACCTCCTGCATACTGTCAGACATTAGTCGAGTCCATGCCACGTCGTCTTGTGGCACTTCTGCGTGCTCGTGGGGGCCCTACACGATATTAGGCAGGTGTAACAGTTTTTTTTTTGCTCTTCATTGTATTTGTTATACATGCCGTAGCACATTACACATAATACATGTTAAAATAAAATTTGGCGCGACTGTGTTTAACCCGGTTATAACAGCGGGGGAAACAACTGTTGTATTTCACCCCTTGTTATTGATATGTGTTGAGTTATTTCGTTAAACGGACGGCCTCAGTTGGAATAAAAATTAAAACTAATGAACAACCAGTTCAACGAAAATACACGGCAAGTTCAAGCACGCAACTCTTGTGGCTTATTTTTTGTACATAGCAACGACAAACTTAAAAGATAGTGGTGAACATGCACATAAATAGGCATACTGTAACTTTTATTCCCCTCATATTTATATGCATTAGTACTTACGGTTTTATAGGTTCATTTCATTATTTATTAAAATTTGTCTTGCAGGGCTTAGTATTTTGTTGGGGTTGCGGCAATCATTCAAATAACAGAAAAGTAAGCACACTACACAATTGTGTTTCGAACAGCTAGGGAAAGGTTACAACATTGTGATAAACGGACACGACTTTCAAACAGTTAATTTCATCTTAAATCTGTTGACGGTTAAAACGTATAAATTTCACATGTCCGATATTTCCAATCACACACACTGATCCAACGTAACGTAATTGCAACAGTACTCTTTCACACACACACAGCAGTCACGATGCACTATACAGTATATTTATTCCTGCAGTGGAAAAACAGATTTATCACAATATCGTAACTTGCTTAGGTAGGTTTAAAAAACACGAGTACGAACTTGATGCTCCGTTTAGAAACATGCCATGTAATGTCGGCGTCGCCAGTCGCCACTTCTGCCAACTTCGGATTTGTAATCGTCCCGCCATCACAAATAAGTATATTAGAATAAGTATTCAAACAATAAATTCTTGTTTCAATTGTAAATTACAAATTCAGAAATCATTATTTTTGCTTTAATAAGTATGAAATATGCTAAAATTTAAAACATGTATAATTTTCGTAGTACAACATGCTTTGCGAATCTTCCCGAGAGAGAGAGAGAGAGAGAGAGAGAGAGAGAGAGAGAGAGAGAGATAGAAACAGATAGAGAGAAGGAGAGATCGACAAACTCCGCTTCTCTCACATTGAATTTTATTCCTCGGAAGGAAATAAAAATTATATTTTTAACTGTAACAATGAAATATGTTTCCTTCAGTGCTACCTAAAAAATCAAATATATCAATAGCCAATGTTTAATTTACAATTAGCATACCAAAAACTAGGTTAAAACAATATTTTAACTGTGAACTATTTCTTACTAGTAGTTTTCAACAGATCGCTACTCTCACTGGTTTTAATTCGCATTTAATACAAAATAAATAATACATGTTATAGAAGATTACTAAGTTAAAGTTCCATTTTTTCAAGAATACAATACCTTAAAGTTAATCATGGTGGTATATATTTGTGGTATACAAGTTATTGAAAAAACAGGTTGACATGTTATTTATGGCTAGGGTAATTTTTCAAAGGTTCGTTTCAAAACATCCGAAGAAACCGTGAATGGACTATAGAAGCAGGGAGCACAGTCGTCAGATTACACACTACTGAGCATCTCATTGGCGAAGATAAATCTCGTTGAGTTGGCACTACCAACTCGGTATCACAAGCTTGTAACACCCCCAGTCGAGTATTTATACAGCACCCCAAGGTTATTTAATACATATAGACCCAAAATGCATTCGTCCTCTATTTCTGCTATGTCTCAATGTTAAGGTTATCGAGCTGTAAGAGTACCCTTCTCTTGCCTCAGACTGGCGTGGTCTCACCCATTACTGTAGTTAAATAGCAGTGATTCATGCTCCTATCAGATGATCGCTAGGGGGAAGTCCCGAGAATGTCTGGTCTTACCTCAATTTTAGTCTCCCATGTGTCAACGATCATCTGACAAGAAACATCATCTAGGCTCCCCTCAACCAATATGGCATCCAAGTCCTGTTTCAGCGAACGCACCTGCATAAACATTGGGTCCTCCCCTCCAGCAATCACCGACCTTTGCCCCTCAAGACCGGTGCTTGGAATTTTGCCGAAAATGTTGCACTATCATCTGCCCCTTGCTGCCTGCTCTCTGGTTGCTGCTGCTGTTGAGGGCAGTTGACTCTCAGGTGCCCCGGCTGTCCACACCTTTACCCACACCTGGCTGAGGCGTACCCACACTGTAGAACAGCTGTTCCTCTCTTGCGATGGCTGTATTAACGGCGACCTCTATATTCCCCCTGCTGCCCACATTTGTCGACTCGGTGGGTGTCGATCTCAGCTCCTTCTCAGCCGCTGCATGTTTTCTCGTCTGCTGCTGCAGGAATTCCTGCCATTCCCTATTGAGGGCGCTCACTTCCTGTTTTATTTCCGGCTCAACACTCACCCACTAACACTTTCCAGTTTCCTGCCCACGGTTTCGTTAACACTGTCAATATTCTTATCTAAATTTTCAACTACAATACTAACATCTTGTATCATCTTATTTACATTTTCGTTCACGCTGTGTATTTTTCTAGCCACATTGTCGTTCACACTGTCTATTTTCTTATTTGCCAGTTCAACAACACTAATTATTTGGCTATTCACAGATTAATTAACACTACTGATTTGACTATTTGCATTTGCATTAACACTATCTATAACTCCAGTAATTTGGCTACCCAGTCCTTCGATCAAAGCACGGAGGCCTTCTATCTCCACTGACATTTTTTTAGTTAGCATTCACAAATTTCTAAATACTTCCTTGGCCTATTACTACGACTATTATATTTACAAATTAATCCTATTAGTTATTATCCTAGTGTAATTTTAATTACAAATTTTTTTCTTAAATGAAATGCCTCCATCTTACTTCTGACACCTGTGTTGCAATTTTCTTAAAAGTCAGAGGGCTAAATCAGGTTAATTAAATAAAAGAGTTAAAGATAATTTCCTAATTTTATTTACGATAATTACAAACAAAATTCTCTCGATTCAAATTCTCACAATAAATTGATATCAAGTGCTCTTTACAATTAATAAATTAATCAGTACAATTACAATTACCTCAAAGAAATTAATGCAATAATTTAATTAAAAAATCGGTTCCAATTGACAGTGTGTTAGAACCTATTCAATTATTTTATAAATTATGTGTCCATATTTGACTGTTCCAATATTTACAATAAAATCCGTATCACATGTTCATTGTGTCCCACCTCAGTTTAATCCAGGTCCTACTAGTCCGCAATGTTCTAGAGTTCTCCGATCGCCCTCACGCCTTCACTCGTCGGGTTTCACGCCCTCTCGTCCATTCACACCACAAACACCTCGTCTGTCATCGTCTCGCTATATCCCGGTTACCGCACTCAGCCAGAAGGTTTCTATCTATCAAAACTGCCAACAGTCCAGATATGGCTGGTATTTGTAGGGTCGTAGGCCATCGCCCAGAAATTTCTCTAAATGCCGCGTTGCGTCGAGGGTTCTAGTGCCTAGAATATTCTTGCGCATCTTCTAAACCCATCGACTTCTCCAGCAGAGAGGGGGGAGGAGGGGCTGTGACGCGCGCGAGTCAGGTCACCGTTGCCAATCATTCCCTCCCCCTCCCCGGGTGACCGACGGGGCAGCGAGCGGGTCTGCCTGGGGGTGGGGAGGGTCGAGGTGGGTCACCGTCCACAGAGCCGGACCGCGCACGGAGCTTGCGTCAGCGCGTAACAATATGTTGCATGAGAGTTATTTCTTACTAGGCATTACCAACACGCCTATTTTCTCACTGTTGTTATTCACATGGGTAAGTATGAGTGCAATATTATACTTCATGATTAAAATATAAATTAAATTTAAATTTAACCATAAAAAAATACTTATTTAACATAAGTGTGAAAGGCCGGTTATACATATATTTATGAAACAACTAAACATATAAAAACATGGGGTGATTATTCAAAGGTTTGAATGAAAAAAAGTGTGAATAGACTGGAACTGCTGGCCTGTGTACAAATGTCGCGTAGTGAGAGATAAAGCATGTCCCACAGGTGCAAAGTACTTTCGTCGCCTTTGTTTTCAACAATATATGTGACAAGCAGAGATATGAACAACACATACAACTATGTGGCACTATTTAAGTGTGAACAGTTTTTATCTTATCAGTCAATTGGCTAGAAACTGTTAAAATTATTATCTAATTAGGACTTCCCCGTATAAAATACGTAGTAATGAACCAGCAGGAATGCGAACAACACTCATTGATATGTAGAACTTTTTAAAAGAAAACTGCTTTTGAATTATTATGTTCTTTTATTAGAAGCTGTTTAACTTATCGACGACTATGTACTTTCGACCCCTCTGTTTAAAACACAACACAGAACAAGCAGGAATGGAAAAAACATACACAGGAATGTAGAACTCTTCAAGTGTAAACTGTTTTTCGTAAAATTTATTGCTGAATTCATTTTTATTTGTGCCTGCTCAGTCAATGAAACGAATGAAGGAACATATTGTCAGTCATGATATTACATTATACGGTGATACGTCCGTAAGAAACTAACGTGTGCATGAGTGTTAGCAAGGCCAGTCCTAGTCAGATATGCGCATGCGCGTTTCTTCACTTTCCTGCGCAAGCAGACTTCTCTCCAGTCGGTTATAGTCTATTTGCGGTTTCTCCACACTTTTGAATCAAACCTCCGAAAAATCTTACCATATATGACTTGTTTGGTTGTTTCTTAATTAAATTAAGTATCACAAACGTTTTGTACTCGTGTAAAAAGTACCTTATTTTTTGGTTTTGTTAAAATTATATTTATATTTCTTCTATAAATTATATTATTTAATTTATAGTTAATTTAATTTAAAACAATAAGAGTATATATGTGTTGGTAATGCCTAGCATGAAAAGGTTCTTATGCAAAATATTATTACACTGAATGCGAACGAATACGTCTGGTGTGTTGTCCCTTTGGTGACATTTTCTAGACTCAGATAAGCTTTGACGGAATGGGGCGGAGGAATATCCTGGAAGTAGAACCTAAGCAAGGCTTCAGAAAGGCTGGAAGTAACCGCGAATGGATTACAGAGGCGACTGAGGTGGAAGGTGAGATATATTGCCACTGTAGAGGCATGCGTGTGCTGTTCCACTAAGGAAGCACGCCGAAAACCTGCACAGCTGGAAAACGCACACACACATTTACAGTATCAGCGTATCCGAGCTGCAGTTCGTGTACTTGAAGAACAAGTACACCCATGCGCACAGGTGTATACAGATTTTCGAGGAGAGTGTCTTCAACGAGCGTTACTTTTGAATTCTCCTTTACACATTTCTAGCGCATAACTGCAGAATACTTTCACGTGGTTTCCAGTCTTATCAAGGGACGGAAGAGATGGTGTCAGTTAAAAGTTGTTTAGACTGGAGTGAAATATTTCAATGTATATGTGTTGAGCGGCTTGAATGCCATATTAGATGCAGGAGTTATCATTATTTTCGTGAAGTATCTTAGAAGAACGCTTCCTGTTGCCTCGCCAACGATCACTTCCAACATCCGAGGCTGAGGAGAGGTTCCTTATTTTGTGAGTACGAGAAATATTTACCGCATTTAATTTACTCCTACCACCATTGGTGTTCGTGCACTGATAAACCGATTCACTTATTTAACTCTGTCATCCTACTTAACCCGCTGTCTTTTCCCCGACTTTCTATAAAATCGTGCGTTCTCCTGAAAAATTACAGCAGGCATAGATTTAAGCACTAGTCCAAGAAAAAAAAATACGCTAAGTAGAATAGTTTGGCCGATACAGGGACAAGGGCACTGGGCACAGGCACCAGGTGCCAACCGGCTGCCATAATGTGACGTCACCCGACAGCCATATTGGATCTAAGTGTTTACCTTGACCCGTGGCCTTGACCCCTTGCCCATAACCTTAGATGACCTTTAATCCAAAAATTTAATCGAGGAACCATCCTGCCCCCACTCCCCATAACCAACACACCCCACCACCACCCTACCACCGAATCATAAAAAATCGATAAAAAATTGCAAAAAATGGAAAACAATTCTAACTATAGAGAAAAATATAACGTTAACCGATCCTCCCCTATATAACAACACCACCCTAGCCAACAGCCCGTACCCCCGCCCCTCACCTGTCCACCCAATCATAAAAATCGAGAAAAATCACAAAAAAAAAATTCTAAAAATTCCCGAAAAAATTATATTAATGACACCGACCACAATTATGATTGTTGTCGACTTTGATATTGACTCAAAAGACCTGGAACTCAAACAAATCTATAATATATCGCAAAAAAATTAAAAAAAAAATCGTAAAAAACATCGAGGAAAAAATTACATACCTAATGCGAAAAACAAGGTTGGTTGTGTATTATCCCTGGGAATTCGATTCTCATAAAGATGACAGAGCACAGTCACTCCGTGGTACGACGATCAGCAGGCGACCGACACTCGTCAGATTTTATTGGCTGTTAGTCGGCAAGCCTCCAACCATACGAGCCAACAATACCAGCTTAAAATAAGAACCGACCATGCCAATTAACAACACCCCCAAACAATACGAACCACCCATACCACAAAGCCATTCCAGCCGTACAACCTAACGACCATCAAGATAAACCAACTACATATAACATCTGCTAATGCCGACATGCCGACCAGCGATACAGACTGACCATTCCTAGCAGATCATAACTAAGGTCTATACCAAAAAACCACACCAGCCGAACAGGCCAACCAAGTAGAGCAGCCAACTATACCGACCATCCATACTAACCAACGACAAACTCCTGCAGGCTGACTCCTGCAGGCTGACGACTGATTCCTCCTCTGTAATCCTCCTCCTTGGTAATTCACCCTCCTCGGTAACCCCCCTCCTAGGTAATCCTCCTCCCAGGTAATCCTCCTCCCGACCCGAGTGTAGGCAACCACGCACCACGACGACATCCAATAAGTTCGTGGATTGATACCCCAAGTGTAGGCAACCACGCACCATGGCGACGTTCATAAGTTCGTGCACCGACACCCCGAGTGTAGGCAACCACGCACCACAGCGACGTTCGAAAAGTTTGAACAATGGCGCCTCATGCATTTGTGACCACGGATCATGGCGACGCCCAACAAGTTCGTGGACTGACGCCCCGAGTGTAGGCAACCACCCATCACGGTGCCGTTGAAAATGTTGGACTGGCGCCCCAACTACTGTATGGCTGTCACGTAATACGGCGTTTTACAAACTTTTTGCCTCTATGATATATATGCATATATGTAGCTCTATCTCGCTATGCATGCATTTATATATATTTTTTTATTCATATATACACACAACAAGGTTTTTGTTTCTAATTTTTTCTGCTGGTGTTTTAAATATTTTTTTTGGAATCAGTTATTATTTGTTAATTGTTCAACGCAAACTTTGCCTACTATTTATAGGATAAAGAACGAAGTGAATACCTAGAATTTGGAAATACTATAGTAAGAAAAGTAAAATAGCTTTGCATTTTTGCGAAAGATTGCCACACGAATACGAGAGAATGGTCACTTGAATTTGTGTACTTTTCACCAGTTTCGTTAAACGCGCCCTGCTCCCCGTAGGACAGTTTCGAAGGACGGCATTTAGAACAACAAATGATTTCATCTGATGGCGCGGCTGGTAAATATTGACTTGTCTGGAAGCAGGCCGCCATACAGAGCAATGTGCACTCTTCCAAGTTCTTGACACAAGAGGTCGTATAGCAGGACGTGGAAGATAATCTCTCACCCAGAGCGCACAAGACATACTAACACATTTGTTATCCCCAAGCCATTGTGATTAATATCGTCAAATTTTAATTTCTTCCAATTTTCATATTTTTGTAAGGTGTGTACATACGTAAGGTGTGTACATACAGTAAATTTAATTCTCAAAGAAGCTCCTGAGTATCGTACAGTGAGGGAAACTGAAGGCGATGTTTGAAATTTGATCGCATCATTCAAATGCTTGTTAGGAAGGCAACGGATTAAACAAACTAAATATCGCTATACATACAGTAGTGGGGACATTTAATCCTGATTTGGCTTTTTGAACGATCACAGTACAAACATTCTGTTTATTAATTTTTTTAAACCACTAAACGATAAAGAAACGCCGGTAATCTGCCCATCTGGATTGATAATTGTTCCCTCAGGTGAGGAGTAACATTGAAATCAGACGCCGTGTAGGGGTTTAATTGACTATTCGCCTTGTAAAAAATGTGCTATATTCGTACCTTCGTGGATCTAAAGTATTGATTGCATTAATGGCAGTTACCGTAATGAAAGGATGTATAAATAAATAACATTCAAGAATGTAATTTGTTGTGAAACTTTCTTTCCGAGAAGTTTGCAGGTCAAATCGTTTCGTGAACGGCTGTTTCAAACATACTATCGCTTAAAATAGGTAGGTCACTTAAAAAAGGAATCCAGGACTGGAAACTGCACATCTGTGTTGAACCGTTTCTTTTATGCGATCCCGTAACAGCACAAAACAGAAGTTTTCGAAAAATTGGTTTTGTGCTAACATTCCACATTCCTGTTGGCGAGGAAAAGTTCTCGGAGCCAATTACGCCAAGAATTTTGATGATATAAACGTCAAATCACTTCTCATCGCCAAACGCAACAGGTGTGTACTGAATGCACGGAATCTCAAACGGTGAGTATCTCATTTGAAAGCGCGACTATTATCCGTGCCGAGCAGATGGGCGTAAGGGATGGATCATCTCTAATAACAAATTGCATACAATAACGTAACACAACTGGCATACAACGTGCCGTAAGAAAATCGGCTGTCTACGATCGGCGTAACGAAAAATGATGAAGCTTAGGCTGACCAATCAGAGTAGAGTGCGTCCACGTCATACATTCTCGCTGTAGCATATCTGATATACTAACCCCAGCGGTTTTCTTGATTAATTGACTTTTATTTTTATCACATTTGTGAAAAATCGCCCTCACCGCAGCAATTATGGAGTAATAAATTTCTCCGCAGTTAGGGAACATACAAGGTATCTTGTAGGTACGAAATGCGATGCTAGAAAGGAAAACAAAATTAATACCTTGTAGGTTATTTACAACTATTCACAATTATGGCGGGAACAATATTTTTTTTACATGTACACGCTTGTTTCGACGGTCTTTTTATACACACAGGTATCTTTGACGTATTGCATTGTGATTGGCAGGCTTAAAAATACGCCATAAGGAAATGAAAGATGTTCATATCTAACGCCACGCAATGTCATGTAGCGACATGCGTTAGTTATAAAGTATTGTAGACGCTTCCATTCAACTACAGGTATCGAATCCCATTTTTAAAGCGATACGTTGATTGAAGTGGGGCCCTGAACCGAGGCGAAGGTGGAGCAGCGACAGTATGCAACTTCGGGGGAAACGAAAGAACGCCGAGAAAACTGCCGCCTACGACAGTGTACTTCACAGTCGCCACATCTTGAGAATCGCCGTCCGAACCCGACCCGTCCGCCATGTCAAAGCAAGCTCGACCACAACTGTTGGTGCCAACCTGTGTTTCACATAGTTGAAAGTGCCGTCAAGAACGAACACAGGAACTGCGCTAGAAAGGCTTTGCATACTCGTGCACCGCTACGGCTTGCTATAAAACATTAAAATAAAAAAAAAGCCATGCCAAAAAGCAATATCATTTCTATTGATACAATTTAAATACGGCAAGTTGTATAACAAACAAAAAATATTATATTTGTGTAAATGTTGGAAGAGATTACAAATATTTACATGGGTGTTTTTTCGTGGTTAGGATTTACTTCTGTTAGCATTCACTTATACAGACGTAATCGTTGAAAGTAATTCTGTTTTTAAACGTAATCCAACATGGCTGTCAAACGAATGTACAAGACACGTGTTAGACAACTCGTGCGACCGCAGCCTTACATGATGTGTACGTGCTAGAGAGCGTTCTTGTCACGACGCACCACAGTTCACATGCTTTCAAGGTACAGTATATGAAGGACAGGCTCACGTCACGCTACTCCCAAGCAAAGAGTGCGGAGGATATTACACGACAAAGGCATGTGTCCCTACTATAGTCTTTTTGAATCAAACCTATGGAAGATAACCCCGCGTTTGAAGTGTGTGTTTGTTTTCTAAATATGTCGTGTATCATAAGCGTTTCATTATTCTATAAAAGTATCTCGATCTTTGTTTAATTCAACTTTTACTAATATTTCGTCTGTAAATTATAATATTTCATTTTTAATTAATACGTTTAAAAAAAGTTGGTAATGCGTGGCAAGAAGTAGTCCTTATGCAGAATGTTATTAGAATGAGTGCGCACAAACGCGGCACGTTGTCCCTCTGTTTTAATTATGTCGACTTGGTTAAGCTTTGTTTGCATGAGGCGGAGGAATAATTTGAAAGTATAACCTAAGCAGGGCTTCAGAAAAGTTGGAAGTAACCGTGAATTGACTATATGTGCGCATTCATGAGCACGTCCTTCTAAGAAATATCACCGTACGTCTGAGAATGTGTGGCTGAGTAACGACAAGTAGTTGTACTGGCATCGGCATCGGCATCGGCATCGACGGCACACCTAGCACCCTCCTTTGGCTGACAATAAACTCACGTGCCACTGTAGAGGTCAATATTAAACAAAGTTTCACCGTGACGCTGTAATGTGAAGGGCTGTCTGATTGGCTAATTGAGTCGTTTTCTAGGGATGTCTAACACGACATTGTTTGTGTTATCTCTACAGAACAAATTTTTAAATTTATAAAATATGCGACATTTTGAATACGACGAATAATGTATGTCCACGCAACACGACGGTACTTCAGCTCGTTTAACCCGAATACTGCGAACATACAAAGTAATGATTTAAACCATAGTTATTGACTGACTGAAATGTATTTTAAACCTTAAGAGATTGCTTGGAAGCCCATTATTTATCCACCGTATATTTCTCTGAACTAAGCGAATACTGAAAATATGTATAATACTTTATTTAAAACTTCAAAAGTTATTGTTTTACGACCATTCTTATGTCATCGTGTACATTTAATTTCCACACCTCGGGCAATGATGCGCTAAATTACAGGACATAAGATGGATGACGTACTTTGATGCGATCGACGGTGGAGCAGA
This sequence comes from Clitarchus hookeri, assembly GCA_002778355.1. Taxonomy (NCBI): domain Eukaryota; kingdom Metazoa; phylum Arthropoda; class Insecta; order Phasmatodea; family Phasmatidae; genus Clitarchus; species Clitarchus hookeri. The sequence continues at coordinate 39,272 of NQII01001699.1, forward strand.
ATAACTTTCTTNGTGCGATGGATGACGTACTTTGATGCGATCGACGGTGGAGCAGAATAACTTTCTTGCAGCATAGCCTAGTGCGCATGTTGTAGTAACTGGATTACGCCTGAAGTAAACAGAGGCGTGCATCGTCTTCCGCACAGCAGGTGACACAGAACCAGTATAAGTTCCCTTGTGTAGGTACGAGGACTTTCCTTTATTTGTTCCGAGTAAAGGTTCATGCCGAAGTCGCATGAGTATGATCAGCCCGACACGACAGACCGACACGACGTCAAAGCGCGACGACATTTCATATCACACTTTATTCAGCGTTCACAATTCACTCGACGATAATTGTGCGACAAGTATTGTACTTGGCTGCCGGAAAAATCCTAAAACGGTTAGTCACCCATACCAAATTCAATATTTCCGACCTAAAACTCGCGATAAATTTAATTATCGTATGCTGTTGACAATATTTTAATACATACGAAAAATAACGTAAAAAAACAAACAGAAACGTGACTTTGGCGCCATTTATTATTAACTGCAGTAAGGGGATACACGCGAGATTTTGTTTCGTAATGTTGTGCCTACTGGCAGTCTTTGCGCACCTCGACGAGTCCGACGCGACATTTGTTGTTCTGTCGAGGCTGCGATTATGTCGAAACGACCTTCCTTCCTGTTGCTGTTACACATTTATCGTCGTATCGAGGTGGTCGTCCTGCTCGTTGTGTATTGTGACCCCAGTATAAATGTGAGGTAGACGGATTTTCGTCTTTCAACGCTTGTCCCTCACAATTACTCACTACTTGACATCAGTTCTGTCAAACTAATGTTACACACTGATGCAACGTCTGTTTATATTCAGTTTTTCCACCGTCTCCGAGCTTGCATAAACAACAATTTATTTTCACAATTAAATATAATTTCTTTACATATGTCTCAACCGCCCCACTGTTTGCGTGGGACATCCCGTAGTTCCCTTCACACAAACGTTTAAATAGCGTAGAGGACTCAGCAAATGGGTTTGTCTTCACAAAACACCATTTAGAGATACAGCACAAGCGGAAAGTCGTTGTGCGCACGTACGAAAAAGAAACAAAACACTAACATCGTGTGTCCACGCCCGCGTGGACGTTCCTGAAGTTCGCTGTTAACACCTCCCATACGGTATTTCTGGATTGTTGCTCCAGCAGGGTTATACGATAAATATCAATTCATTAATTACTTCCAGCGTATGTATGCAGCGACTTTCCGAATACTATGTATATGAGACTCAATGTTCGTTAAAAATATATGCACCTAATATGCGTTGGAGTCTTTCAGGCACGATAACTGCAATGAAAACAGTTTCAAAGGAACGTTTTTAAAACGAACTGCTGAAAGGGGCTACATTCAGTTTTTGAACCGAAAGAAATCGCAGGACATTGCCGAAATACAAGTTTTGACAGATATCGCACATTGTAAGAACTGTTTTAAAGCTTTTCAGTCATATTCATGAATAAAACACATTTTCAGACTGTTGTATCTTTAAGTATTCGTTGTGAACATTTGCGAAACTTACATAGGGCCCTGCATCGAACTTCACTACAAACTTTCCACCAATAATACTAATAGGATCACAGTTAAAACTTCCCTGCACGGCAGTTGGGAGCCCTGCACGTAGAGTCGACGAGACACTTGATGCGCGTGCCTACGTCATACTTATCGCTGCCTTACTTCTGGAGCTCAGGCGCGGGAAACAGCGCCGACTAGAGGACTAAATACTTACATTACCACAACCAAGACTACATCGATGCAGGAAATGTACGAACTCTTAAAAACCTAGTACAGGGACGACCACAATTGTCAGAAATATACCATTTAAGTCGCAGGCCTATACGGGAGGTAAATGTACATTAGCAGGTACACATTTTGAAGCTCCGTAAAATATTTCGCTGTAATACATGTTTTAATGTTGAATTGTGTAATTAGTTAAAATAAATTCTTCACTTAACAAAATTTAAGAGCATTTCCTTTGTGGATGGTTTAAATGGTGCACAGTGCTTAAAACCTTTGTCAAGCAGGACAATGAGAACAATTCATTTGTTGCTACTTACGAAATAATTTCTAATTACTTTTATAAATGTACCTATATAGACTGTAAAAATCATTACATAGGTACATTTGTAAAAAAAAATTGGTAATCTACAAATTTTGTAGGTATAATTATAACATTAATAAAACAGTTTTCTTATTCAATACACTAAATTGTGACCAGAATAATGATAATACAATTTTATTCATTTAACCTTAAAAGAAGTACATACTAGCGAAGTAGTTCAGTGTTTTCTTATATACAACTTGATCGTACATTTGTGAGGGATATAGTAGTTAGTGTAATAGCAGAGAGGTCTGCACTTAAAGCAACACTACTTGTACTTTGAAAACAGTGAACGAGGCTGGGGCCATAGAGTAAAGATGAGGTAGACCTATTTTAGTCTTCTGCTTTACTCTTCTGCATATGTTCCCATCATTGACTAGCCCATGGTCAATAATATTGTCAAAGTCTCGTGGTCAACAGTTATGAATGTGTTTATATACATTTGAATTTTGAACAGACTTACCATTTCATATCAATAAAATACTTTAACTAACTTGAGTATTGTGATATTATTTTAAATTTTTGAGTAGTAAAAAAAAATATAGTAAAATAAATTTTGTCCTTTTTAATAATTAAATCAAAATCCTTGAAATGGGTTCGAAATAAAAATGTCGCATTGCTGATGTCCAGACGTAAAGGTTTCATTAAAATACTTCAAATTTCTTGCCAAATGAACTTATAATCCCAATACTTCTCGTTAGTTTCAAGGAGAAACAAAACGCGACCTCAAATAGTTGGTTTGATAGACCAAGTCTCTGTTACAGAAAATAATCACTCACTTGACAAAATATTAATAACTCTTCTTGTCCGACGGAGAAGTATAGCCAGCAACCGGAATAAAAAAATCACACACGAGTGACTTTGGACGTATCAGGTATCATTATTAATCAAAAACTGTAACCCATCAGGAAACGTTTTAAAATAATAGGTATTACAATCGAAGCTATTCCTGAATGACAAATTAATAGCGGCACGGAAGAAAAAACTATCAAAGATAACATGAAAAAGCCAGATAGAGAGTAATACGCTCCAGCAAAACGCAATGTGTCCCTAGATGAAATACACGTTGCAATGAAGTCCGCCCTTAAAGAAGAACGACCGCTATTACAATATGGTTCCGTATCCTGGATTAGTTGTGTAAAAGCATCTTNAGATTAGTTGTGTAAAATCATCTTGTACTAGCGGCGCCACCTTGATATATGTCAACATAAAGGATGAGTATAAAATAATACCCCAACTTCGAAGGTCTATAATATCAAAACCAAACAACCTATAACCTTGATTAACCAATCAAATGAACCGTGGAACCGTGAAGTTTGTTTACCATTTATTCATAAATGTTCAATTTGACCACCATGAGCGGCCCGAACGACATCTACACGATAATCAAACTCGTTCCACGCTCTTGTCAGCATGTCCAGTGTTACGGTTTGAGGTGGTGAGGGGGAAGCGAGCTCGCATTCGACACGTCCATGTGAAGAGGACGGTCTGATGTTTCCTTTATGTGCCAAGAGATGGCACTGGGAGCGTCTGTCGTCGCACTATGAGCGTGTGTTGTGTTTTAGTCCGTATCACGATGGGGACGGAACAACAGANAGTGTTACGGTTTGAGGACGTTCGTAACTCTCGGTTTGAGGTGGTGAGGAGGAAGCGAGCTCGCATTCGACACGTCCATGTGAAGAGGACGGTCTGATGTTTCCTTTATGTGCCAAGAGATTACACTGGGAGCGTCTGTCGTCGCACTATGAGCGTGTGTTGTGTTTTAGTCCGTATCACGATGGGGACGGAACAACAGAAGGCGTTCTGTGTTGTTCAGTTTGCTAAATGTGAATCGGTTACGACTGTTCAACGTGAATTCCGTCGCAAATACGAACGTCGTCCTCCCGATAGGTGGAGTATCATACGTTGGTTTCGTCAATTTTTTCCATGGGGGTACATAAAAGATCAAGTGTTTCGTCCACCATTGCCGGTTAACATTGACGACCTCAAAACGNATACGTTGGTTTCGTAAATTTTTTCCATGGGGGTACATAAAAGATCAAGTGTTTCGTCCACCATTGCCGGTTAACATTGACGACCTCAAAACGAGAATTACGGACGCCATCCAAACCGTAACACCGGAAATGCTGACAAGAGTGTGGAACGAGTTTGATTATCGCGTAGATGTCGTTCGGGCCACTCGTGGTGGTCACATTGAACATTTATGAAGATATGGTAAACAAACTTCATGGTTCCACGGTTCATTTGAGTGGTCAATCAAGGTTGTAGGTTGTTTGGTTTTGATAGACTTTCAAAGTTGTGGTATTCTTTTATACTCATCCTGCACTCTAGTAACATTAAAACTAGGTTACAGTAAGCGTACAAGCACTCACAGGACTTACTCATATCGGATATCCCAAATTAATCTTTACACTCTTGGAACACGATTAAAAGAGAAACTATTAAAATCAATCTTATATGAATACTTTTATTTTATGCTATAAGAAACGCGTTGGGTGTGTGCGAATGTTAATAACAGTTACCTATGTTCAAAATATCCTCCATCAGCACTATACATCGTCCGCAACGCAACGCTACGCTGAAGAACAGATAGGCCAAACACTAGCTACGGTTTCAGTGGGAGTGAATTCACAGGCGGTCACAATCGCGTGTCTCATAGCACCCAGTGTACATGGCTTTGTAGCGTACAGTGATTTTCACAGACCCCACAGATAAAAATCTAACAGTGTTAAATGTGGAAATCTGGGTGAATAATAACACTTCCTGGTCGGCCTATTCATCTCCCGACAAATGTTTCATCCAGGAGCGACGGTAAGTCTCGATGGTGATGTGACGGTGCAGTCAACATATGTGAAGAGTTGGTGAACCGCTGGTACGATGTTTTCCTGCAACATGGCATGGCAACTTTCACCTGCCACCGTTTCATCAAAGAAGTGTGGCTCCACAAGTCCTCTGTCAGACATGCCGCACCATACGGTTAACCCAGGAAGATTAACTGCTTGCTATGCTACAACGTGAGGAATTTTGTCGGCCCAGTACACACAGTTGTGGCGATTGACAGTTCCATTCAGTTTAAAGGTTGCCTCATCGGACCAAACAATCACGCCAGTAAAATGTTCGTTGTCATTGCACATGTTCACAACCCATTCAAAAAATTCTACACGCTTAACTAGGTCGTCGTGAAGTAACGTGGAAATATAGGGACTCCACTTAACTTGCTTTAAAATACGATTTACACTTGATTTTTATTTATTGACACCTGACTCACGCGCAGCTTGCTGCATGGACTTCGACATCCTGGGGGAAATTTTGAATGTGTGTAACGCAGCCTCGACGTTTCCTTCGTCCGTTGTCGTTCTCTTCCTGCCTCACCGCCCTTTCTTCACATCACACACAGTTCAGCCCCCCTCTAAAACTTGCCACATAAACTTGTCATTTTTATATGTGACAGTAATGCAGAATCTAATTCTGCCCTCCGTCGTTTGTGCACTTCAATCATGTTCTCTAATTTGTTACACTTTAAAGTTAATTTACGTTGCTATAAATAAACTTTTCTCACCTCCGCCATTTTTTCTAAAATTATCGTGCAGCCGCTCATGGTTGCAAAATGAACTATCAACAGAAGAATGGCTATACGTGCTTGCACACACAACAGTGCTCTTATAGCGTCAAATACAAGTAGTCCCATCAGATTGTCTTAAAAAGTTTCTGTGTTTTTAACGTACAAAGAGTGTGCACAGTGGTCCAATGTCGGCACAGCACTGTCCCCAGACCTCAGACACCTAGGAGCAGCTGTAATATCCATCTTTATTTTACACCTTCTGCACCTTTTACGCCACCTCATTGAGGTGGTGTAAAATGTAGCAAATAGGTGCAGAAATTTTAGTTTCATCCTTCAGTAAAACACTTAGGTTGCTGCAACCAAACTATTAGTTCCGGTAACAAGAACGTGAAGTTGCTGGTTGGGTGTAGAAGTTGTAAAAGGTACAGTCTGTGCGAACAAAGTTACTATGCTCAAGTCACTGCCGAAAATATCCACAGAACAAAAGTCTAAAGCCGTATTCCAATTGGCACATTTTGTTAACAGAATGTTCACGTGACCCAGTCTGTCTACAAAATCTGTGACGTATTTTCGTAATTTGCGTTTTGCGTTTTGTCAGCTTCTTTGGAGCCGAAAGGTTACAAAATACAAATTACCAAATCGTCGCCATATTAATGTTGCCTGTTTGAAACGTTTAAATACTTACACATATAGGTGAGGTTATTGGAATAAACAAACGCGTATAGCACTCACACTAATAATTTCACAAAGCAAGTTGCTGAAATATTCTTGAAATATGTATTTTCTCATGATAAAATTTTTGTTAGGTAACAATTCACATCATATTTGTTTTATTTTGTTAATTTTAAATTTTATACGACCCTCTAACAATTTTCGAGAGTAAATACTGTTTATTTTAAGACTTTATGGGATTTTAATTGCGTTGTGGAATCATGATAACATCAAAGTAATAGTGGCATGGAATGCCAGGTAGTTGAACGTTGTGGTGGTATTCCAACTTAACCTTACAAAATGCCAAACACAAATTAGGTACGAAAAACTAACCTCGAAATGTGAATTGGAACACGGCCTGAAATAGTTCAAATTAGAAAACTGGACACATTGGCTATGTTTGATAGTTTTAAAATAACTACTAATCACAGATATGTTTTCAATACTAACTACTCTGGGGCACATGTTTTCACTACACTCGTTAAAAATAAAACCAATGCAGCAACGGCCATGATACAAACAGCGCCAAATCAAACTATCTGCTCTGTTGTGCTGTGATTGGCTTAGGCAAAACACGTGACAATTTTTTTTGCGGGACACTATCGCCATCTATCTTTCGGGGACCCAACTTCTTGAATTTACATGGAAGCAATCTGCTTATTTGAGTTTCCTCCCCCTGCTACTAATGGCACCACTTTGAATCTGTGAGCATACACGAAGTGAAGTAAATTTAATATTACAACTATTTTATTACATATTATTACTAGTACTATATTTAATCTATGTATTACAATTCTATGATAAATCGTTGGACTGGAAAGGGTTAACGTTTTCTATTTATCATCACGTTTTATCGAAATACCCAAGTAGCAGTAGTCATTGTTTTTTGCCCTTTATGATTCACTATATTCTTTGAGTAATTATCTAAATACAACTAATAGAATGGAAAAATAAGTAGCCATTCTGTTAGGATTGTCATATAAACTTTACTTTTCATTGTCATCACTTAATTTGATTATTATGAATACCCAGACTTGGTTTTTGAATTTTTTCTTTTGTTTATGAATTAATCATATAAATAGCATGTTCTATCTTGCACTTACAGACTTTTATTTTGTATCGCGAACCTGCTTTCTACACTACCGTAAATTTATGATCAGCGAAGGTCTGTAATTCAGAATAAGTGCGTTTTAACGCAACAATAAGACATTGCTGAGGTCAGTCATGTGAAATTGGGAATGTCGTGCTACTACAGTTTCCCTCTTTAGAATTTAGCGCACATGCTTTTCTTGCTTGATACAAGTCCCCGCATACTTTCCCGGTTCATAATCTGCCCAGTTTACCCCCCAAAAAACCCTTATTTTATGATGTTTTAAATCAGATAGTGTCGACTGTCGTGTAAGTCCCACAAGACAAGGTTAGCGAACTCGCGATTGCAGTCGTGGTTTTGGTACACGCTTCCCTAGACTAACTCTCTACGTAATTCCGCACTTAATTAGCACCGTTACCGTGTAAACAGTTGGTGTCACGTTTTTAATACCGCGTTTAAATAATTTTTCCTTAACATAAATATTAGGTAATCACTTAAGAATGTTAAGAATTTTACTTCTGTGGAAAACTGTACATGTACGCAATTAAGTAGAGAAGTATTGCTCGTGTGTGTCAGACCTTAGAGTGTATGCGAGGAACAGGCAACGTATGCCGTAAGAGAGTTTATGAAAACGTATTCATACTCACCTGTCACGTGAATTTCGGTCAAAATACACGGGTGATTAAGGTCAAAACTAAAATATTTCCTCAACTTCAATGTACGTAATTTTATGGAAAAACCACGCATGTGTATGTAGTGTACGTAAACAGGTATGAACAGCATAAAACGCGGCCATCTTGGGAATTACAACAAAAATAAACCAATAATCCACCATAAAATGTAACGCATTTTAACACTGCATATTATATTTTTCCAACTGTTGTATATTTGTTACAACGGTTTTAATGTTACTGAACTTTGAACGTTAATGAAAATGAAGTTTCTTTTTGTCGTATACGTAGTTCACTTTGAATAAGCCAAGTTCGTTTCGTACCTTGGAGAGTCTTTAAGTCACTGTAGTTGGCTGCATTGCCGCACGCGTCAAGCCGTAACCACCGAGAGTACAAGGCCTTACAAACTCTGTGACGTCACTGGCGGTAGGCAACACAAGTACTACGTGACATTGTTTTCGAATGCGTGACAATACAGTCGAATAAAATGGGCAGTACTGAATAATACAACATTTTCGCTGCTTTCAATCTGTTGCCATTTGTAAGCAAGTCTTGAATTATGTTCGGAAATATTTCTTAAAGATACATTCTCTCAATGTAAAAACAAGCATTAGGCAATTTCTTAATTTTGTTTTATTTACTCTGATGCTATTTGCTGGCACGTAAAAACGACGCCCAGAAATATATCAAATTCGCTGAATGTATAAAAAATAATCAATTTTTTATTGTTGTTGTTTAGCAATGATGTTATGGATTTTATGTAATTAATTAATAATTATGTTTAACCAATGGGGAAGGTATTGAAAATATAAGCCCTTTGGAGTTAAGCTAGCTGTGTATTATATTTCGAAAAATATCTACTGTATGTTGTTTGAAATAATTTATAGAAACTAACTAACTAAGAATATCAAATACTTCCAATAAACATTTTTAATATCACTGACATTGTGTTTTAATAAACATAAATTAATGCAAAAACGCTTTTACGTGGGGCGCATGAAACAATAAAACCTCGGCATAGGTCTGAAAAATATTATCCTTTACTCATGCAATTACATAACGTACACGCACTACAAGAATAATAAAATTTCTTGAATGTTACTTTTTTTTATTGAAAGTCTATACATTTGATAGATAAACGTCTATTTACATTAGGGAACTTTGTAGCCACGAAGTTCTCTCGCGATATAGCGTTCAACCAGAAATGTACTCTTTTATCATTGTCAGGAAGGATAATGGCGTGCATTTTAACCAATCAGAGTAGAGTAATTTTCAAGACACTGAGGAACACAGCTGGAACACTGTTGCGTGTTATTACACATACGCTAGATTTAATTAAAATATGACCCGCCACATGCGCAAACTAACCAAGCTGCCCAGCCATATTGACCACACGTTGACGTACTAGTCGTGACGTCACTGGCTTGGCTAGACGAGGACACGGTCTAAAGCCCCATACACTTTCGCACTGTAGTATTGCGGGTGGGTACGTTACACCTTTACTGCTGGAAAGTGTAACTGATGTTAGTTCTTGTGTTTCTTTTTATAGCTAATTCATAGATCACAGAAGGGGAGAGATTTAAGATCAATATAGGGATTACGTGCAACGTGAACACTTAATGTTCGTTACAGATATAATAGCTTTGAAACAAGATATTAATTATATATCTTCAGCGTCATATAGAGTAAAAAGTACTATCTATTCTGTTTTAAGGCGCCCGTTTACACGGCGCTTGAACTGCGTTGCAGAGTGTTCGAAGTATTTTTTTTTTCACGAAACTATTAAACGTGCGTCCAATGTGCTGATCTACGAAAAGAACACACACTTCAGACAAGGGCTGGTCAGTGCTTTCAAGACGCCACGCGCATTAGAAACGTCATTTTAGAACACTCCAAAATGGCTAAAAACTGCTTTTTCAAAGCGCTGTATCTCATAATAAAGGCGTCAGAATCTTTCAAAATTTCACAAGGGCCATGCATTGAACCTTCCTACAGACTTTCCATAAATAAAATTGGGTCGCCGCTGAAAGTCCCTTAGGTACGCGCAGTGCGACGAGAACACTGCACGACAGTACAGAGCCTTGCGCTTAGCGGCGATGGGCCACTTGATGCGCGAGGCAGTGTCGCCCCTATCGCTCCCGCACTTCTCGGTCGTAGACGCGGAAAAAAAGCTTTAGGTAGGCGGGGGCCTTAAGATAAGTAAGGCTTACAGTATTGGTGGAGTTCTGGACAAGGATAACGATGAGAAGGGACTTACCCGAACTCGACCTGCGACCGCTCGCCGACTGCGACGTTCCATCAGCTCGGAAACCTGTCCACATTTCTCGCCCAACTCCTGTGCCGTCTCAACACTTGACGGTGATTGTTTCTGACGTGTTTATGGGCGGATTTTGGCTTCAAATAACCGACAGTCTTTCGACACTTGGAACAGTCGGCAAGACTCACATCTTAGGCATAATTCGGTGGCTCGTAAAGCTTGACTAGCGTTTCATCACGTGTGGAAATGCGTATGGGTTAAAGTTTGCAAATAATCTGGCGACCTCTTTTCGGGCTGATGCGTGACTCCCGTGCTGCGCAAGACGATAGCCGAGTGTAACACGGTACAGTAACCAATACAGGTATCTTTCCTCTTCAGCTAGCGCTGTTGCGGCTGTGCCGACGGAATGAGGCAGAGGAGCTGACGGCAGCTGGGACGACGGTGGCGGGTCGCCGGAATGGGATGCGTAATATCCGCGTAGGGCTGGGCTGTCGCTCACCGCAGCGAGGCGCTGACGGGAAGTCAGGCCCCGGCGGAGGAGTGGCCGGCGAGTGGAGTCAGCTGGACGTCTCAGTCACCGCTGGTCACGTGGTGAGTCAGTTCCCATGCCGAGAGACAGAGAATAGAATTTGTCAAGAAACAAGCAGCTGGCCCTGAATGACTGCATCCAAATAGTCTACACGGCGTGTCTGTGATTGGAGGGCAGGCAGAGCTTCAGGGGGTAGTGTCCGTTCCTCCATATTCGATTTCTCTAAACAAATATTTGTAATGCAAATTTATGACCTGATATAAAAAATTTAAACTATACATGACATAGAGGGCTACTTAATTACTTTTTTTTTAATTTGTACGGTTTCAATCACACCTGTATTTACCCACATGGAATTTACATTATTAAATAATTAGGTAATATGTGATTGCGGTTACAGATGTGAAACTAACCATGTAAAAAATAAGTTTGATTTCGAAATAACTGTTAAGATGTTCCCTACACCTTGCTAACTTAGTTTTAAATAGTGACTCCGAAAATTAAGCTATGGAGAAAAATACGTAAATTCAAGATGGCAAGGATACTTCTCCCCTTAAGGGTTCCGCCCACCTGGTACTCTAACTGCGCTGCACAATGTTTGAAAACCTGTTTTTTGACGAAACTATTAAACGTGCCTCCAGTACGTTTGCCTACGAAAAGACGTCATACCCCAGAGGAGGATGTAATGATACTTTAAAGTGGCTACGCGTGCTGTAAATACTATTTTGGAGTCCTACAATATAATTAAGAACAGTTTTTTTTTCAGACTGCCGTATCTTAAAACATACTAGCCGGACACGAGCCAAACTACGTTAGGAGCCTGCATTGAACTTTGCTACAGACTTGTTATCAATAAATGATATTGTCACGCAGCACTACGAGAACACTGCACGACAGTTCAGAGCTGTGCGCATAGCGGCGATGGCGCTCTTGTAGCGCGCGCCAGTGTCACCCTTATAGCTCCCGCGGTACTTGGCCAAGTTGCAGGCAGGCGGGATCATTAACATCTCGTCTACAGCGAGGTTATTAGAGACCGAGCAAGCGGCTCAGAGAAGCAGGGACAGGGGAGGGAGGAATCTACCGTGGCCTGTAATAAGGGACCATCACAGGGTTCGCCTAGTGATTTTGGGAAACCATGGACAACCGAAATAACGATGTCTGGGATGGTATTCAAATCCAAGTTCTCCCTAATGTGATTCCGAATGTTTACCACTGTGCCACCCCTCTCTGTCTTCGTAATACGATAGTTCAAGTTTTGTTCATATCTGTTATACTTGCCTAAACACCAAACGTGTTAATAAATTAATACCATTAATTTGTTTAATTAATCGTTATCCGCCTAACAGTATTCCGTTGCAGAACTCAATTTTTTGAGAAGCTGTAGGTGGTTCACGTTTAACGGAGAACTTTTGGAACACTTGCCTAGGACCTACTTTTCTGTCAATTCTGTATCCGTCCACCACATAAAAAAATTAACATTTTCATTGACCCAATAAATGTATTCATGCGCGTTGATCAAGGTTAACTCTGTAATTTTTATAAACGTGAATGTGTTACTAACTTGCCAAACCTTTCTTGATGTCCGTATATTTGAGCGTTTCTCTTTTAATGTGGCGTTAAAGTATGGAAATAATTTTCTCAAAACTTTGCCAACTTTACTATGATTATGCCAGTTAGTGTATCCGGTAAATGTACTCAGTTAGGGCAGGTACCAGACCCACTTCAAAATACAGTTTCAGGTGTTGTTAATAAAAATGTATGGTGCGTGATGTGTTTAAGTTGATACAATACTTGTTTCGTTGTCACGATGCCGTAGGCTTCTTGTTCGGCTAAGGTTAGTTCTACTCAGGTTAGGGATAAAACGAGATTTTTTATAGAAGAGTTTGGCATTGGAAACATTTCCGCCCCTAGGTGCACAATGTTCCATAACGTAACTTATAATTACAATTTTAATCTGCGTGAATAATAAAAGAGGAAGATTTTACTTAGTTACGAAGTTATTTTATATTTGATTTACGATTATTGCAATCATCCAATTTTTTTAACGTAGAAAATAGAGAAAATCTCGTACATTTCCAACACTGGCGCTTATCTAATGGCGAAAATGTTCCCTTTGCCAAACTTTTAACATCGATCTTCCCAACCTGTAGTAGAAGTAACCTTAGTTCGACTGTAGTTTTATGAACCAATCATAAACTAGACCAATAACATGGTTTGTAAAACAGTTGTCGACAGGGAATGTCTTTGGCCACCGACCCTAACAGTGTACAGCACGGGCAAAGAATAAACCTTCATATGCGTTATGTACTGTATATAGTCTACTTGCGATTTAATCACACTTTTTGAATCAAAACCGCTGAGAAATCGCCCCATCTAGGTATGACGTGTTTGGTTGTTTCATAAATATGTCGTGTATCAGAAGCGTGTTATACTTCTGTTAATATTAAATAATGTTATTATTGGTATTTAAATTTTACTTCTTTTTATTGAAAGTTGTCGGGCCGTCACGACCGACCCATCGTTCGAGGAAAAGTTGTATTAAGATAGACACGAACCTCCAAAGCCCAATGAGGTGGTACACCGTCTTGTTGAAAGATGACATCTGGATAATAATCAAGCAACTGAAGAACAGCAAACAATTGCAACATGTCCAAATACACTGGAGATGGGACGGTGCCCTCAGCGCACAAGAATGGTCCAATAACTTTGTCATGCAAAAGCACGGACCAAAAATTCACCTTCGGGCAGCCTCCGGTACACTGACACCTCACCAGGGGGCTCTGAACCCCGAATACTTACGTTTAAGCCGGTTCACTATACCTCTGAGAAAAATGGTGGCCTCGTCAGGAAAAGCAACACGTCTGTCATAGCCATTATCGCCCTCAATACGTGATAGCATTTCGATTGCAAAGTCATATCGACGCATGGCGTCGTTGGGCAACAAAGCCTGAACAACTTGCATTAAACAATAAACGTTTGTGTAAGATATCGCGAAGAGAAGTTTTCGGCATCTGCAATTTACGCGAGGCCCTAAGCTCTGATTTCTTGGGACTTCGCACAAAATACTGTTTCACTGCTTTCACCCTTTCAGCTGAAGTTGATGGTCGGCCAGTTCTCGGCAAGTCAGCAAAATATTCTGTGTTCTGGAACTTGTCATACCACTACTTAATGCTCTTGACATCAGGCGGCATCTTTCCACGCGTAGTCTGAAAGTTCCTCTCCGCTGTTATTGGTGACCGGGTCTCGTGCTATCAGAAGACACACTGAGATTTTTTTCTGATTTGCGAACATGTCCGGTTTCCTGGACACTGCAATTGCTACATTACAGCCACGTTACTGAAACCTGCAACAAGAAACTTGGTTGGCGTGCCAACATTTTGGCACCACTTTCAAATCTCTGCCTTACATATAGCGGATATAGGCTATTCACGGTAAAGTGAGCACTTTTTGAAGACTTCTCATTTGGAATAATAGTCGATAAATATATTTCATTGTAGCCTTATACGTTAACTTTCGAGTCTGGCGAAATATATACATTGTGTTTATTACTTACACGGGAATATTTATTTAAAAAGTGGTGGAAGGATAAAAAATGGTATATAGGAAAAAAGTAACTAGGGGCTTAAAAGTGCTCACTTTACCGTGAACAGCCTATATAAATAAAGTTAGTATTCAAGGAAATACTTCTCAAAAAATACTGCAGTTCCAAGCAAAAAAAAAAAATTAAACTGAGTGCGCACAAATGCGGTACGTTGTCCCTTGGGGATAAATTATCTAGACTTATTTAAACTTTGTTTTCATGGGGCGGAGGAATAGCCCGTAAGTCGATCTTTAGCAGAACTTCAGCAGAGCTTCAGAAGAGTTGGAAATAACCATGCTTGGACTATATTCTGGGTCTAGACGGGTTTTGTTCCGCGGAGCAGTTACAACGCTGAGCTCTCAGATCCACGCTTAACTCNACTATATTCTGGGTCTAGACGGGTTTTGTTCCGCGGAGCAGTTACAACGCTGAGCTCTCAGATCCACGCTTAACTCGGTTATCAAACGCTCCCAGACTCCCAGCACTGGGGTCTCCGTTTCGGTGCCACACTCGTGCGGAGATAGTGGGCCACGGTGGTGTAGTGGTCAGACGACTCGTTTCTCACGAAGGCGACCCGGGTTTGATTCTCGGCGGGGTCCCTCCCCGGATTCTCGGACGTGGGAATCGCGCAGGACAATGCCGCTGATCGGCGGGTTTCTTTGGAGATCTCCCGTTTCCCCCGCCCTTGCATTCCGGAGCTACTCCATCTCACCTAGCTTCACCCTCATCGACTCTCAAGACTAACTTACGTACAGAGATGAGATAATTCACACTGAAAGAAGATGTCAAGAGCTACTTCAAAACGTCTTTAAAATTGTTTAAGGAAATGTGTTTGCAATTTCGAAAAATTGCTGAAAATGAGGAAATTCTTGTCTTTTTTTTTGTGACTGTCCCTAAATTTATTGAAAATAATTTTTGTTAAACAGCTTAAAATGAATTATGACAAGATATTTCAGTTTCCCTTTTTAAATTTTCTGCAAACGGTTTGGTTTATTTTATTTGTACATTACAAAAAAAAGTAAAACTTGGATTTTACATGTCATTTCGCAAGAATAACGTGATCTAAAAAAAAAATTATTTGAAGAAAAAGCAGCCGCAGATAATGTCTACAACTTGAAAAATATGTAGCAAAAATATAAAGTAACTCGTGTCTCCGTGTCCAACACCCTTAAGAGCCGCCCAAACGTCTCTACTCTCCACTCGTGCGGGGAGTGTGCGGCGGGCGTGGGGAGGTTCCCCCTCTTCACTCTGCCAGCGCTCCATCCTCATCTCATCTCTCGACTCGCGTCCTGTGGTTTTGGCCGGGACGACAGCTCCAGTTGGCGCCAGCTTCCCCTCGTCCTTGTCGATCCTACTTCAAGTTACCAACAGTGTGCATATTTTCANACAGCTCCAGTTGGCGCCAGCTTCCCCTCGTCCTTGTCGATCCTACTTCAAGTTACCAACAGTGTGCATATTTTCACAATATGTTTCCAGATATTTCATATACCAGCAGTCTGAAAATGCAGCTTTCGACTGTATTTTTTTTTGTTCCTTTTTAGGGCCAGATTTTCCACCTTCAATTATTTCTCTGCTCAAGACTTCTCGCTCCGTTCTCGTTTGGACACTTAAAATTTTCTTCTAACAACGACTTTAGTCCTTAGTTGAAATTTCTATTAGATCAACTAGTGGCTAGCTGTTTAACCACAATATTGTTGGGGTGAAATAAATATGGTATCGTATTTGGAAGACTTGTTACACATTCGATAATTAGGATAATTTATGTAATATTAGTTACAGTAGAGTGATTTGCTATACACGCAAGTAATGCAAACATTTTGTGTTTGTATTTCAAAACTCTACCAACGTTACAATAAACAGTGGCATTTTCGTGCCAATAATTAATACACGTTTTCAAGATTAGATTGACACTATCTAGCAGTAAACAGCGAGCCACATAACAAAAGGTGCGTATGATATTTACCATGTTGTTGTAAAAAATGTAATGTAGTTCAAACAATTACGAGTATTTTAATGATATTTGGAATTACGAACTTAAGTATAATCCAATTATTGAAAAAAATATTTGATGTGGCGACTTAGTATTTTACTGTCGAGTGGAATTTTTTCGTATGGAACTGAACACCGCAGTTTTTATGATTTATATTTTTCGCAAGGTGTGTGTAGTTATGCTGCTATCTGTTTTGTAAATACAACACGGCAATTATGATATAAATATTAAAAGTCTTAATTAAAAATACTTTATTATAATTTTAACGAATTTATANTTGAAAATCTTAATTAAAAATACTTTATTATAATTTTAACGAATTTAGACTTTGAGATGTGTGTCTCCGTATTGTGCTCGCCAAAATTATAATAGCATACTGCCTTTGTTTTTCGATATTGAACACTGAAAATATTAACCTACCATTTTCTCCATTATTCGGCATTAAAAAAATAGTCTTCTAATAGAGTAATAAATACGAAATAACATTTTCACCAAATAGAAACGGTAAAATTTAACTAAATAAATATGCAAAGGCATATATTTTCAACACAATACACACTCTGAATGTTTCTAACTTTGAGTAACTTTTGTTACCGCCTGCACTAAATCAAATCCGACGATTCTGTTTACAATCAGGCGGCTACACAGGAGTGGTAAAATAGCTGCCTATGTTTGGCCACATATTGGCATAACTCCGGGCTGGATATGGTATTGTATTAACTGGAAGTGGTAAAACAAGCGTTAAGAATTTCAAACTGACAGTTACAACTGAGTTGTACTACCAAGAACTTGAACATGGTAATGTTTTTTTTGCTAAGAAGAATGATTCTTACCACGAGGTCACGTTCTTCGAGTTCAGGGTAAGCTATCGATGGGTGTGNTTTTTTTTGCTAAGAAGAATGATTCTTACCACGAGGTCACGTTCTTCGAGTTCAGGGTAAGCTATCGATGGGTGTGTCATTTTAAAATTAAGTTTCGGCAAGCCGCTACCTCCCACAACTTTATTTAACTTACTGGCATAAAATTGGAAATGGTTGTATACTCAGTACGATTTTTAAAAAGAATGCTCTACGAGAACAGAAAAAACATTTCATTTTTAGTCTCTAATTCGAAAAATAATTGTAAATCGCTGCACGTCATGTCACAAGTTTAAATTAGTTTTTCGTTTTTCAAATAGTGCTACTGATAGTCTAGCATAGAAAACTGATTCGTTATTAAATGACTGAACGTACTCGATACTGGTTGTCATTGTCTTGAAATATGTGTAGTTTAATGTCTAGACACACTTGAAATAATTAACTGAGAGCACAATTTTTGAAAACTTTTTATTTATTGCTATAACCAGAGTACTCACTCAGCAGAATAAAATTACGTTAGTACTCGTATGCACACTAGACAATAGAACGTAGCACTGGGAGTTTTTTAACCGCTAGAGTTTCCGCCAAAGAAAATAGAGACTACAAAACCAAAACAAAAATTGGGAAAATTTGTACGTGGCCACCAGGAAAATTTTTACGCAGTTTAAGCTATTATAATCTTAGATACGTAAATGTAGGCCGTGCCTTGAAACTGCCTCAGTCACTTTGCATCAAATCGGTACAGAGGCCACACAAATGCCACTCAACTGCTTGATTCTTAAGTTTTGCAGCACGGAGTTCGAAAATATCAAATATATGATTTCAGTTTTTATTTTTAACAACGAGAAAGAGAGAGAGAGGAAGACGACTTATTCCTCATGACGACAATCGTTATTACCGAGCTTATTCACTCGTGCGGCAGCAAATATGAATCGCATTGAGGAAGTCGCGGTTTCTGTTTCGACCGATCGCAAGTGTGGGTGATTTTCTTTGAGAAAACGTTTTCCCCTGAAAGTTTTCCCCTGAAATGTCAGGAAACAGCTGTTGCGTTTCCTTAATAAGCAGGAACGAGGAAGGAAGCAGTCGTGTCCTGTAGCAAGGACCAATCCTGGCATTCGCCTGACGCGACTGTGGCAACTAAGCGAGGATGGCAGGGCCGGGAATGTAACCCGCGTCTTCCCGAATGCGATTCCACTGTGTCACCATTGCACAACCTCACTCTATGCGTAAATGTTAATAAATATTCTAGCGCAAGTAGGTATTTTCCTGATGTGAATACGCCTTTGAAATCAGACCGACACGTGGGATGCCAGTACGGACACGGCGATGTAACGTTTGCCGACTGGACCAATCCCAACACTCTAAAAGTCATGACCAACTTAGGCGTGTGCAGATGTCATCACTAGCGTGTGCACAAAGTTAAAGAGTCGCCGATGGCAACATAAAAGTGGTTTTATAGTGTGTGTGTTGAGAAGGGGGGAGGGGGTGTTTTATCAGGGAAATTGTGTTTNTGGCAACATAAAAGTGGTTTTATAGTGTGTGTGTTGAGAAGGGGGGAGGGGGTGTTTTATCAGGGAAATTGTGTTGATTTTAAGGTTTAAAATATTGATAATCAAACAAAATTTGTGCCAAAAGAGGATAATATAGGAGAAGACCACAGAGTAATAAATGCATTTCAAAGACCACAATTTTTAATCAATAAATACGCTGGTCGTTAGNTGGCAACATAAAAGTGGTTTTATAGTGTGTGTGTTGAGAAGGGGGGAGGGGGTGTTTTATCAGGGAAATTGTGTTTATTTTAAGGTTTAAAATATTGATAATCAAACAAAATTTGTGCCAAAAGAGGATATTATAGGAGAAGACCACAGAGTAATAAATGCATTTCAAAGACCACAATTTTTAATCAATAAATACGCCGGTCGTTAGGGTGTGCCTGGGCGAGGATACTTTCACTACAGGTTGGCAAGATCAATTTTAAAAATTTGGCAACCAAACTTTTTTGCCACTAGGTAAGCGCTAGTGTCGGAAATGTACCAGATTGTCTCTATTTTCTACGTTAAAAAAACACGATAGTTGTAGTAAACATAAATCAAACGTTAATTAACTTAGTTACTAAATAAAATCTTTCTCTTTTATTATTCACGTAGCTTAAAATTTTAATTAAGTTACCTTTTGCAACACTGCGTACCTAGCGGCGGAAATGTTCCCTATGCCAAACTGTCCGATAAGTAATCACGTTTTGTTCCTAACCTGAGTAGAATTTAACCTCACCCTGGGCTCACCCAGCAGTCTCAATTCGCACGCCTATGGAATCACACGATTGGAATAGATATGATCTCGTTTGATAGGATATACCACTTTGAGTTGGCGCTGCGCATGCGCGAGACGCAGAAGGGGGCTCGCGGCGAATGGCGGCAATTTTGGGCGTGGGTGACAAAGTCCTGGCATTATACCTCCTGACTCCGATGTACTAGAGCGATGAATTTGATACCAAACGAAAGATTTCGTATATACTTGACGGTTTAATTAATACAAGCCAAGTATTCATTCAGCTACTTTCATTTCATTCCCATGTACCAAAGAAAATGTTTCCCGCTAACGCAGACGTATTCACGTAAAACCCACGACAGTGCCACCAACTTAGCCGGACCGCAATTTTTTATATGTTTTTATATTCACATATGTTACCGTGGTTCAAGTGAGCGTCATTTGGTGTTTGAAATATACAGGCCTACTTAGTTTNTTTTTATATTCACATATGTTACCGTGGTTCAAGTGAGCGTCATTTGGTGTTTGAAATATACAGGCCTACTTAGTTTGTGAATTGCAAAAATGCCGATGCAAGAAGTGATAAAATAAGTCGAATAATTATTACGAACATCCCATGTTTGAATCATCGCTGCTAACCCAAACTGAACTGTAAAACTACTGTGAAGTGTAGTGCTTCTGCTCGATGAAGTTAAGGGCTACGGAAAGGTCTTACCGTGGGTTAACTCTACATAAGTTGGAAGAATAGACAATGAGCATACAGGCATATCTTGAGCAGGGCTTACAGAAGTTCTCAGTTGACAGTGAAAAGCCTATAGTAATTGTTGACATGTAACTTCGCGTTTTGAGGTTGCAATGATTACCACCACATTGTTCCTCGTGGATTGAAAACTGGACCTCATGAGTAAGTCAGCCTACGTAGAGAGCTCGCATAACCTCAAAATTTAATAATCTTTAAGCATAGCTGAAAATAAAGCAAATAAAGCAAGTATTTGTTTTAAATTTTTTTAAATATATTCTGAGGTTTATATAAAGTTTATAAACAATAATTTTTTTTTTAATTTAGCAAGCGCTATTAAAAATGTTAAGATAAATGTCAAAACATGCTAGTTTTTTTTTAAACCAGATATTCCGTAAATGAGTCGTGAGAAAGCATTGATTGGTCAAGGGAGCCGCGTATTCATAAAGGTTGAAGAACGCCGACAAAGGAAACAAGCAGACATCTCTCAGTTTCGAAACAAACGTCTAATTAGAACGAGATGCGTTTCTCCCGGATGCTCCGAGAGGAAGCGGCCAGTACGAGAACAAGGCAAAGCGGAGAATAAGGGTGTCCTTTGTCCCAACTCCAATAAAGCAGCCGTAATGCGGTTGTCGCCATCCTAGAAGACACTTTGCAGAGGTGGGACGCGCAACGAATTTGTCTCAAGCTGTGTTTTAATTAAATGGGGAGTGCACGTAATATAACATTTCCATCCCCAACCCTAGAAGGTTTTCCTTTGCTGATATAATTATCAAAACCAAGTGGCTTTGAAACTTAATCATATTTTTGTCAGTTTGAAGTTTTCATGCAGCTACTATCATGCTGCACACGCAAAATACTATACAGTTAGGACCTGATAGAAATTTAAACAAAAACACAAACACACATTACATTTTAAATCATGTTAATTTGAAATTTATGGTTATACTTGCAAATGGTCAGCAGATTTTGTGGACGTGTGCAAAAGACAAAAATTAATTTACCTTTAATTTAAATTCGTCAATTCGTAATTGTGTAATTAGCTATTTGCCATGTCTCAGTTCGAGAACATTCGGCTGTCTTCGTTTCTCTCTCGTGACACTACTCAGATACAGCTACGACTAAAATAGCTTAGTGGAACACAAGAAATAAAACAAGTAACTTTGTAAATAATTTTCTCCGAAATACACCTAATGCAATTGTATCTGCCAATTACAATAGCAGTATTAACAAATTAAAAGTTATAATTTTCACAACAAATTTTAACAACTTGTACCAGTTAATTGCAATTTAAAACATTATTGCGCTAAATTTAAAATAATTTAATTAAGCGTTGAAGTACTTATTTTTATAGGTTTAAAACCAGTATTGCGGTTACTTAGCAATTTTGTGCTTGGTTAATTCACCGTTTTACAAATTTCGTCACAGAAAAAACACGACACAACGAATTAAGAAATAATAATTTTTTTGCGTACACAACATAATATGTCAAATGAGATAGGAACTCGGACATGACCACGGGAAAAGGGTTTTGAATATAAATGCCAGAGAGAATACATAGGCCGCCAGAGAATTTCTACATGGTATTCTGAGCTAGTTTCCTTTTCTGACACAAGGTTGCGCTATAACCCTTTCCGTTTTTCCGTGGCGCTATCGTGCGGCGTGACAAGTATCGTACGTGAGCTATCGTTCAGCATTTCCTTTTCACTCCCGGCACACTAAAGTAGACATACGTTTGGCCGTTTTAGAAAGGGAAGGGGCTGTGTCCAGTTTAATGGCGCTGCTCGCCAAAGAATTAGTTATTTTATATTTGTACTAAAACGGCGTTCAACTTGTACACGCTACTTATAAGAACTCTTAACTCGCATGAGAAACTTTTAGCTCGCATAGTTTCGTATCATGGCATGTCAAAATAACAATTTTTGCGCGTGTTCTTGGAAGGTAAGAATAAAATAAACGAAATAATTAACAAGGGCGACAGAAAGGTTTTAATTCACTTTAAGGTATGCTTAGCAAAACTATTTTTCAAAAATCACACACTGATTCAAATAAACGGAATGCAAAATTACCTTGTTTTAAGCAATTTTTAAATATTGCGGAAACATCTCATAGCGTGATTGTAAAGATTGCTTGAAATAACTCATGGTATGTTATTTCAATGTGAATTATTTAATTTCGGTTAGTGAGTTAGTTTTTATTGTTTTTACGTCCCAAAATCACTAAAATTGTTATTTTTACAGGTCATTGATAAAAAAAATATTTTTTTTGCGAAGAAATAGTACTCGTAAGTCATATCTACAAGTTGAACATCATTTCGTGCAAATATAAAATATTGAATTTTTCGATGACCAGTAGGTACTCTTAAGTTACTCGCCACACGACGGCGCCACGGGAAAATGAAATCCATAAAATAACACAGCTACGTCGTATCGAACTAGGTAACCATAGTCAATCCATGATTGCTTTCAACAACTTTTGTGAAGCCCTACAGAATTTCTACTTTCAGAAATTTTCCTCCGCCTCATTCAAACACAGCTTAAGTAAGTTTTGAAAATTACACCAAAGTGACAACGCACAGTATTCGTGCGCACTCAGTTTAATAATATTTTCCACGAGATCTGTTTCTTACTAGGCATTACCAACAAACATTTTTCTCTATTTTTACTCACGTTAATTATAAATGAAATAATATACTTTATAGATAGAATGTAAGCAAAAGTTCAGCTTCACAAAAGAAGATACTTTTTGTGTTTGTAGACATATAAACGTTTGTGGTATGAAACATACTTAGGAAACAACGAAATGCGTCATAAACTGGCTGATTTTTCGAAGTTTTGATTCAAAAAATGCGAAGACATCGCGAGTAGACTATAGCTGAAAAAATGCAGTGAAATTCTACAACGAATTCTTTCCTGCTCTTGTTTTCTTCTAATTCGATTAAAGAGGCAAGGAAGCCTAGATTGGCTCTTCCAGCACCATTAACTGCCCCTTCACCCGTGTGACGGGGGAGTCGCAGTGCAGC
Organism: Clitarchus hookeri; assembly: GCA_002778355.1. Lineage (NCBI taxonomy): Eukaryota > Metazoa > Arthropoda > Insecta > Phasmatodea > Phasmatidae > Clitarchus > Clitarchus hookeri. The sequence goes on from NQII01001699.1 coordinate 62,676, forward strand.
CAACCGACCAGGAAGAGGGTTGCCAACATCACCCCTGGCGGGAGGCGAGACGTGCCGCTGCAATAACAGTAATTAATAGGCAGTTATATAAGGAGACAGGCCCAGTTCCTGCCAACTTGAAGTGCAATATGCTGTAATGAAGACGTGATGGAACAGCGGTCTCCACGACTGACGTCAGTCTTTGTGGTACGGAGGGGCGGGCGTGTTAAGTGGCGCACGAGGGTTCGCCGGGAACACGTCTTTGTGGCAGTGGCGTAGCGCGAGATAATCACTTCGAAAAGCCGAGTGGCGTAGGTAATACTGTGCGATACGGCAATATTTCGATCACGAAGCTATATTATTTTTAATATAGCAACTTCGATGTGGTACAATAATGTAGATCAATATATTGCATATCGCTATATTAGTGATAAACGATCTTAGCGATGTGCGATGTTAGCGATATGCGATGTTAGCGATATACCATTTTAGCAATATGTGATTCGTGCGTTTTTACGGTGTTGGCGACTTTGCATCGTTCCTTTTATGTTTACGTATATTCTGATTTCGATGTTTAAAATGTCAGTATGGAAATTATTTACAGGCGATATTTGTAATATCAGTATGACCGACATTTACGATATCACTATGGGTGAATTTTGCGATATCAAAGCGATATTTGCGATATCATTATATAAGTGATATTTGCAATATCACTATATTTGCGATGTATCGTAATTGATTTTCAATACATTTTGGAAGCGATATATGGCACTGATAATAATATAATCAATATATTTGAAACAGAATTGAAAAGTAAATATATCGCAAAGCACTAGGGCAGGTTCTTGATAGATTTAGTAAAACGGGAGTCCAAATATTCTTCTCCCGAAAAAAAGTGAAACTTAGAGATCTAAATGATTAGTGTTATAGCTTTTTTATTCGTTTATTTATATGGCTATAATACTACAAAGACATGCATTACTGCGATGCAGTATTTTATTGTTTACATATAGAACTGGAAAGCCCGTTTCAACCTTTAGATATGATGAAACCAATACACTGACCACAGACAACGGATAACCACGCACCTTTCTTGCTCTGAAACGCAAGGAGAGATCCTAGCTACATCCTCATCGTCCTTCACAGGCGTCCTGGACATCTGAACAGCGAACCGTGCGGCATTCCCCCCAAAACGTGGCAACAAATAATAATACAACATTTTCCGTCGAAGAAGTTCTGACACTGGGGTTTTTTGAGGTCGCTGATAAGGAGTTTGAAGTTAACTTAGTTAATTTAAATGTGTTCATTCAATGTGGCGTATCTGGTTACAAAAATAATACAATTTCTATATCTGAAAATATAAAATGCCCGTTTTGTATCTCTCTAACGAGTGACCCTCCTCCGGAAAAAAATTAATCAAATGAATACATAATTTTTTTAAATAAACTACTAGTCATTACAATTGAAACACAAAGAACGACGCGAGCTATCAGAACCAGATTTATTGGANGAAAAAAATTAATCAAATGAATACATAATTTTTTTTAAATAAACTACTAGTCATTACAATTGAAACACAAAGAACGACGCGAGCTATCAGAACCAGATTTATTGGACAGAGTACCGATCATACAAATGTGACATGATTACTCTTCCAGCTTGAGGATTCAGTACTGTGTGGCGCCACCACGGGCAGTAATAACCGCTGCTGCATGACGCGGCATTCAGAGGAAGAAACTTTGGATGTCCGCCTGGGGTATCTCCGCCCAGGCTACTGTCATGGGTGCCCAAAGTTCATACGTTCTGGCCGTGGTTGTCCTGCGACAGGCTAATCGTCCTCAAACCATGGACCACACATTTCCGATGGGCGAGAGATCCGGTGAACGCTCAGGCCAAGGACGTGGCGTGACATGGTGTTCATCCTGGAACCATCGGATGACGTGTGCCACGTTCGGTCACGAACTGTCTTGTTGGTACAGAGCCCTAGGTTGGCAATGAGGATAGGGGACAGCAGGCTCCGATGCCTACGCGATGTAACGGTTTTTGGTCAGTTTACCAGCGATGCGGAATAGGCGCGAGCGGGACTGGAATCCATGGCACCCCATTCCATGACTCCAGGTCCTGGGCAGGTATGACGGTTGTTATGGCGTGGTCAGGCCTTAGCTGAACGGCTTGCCTGATCACACCTTCAAACATTAAACCTGAAAACGAGCGGGATTGCAACGCCACCATTTGGTCGTCGATTCCTGCGGAACAAGACAGTTGCAGAAATCCCCTCCACCGGCCACTGAGCGGGGCCGCAGAACCACACGTGTGATATAGGCCGGCGTCTGTCTGTCGTCGTGTGTCAGTTATCTTTAGCCCTTTGGCGACCCGACCAGCGAAGCTGACCAGGAAGATGGGGTGTGTCCGACCGGCGTTAACAGTAACAAGGTGATGACGTTCCAAATAGGGTTAAATAAAATGGTGTGAATTAAACTTAATAATGAATAATCTTAAATTCAATTTAAAGCTCCCCCGATCATTTAAATAATAACTGTATAACCATAAATGTTAATAAAACTCATCTTATACTGTTGTGCTCTACCGAAGTCTGTGAGTGATTATTGAGATACGCCCCCAGCATCTTTCATGTATGAATTGGCTGAAAAACTAGTTCGTAACACGGTGCATAATGCAGGACTCGGACAGGTGTGCGCCATGGTGCCACCATATACGGATGCGGCCATCTTTGTGCCGCGAGCAGAAACGGGGTTTGCCGGAGAAGACCGGTGGCCTGCCATTCATACCACCATACCGACATTCCACCTAGGCGCCTGTGGTGAACAGTTTGTGGAAGCCGCGGTAATAGGCAACTGGACAAGATGCCCCGATGCTGCAGACAGTGACGAACCATGTATGCGGACACATATTGACGGGGCACATATCTGAACCCTAAGTGAGCGTGTTTGGTGTGGCTGTACGGTCCGTAATAGCCTTGCGCGTCATATGTACAGTAAGGGACGAAAGTATTAGCACAGAGGAACTGCNTAAGGGACGAAAGTATTAGCACAGAGGAACTGCAATCATTAAACCCAGGTTCACTTGACACTGTGTGTTGGTGCGGATACACATTTCACGCAGGGGAAAGCCACCTATGTGTAGTACATTATACCGCGCGCAGAGAGTGCAGATTAAAACATCCCTTGGAAATAATGTATGCATACATCAGCCAGGAGCGCTGCCTACTAGGACACAAGTGTAGGCACAGCACGTGGAACGCTACAGTACCGGCTGCACAGTAGTCGACTACAGGCCCCGGACATCCTCAGTGATGAAACAAAGAGTGCGCATAGCAAGAAGTAGCATGGGACGGGAAGGTAAGGAGGTGAACCTCAAAGAAAGAGACAATAAAGTGAATCTGCATNCATAGCAAGAAGTAGCATGGGACGGGAAGGTAAGGAGGTGAACCTCAAAGAAAGAGACAATAAAGTGAATCTGCATTAACTGCACAAATCGTATGAAGAAATTGCACAGATTGTAAAGCGTAGTCACTACACAGCTCGTACAATAGTGAAAAATTTCAACGAACGAAACACTGTGATTAATAAAATGCGAACAGGGCGACCATCGAAGCTTGACAGCAGGGAGAAGAGAAAAATAATTCTCACAGTGAAAAATAATCCTAAACTCGCTGCAACACACACNCGAAGCTTGACAGCAGGGAGAAGAGAAAAATAATTCTCACAGTGAAAAATAATCCTAAACTCGCTGCAACACACACAGCAGCGGAAATGCACGAGTATGAGGGCAAAGTCGTCTATCCCTGTACCATACGAAGAGTGCTAATTTCATGCGGGTATCGTGCAAGGGTGCCAAGAAAGAAGCCCTAAATCAGTGATGTGAATAGGAAGAAGAGGTTGCAATTTATAAATGAATACGTCACGAAGGACTCTTAGTTCTAGGAGAAAGTTATGTTNTGAATAGGAAGAAGAGGTTGCAATTTATAAATGAATACGTCACGAAGGACTCTTAGTTCTAGGAGAAAGTTATGTTTTCAGACAAGAGTAGATTTAATATCTTCCAGAACGATGGCCGAATCCTGGTATGGAGGAAACGAAATAATGACTGGGGTTTGCACAATATCCAGCCTACCGTAAAATACGGAGGTGGTGGCGTAATGGTATGGGGCTGCAGGACAGCTTCAGGTGTGGGGGAACTTGTGTTTAATGATGGGACAATGGATAAGTTTTCCAGCAGGACAATGATCCTAAACATATAGCTGAATTAGTTCGTCTCTGGATCGTGTACCACGTCCCCCATCAACTACACTCTACCACAATCACCCAAATTTAACCCAATAGAACGTCTGTGGGAGGATGTGGGCAGACGCGTGCGCAAACACAGCATAACAAGCAAGGATCAATTGAAGGCGGCGTTGCTTCAAGAGTGGCACGGAATAGAAACCACTTTCACTGGAAACTTGGTTTATCCAATGCCAAATAGACTTAAGGCATTTATTCAAATAAAAGGGAAGCCAACAAAGTACTAATGCAGTGCAAATGTACTTCTAATAACACACAACCTATAGATGTGCCTATACTTATGTCCAATTTGTAGCAGCCCGCACGACAAGATAATGTGTATGCTCTGTACTAGGAAGCTTTAAGTTCGGTTTTCTATGTAGTCTTTTGTACTTCACTGTATATACCCTTCGTATATATTGACCTGCAATGATTATTCAATAGATTCGATTAATAATATTTGTACACCTGTTTCAGCATCTGTGCTTATACTTGTGTCCCTGACTTAATTCACTTGCGCTCGTCGATGCGGCGGGGTCTTTGGCTACCTGCACGTCGCTTAGCACGCCCCTCCTCGACCCTCTGGTCGTATGGTTGTATTTCTTTCAACGCGAGAACCAATTTCGCGGTGGCATGATCCACAATCCCGATATGCCACACGATTCTCCCGCAGTGAAATGCGGAAGCCTGTACGTATGGTTGTCGTATTGCTGAAGGCGACATTCCCGCTCCGCCTGTGCGCACCAACGGCGGGGGATACGAAGTCATTGCCTCTCGGTGGCTCCCAGGCCTTCACTCGTACATCACTCGTCATTGTCGCCGTTGGCGCACGTGCTGCGCCACTCTGCTCAACAACTAACCACGTCGTTTTCCTGTCCTGCTGTACGCATTCCTCCAATGTTCGGTCCTTCAGGTGCGTCCTTTTTGGTGTTGCAGTTTTAAAGACCAGCAGGTATGATAAACATTGTATATATCATGTACAGGTTGAGTCAGGCTGAGTATGTTAATTTCGGGAGATGATTCCTTACGAGAAACAAAGCAGAAATGTATGTGGGCATTTTTCGATAAAGTGAGAATTGTGGCCGCTACGTGTCACTGGAAATGGAATTTCAAATTACATTTCGTCAAATAATTCCGAAATCATTTGAGATCGAACAACACAATTTCGAATATTGTTACAGGAAAGAGAGACCTTCAACCTTTTATGAGTGTGGTGGTAATATAATCCCTCCTTTGCCACGTACTTGGGGTTCATCACCATTTTTGGCCGTTACTTTCGAAACAATGAAATGTAATGCACCTTTCCATGCGGCATATGAATGAAAATATGAAAGAAACAAAAAAGGTCGTCTTCTCGGCACTCGCTAAGGCTAACAGTTTTCGCGATATCAGCATTTGTATGCTTAAAGGTGTTTTTAAGAACGCCTAAGGGGTGTGNTCGCTAAGGCTAACAGTTTTCGCGATATCAGCATTTGTATGCTTAAAGGTGTTTTTAAGAACGCCTAAGGGGTGTTCAAAACTGAAATGCAGTATAGCATATGAATCAGGCGTTGTCCACATGTAGGTACAATCAGGCATGGACATGCCTTGTTACTGATTTGGAATGTATGTCGATGAGTTACCACAGATGCTTAGAGTTTCGTTAAGCAATGAGACCAGGGTCTTGGATTAAGTGGATCACAATTGTTGTATCATCACATTACGAAAATAAGAAGGTTAGGTTCTTTCAATNTGCAAAACTGAAATGCAGTATAGCATATGAATCAGGCGTTGTCCACATGTAGGTACAATCAGGCATGGACATGCCTTGTTACTGATTTGGAATGTATGTCGATGAGTTACCACAGATGCTTAGAGTTTCGTTAAGCAATGACCCAGGGTCTTGGATTAAGTGGATCACAATTGTTGTATCATCACATTACGAAAATAAGAAGGTTAGGTTCTTTCAATTCGACTGGCAGGGGCCACTGTTTCTTGTATCCTTGATGGTGCCCAGTGATAGCGGCAATCTCGCTGTCAGTGATAACAGGGAAACACTGTCACTGCCCAGACAGCTGTCTGGCACGACTTTTTGCTTTACTCTCTTTATGCTAGTGGCGTAACAAGATAGTGACTTTGGGGGTTATATGCTGCATGCGGGTGTCCCAGCTAGGTTCTCCCCCCCCCCCCGGGGAAAAATGTTTAAAAACTTAACCTGCAAATGATGCACTTTAAGCTCTTTTCTGATGGAATGAGTATCTCCCACTGGGGGCTTACTAACGTCCCCCCGGTGTTATGCCTGAAGGCGTATCAGGGGACGGATTACAAACTAACTTCTGACATTTCCTTTGAACCCAGAACCTCCCGCACCCCGGAACGGCGGCGCACCAACCGATTGCACCACGGGAGGTCGACCCCAGTACAATTACAACTCGGAACTCCTCCACATCTCATGCTCACGGCTTCGGATAAACATTTTATATGTGCAAAAGTAAATTTATAGTAATTATTTTAATTATAATATTAATAATGAAACAGTGACTGCATTTTCGACACGGAGTTTATTTTCAGGTGTAGGCCTAGTCACTAACGACTAAAAATTCTCATCATTGCAACAACCACCTAGCTCTACATTCTTAGTGTTTCGCCATTAAGTAAACTAAAAATGATTTAGATTTGTCCCTTTATATTTCTAGAAAGTTCCGCATTGTCACAATTCTGTTATGAGTGACATAATGGCTAATTGTTCAGCTCAATACAAACTTCGTCGACCGAAACAATACTAACCTGGGATCTGACAATGTGCCAACGTTCTATGTCACAAGCTACAGGCGGAGGAGAGAAAAAGGAAGTGGCTACCTACGCAAGGTTTCATCTTCTTCATTTCTACGCCGAAAGTACAGTTGCAGAGGGAGAACACAGGCTCAAAGAAAGAACTGTTATAAACTGCAAATATTGCACTGGGGACTAGAGAGGCACATGCTGGTTTGCAGATGTGCGTGGAGAGTAGAAGAAAACACTGTTCCCCAGCTTTAAGCATTGTTCAAGGCCAAGAGTAAAAATATTATTATATAGTGCTTTTACAGTTACATCTGGATTCTAGTGAATTGTCGGGGCTTAATAGGCAAGGTGTAACCCGTGGCTCGTTTACTTAGTAGCGCACAAACTGGACTGCAATTAATTAATTATAGTCTAAAATGAAAGAGTTATTATGTTTTAGAAATTAATTATTGCGGATAAAAGGTATTTATATTTTTGTAATTCAAAAGTATTCGCTATTTAACAATGCTGTGAGGCTGGTCTGAAAAAGCGAAAAAACTCAACATGTTCTCAAATGCAATGGAATATGGTCTGTAGAATGCTTTCTCAATTTGTATGTAAATAAATAATGTACGAAAATGAAAGCAGTCTACATTAAGATCGTGTAAAGAAATTTACACAATTTTAAATTAAATGTAAAGAGGATCTTAAGAGTAACTTAGTGTGCTAGGTGTCTCGAAGGAAGAAATACAAGTAAAACAGTCTTGGTTGTCCAGTATCTGTGACACATAGAAATATACAACAATTTTTCTGACTAGAGAAAATTATATTAGGAGTTGAATTACTCTTTAAACTATTTAACTGTCAAGTTATTGTTGGGTGGGATAAAGTGATATACAACAATTACCAAACAACTTGTTTTAGCACCTAGTGAGTTGGCAAAGTGGTCAATTCTGGACTTGTATACGGGAGCACCCAAGGCACGAATCTCATGTTATCGATCATCAGATTTCCTTAAATAATTTCATCGCCCACGGCTGACTCCTTCCCTAATTCCCTTGAAAAATTTACTGTTTTGCGTCCCCGTCCCTGACAGCCCGGGTTTCGACGAGACAAAGTCATAAATCGAATACATAACTTGTTTGAGCTAACCATTACACTCTTTCTGTACACTGTACACAAACATCAGCGCTCAGTCCTGTATACCACGTCATCTGTCTTCAAGTACGTGTAACACCTGACTTGCACTTACTACTAAACAAATCACGTGAGAAGATAGTGTGAGTGCGGCCTCAGCTTAGGGAGTTGCATGTGCATGAGGGGGAGGTTAGGCTCGTACCTGCACGACTGCTCAGTCGTTAGTTGCAACAAAAACCTCTTGACACCGCTGACACCAAAACCTTCCAACAATCATCATATGCAGTTGCCATACTGGCATCGATTGAAAATGACTGGAATGTGATGATTATATATGCTGTAACAAAATTCGCGTAGTTATTCTAAGTGTAATGCATTTATAAATACCACGAAAGGACAAACATTTTTAAAACACCAAGTTAAAGACTGGGGGAGGGGGGGGAAGGTGCCCCTCCCCTTGATACACGCCTCCCATAATCGTTCAGGTGTAACTCTTATGTCCGTAGTTAGGTTAGGGCAGTCGTGAACAACTGTTATTGTAACGCGGCAGGATTTTCCAAGTCACCGTTACACTACGCTCAGAAATAACTAAGAGCCTTGATGTCCGTTACAGGTTGAAGGCAGGAGCGTCGAGTTTCAAAGGAATAAAAAAAAGGGGGGGGTTGATACGGCACAAAGATATAACGCACACGTGCACCAGCAAGAATTCGTGCTCTATTCTGCGTGGAAACTAAGATTCTTCAGTGCGAAATGTGAGAAGGGCCGGGTGNCGTTTCCGCATGACCACATTATTTATTAAACGTGTTTCCGCAAACTTTTAACATTATATAAGACCATTTTCAGAAGTGCCTCCAGTGAAAGGCAATAAATTGCATTCTCAAACCCAGGAAGTAATTTACGTTTTGCAGTTTATGGAAACTAAAGCGAGAGTGAAGGAACCGTCTATTCCACTATTCCACTTGAGAAAGGGCAACTGAGAACTGGGGTCGACTTTATTTCTACATCCATCGCATATTTTCTTGCACATAGTCCGAGCCCTTTGAAACTGGGCGAGAAAAATATGATTAAAAAATGTGTCAGAACAGGTCCCCAACTATCAGACTCTACAATTCCACAGTACTTACTATTAAATGGCAAAATAAATTAATGCTTGGAATTTAAAATATTTCAGTAAAAACTGATTCCCAAAGAACACGAATTTGTTATCAACTCAATTTATATTTGCGTTTTGTTAATTTTACGTAAGTAAGTAGGATGCTTCACACTTCACTTCTAATTTGACCGGTGTGAAACAACTGTGAGTGAACGTATTTAACAGTATAGGGCTAAATGATTGGAAAATATTGTTACAAGAATGTCTGAGGGGCGTATCTGAGTTCGTGAGGGATGGAGGTATTAATAAAATTAAAATAACTAAATTCAATAATTATATTTATTCTCAGTGCTAGAAACTGTCAAACATCTGGTTTTTACCAGTCTGAGCATCCTTTTAAATCGTATTATTCTTATTGAGCATAATATTTCATTACGATCTCCATTTAAATTAAAGTCTTTATCACAGTCTTTACTCTTGGTAATGTCCTTTAAACTGCTCCCATTATTTCCACACGTTTAGTTAAAACTGTCTATTTCCATCGTCCCGAATGTCTTTTCACTCACGCATCCAGTCCACAGTCCCGCAGATCAGTTCCACTCTTCACTGCACACAAGCTCGCCGACGCACTCTCGCAGATCGCTGCAGTCGTCCCCCGCCACTCCGGAATCGCCCAACTGTCGCACGAGGCGCCAAACTCTCGGCTCTTAATCACTCTCCCCTCAGAGGTCAGCACGTGATATTTATACTTGAGGTAGGTGCCGTCTAGAACGTTATCTGCAATCCAAGTTGTTCTGGAAAAAGTAATGGTGATGACGACGACATTCCTGCCTGATAAAATTGCGAAATATGAGCTTCCTAGTGTCAGCGAGGTGCACGTTGCGATAAGTTTNCGACGACATTCCTGCCTGATAAAATTGCGAAATATGAGCTTCCTAGTGTCAGCGAGGTGCACGTTGCGATAAGTTTATCGTCGTGTGTGGCGGCCTCCTTTATAATAGGCCGCTCGCTTAATCTAACGTTACAAACTTGACCTCGAGCTCTCGGCGCCTTCCCACGCGAAGGAAAAACCGGGCAGCAACAAGCAACAATATTTTTGCAATAGCACNACCTCGAGCTCTCGGCGCCTTCCCACGCGAAGGAAAAACCGGGCAGCAACAAGCAACAATATTTTTGCAATAGCATGAAGAAGCTGAATAACGATTACTACGACAATGATATAACATTTTGACATTGAAATGGGCGAGATTGTAAAAAACTTAGGCCGTGCTGACAGTGACGGCAGTGGCGATAGCATAACAGGCTCATCGGCAGGAACAGTGAATGGCATTGCAGCATTGATACAGTACAGCGCATCTAAATGGNACCTCGAGCTCTCGGCGCCTTCCCACGCGAAGGAAAAACCGGGCAGCAACAAGCAACAATATTTTTGCAATAGCACGAAGAAGCTGAATAACGATTACTACGACAATGATGTAACATTTTGACATTGAAATGGGCGAGATTGTAAAAAACGTAGGCCGTGCTGACAGTGACGGCAGTGACGATAGCATAACAGGCTCATCGGCAGGAACAGTGAATGGCATTGCAGCATTGATACAGTACAGCGCATCTAAATGGNCGATAGCATAACAGGCTCATCGGCAGGAACAGTGAATGGCATTGCAGCATTGATACAGTACAGCGCATCTAAATGGTAATCAGTCAATTTTTTCTACTTTTCTGTACACGATCTAACAGTTCATTTTACTCCAGGCTCTCTCCACCTCTATCTTCCTTCCCTTCTCGTTCGTTCCACCATCCCTCCATTTTTGTGATGTTTCTAAAGCTCGGAGTAATTATACGCCAAGTGTACATCTGTCGAGGCGTTTCGACGATCGCTCAACTAACGACCTCATAGATAGTAAAATAAAGGAACATATTTAGGGACGAGGGTTTATCACGGGAAACATTCGCCGTTTGCCCTTTCTCAACATGCTGTGTACACGTCTGGCAGTTTTCTTTCCCTATTGGCTGTCATGCATGTAAGACGTTACTATCATATTTCACTGGACCAATGAGGATTCCGATACTCTGCAAAAAAACTTAACCGAGTAAAAAAAAACTTCCGAAGTTTCTTCGAGTTTATTCGAGGTTCAAAATTTATACTTAAATTGAATGAAGTAGGATATTTTCCAGGCCAGTACATTGCATGATTTTCCAAGAATTTATGGTGCAAGAAACTTCGTGGAGATACAGCAGAAAGCAATAACATATAATGCCACGTCGCTCAGAATAACTTCACTCAAATAAAATTAACAGTATGTGGAATAATTGTACTGCGTAAAAAAAAAAAANCCACGTCGCTCAGAATAACTTCACTCAAATAAAATTAACAGTATGTGGAATAATTGTACTGCGTAAAAAAAAAAAACCCAACGATATGTATGAGCTTTGTTCGCTGATTGCAAGTAAAGGATAATGTTACCTTTTTGATCATAGCATGAACAAGTGTTACCAACAGTGGAAAATTCGTGGCTACGATGTCAGTAACGCTGCATTTATACAGGTATTGGATGGCGAACACTTGAGAGTAACTTGTTCAGTACTTCAATATTTGCTAGTGTGAAAATAATGAAAGTTGGAGAAAACCATTTACACCACATTGCCAAAAGTCACGGGATACGCACTTCTGTATGTTACAAAGGCGTCAGCCGTGTAACTAACAGGTTGTGAATTCCACCTNCCACGTCGCTCAGAATAACTTCACTCAAATAAAATTAACAGTATGTGGAATAATTGTACTGCGTAAAAAAAAAAACCCAACGATATGTATGAGCTTTGTTCGCTGATTGCAAGTAAAGGATAATGTTACCTTTTTGATCATAGCATGAACAAGTGCTACCAACAGTGGAAAATTCGTGGCTACGATGTCAGTAACGCTGCATTTATACAGGTATTGGATGGCGAACACTTGAGAGTAACTTGTTCAGTACTTCAATATTTGCTAGTGTGAAAATAATGAAAGTTGGAGAAAACCATCTACACCACATTGTCAAAAGTCACGGGATACGCACTTCTGTATGTTACAAAGGCGTCAGCCGTGTAACTAACAGGTTGTGAATTCCACCTTTGCTGTACAGCGTTAATCCTTCGTTAGGTAGTTAGGCAGCGCTTAATGTCTCGTAGATAGCGAAGTCATTAGAGATGGAGCAAGTTACTCAGGTAAGCAGGAACATGTAAGGAATCGGCCATGGCCTAGAGTGAGTAACCACTCCAGCATTCGCGTGGAATGATTGGAAAACCTAAATAAGTACGGCAGTACCAGGTTTCGAACTCAGGTCCTCCCGAATGCAGGTCCGAAAGTTTACCATTGCACCATTTATGTCGGTGATAATCCTTCGGGTTAGGTTTTACACTAGGAAGTAGTGAATAACCCTTGTTGAACAGTAGACATTTTACCTCTTGGCCGAGTGGGCATGGCGCTCAAACAACTCAGCCTGAAGATTTATCGAGTTCAAGTCGAGGCTTTTGTGGGCCATTTGAGCAGTCACACCTGATTGTTTTCAAAACACTACGCAACTGNAAGGAATCGGCCATGGCCTAGAGTGAGTAACCACTCCAGCATTCGCGTGGAATGATTGGAAAACCTAAATAAGTATGGCAGTACCGGGTTTCGAACTCAGGTCCTCCCGAATGCAGGTCCGAAAGTTTACCATTGCACCATTTATGTCGGTGATAATCCTTCGGGTTAGGTTTTACACTAGGAAGTAGTGAATAACCCTTGTTGAACAGTAGACATTTTACCTCTTGGCCGAGTGAGCATGGCGCTCAAACAACTCAGCCTGAAGATGTATCGAGTTCAAGTCGAGGCTTTTGTGGGCCATTTGAGCAGTCACACCTGATTGTTTTCAAAACACTACGCAACTGNTATCGAGTTCAAGTCGAGGCTTTTGTGGGCCATTTGAGCAGTCACACCTGATTGTTTTCAAAACACTACGCAACTGAGCTTATTATTTTATGGACAGGTAAATTATAGCACTGATATAAGTAACGTCCTATTCAAAATTGTTGCCATAGAGTGAGAAGTAAGATATTGTTCAAAATGTCTTGTTACCGGCCAGCATTCATCGCCACCTGTTAAAACTAATGGCCCTAGTTCAAACCAAGTGAAACCGCCCCAAACCATTAAACCATCGCGCCACCAATATTCACTGTCGACACAGCGCAATGAGGCACCAACACACGTCCATCCGGGAGTCATGTCATGATTTCGTGACATGACTTATCACTCCATAACACATCCNCACCAACACACGTCCATCCGGGAGTCATGTCATGATTTCGTGACATGACTTATCACTCCATAACACATCCTTCTTCCATTGCTCCAGTGTAAAGACAGTGTTTGCACGCACCAAACGACGCGTCAGGCGTTGTTGCGTGTGCTCAGTGTTTTCCTGGCAGCTGGCAGCGGCGTGACCATGACAACGAACAGCTGTCACTTCCTTGCAGAGTCCCATCGCTGGCCTCTGCACCTGAGTCCTCTGCGTCTATTGACAGCTGTCTGATGACTTTCACCAGTCCTGCTTGGTTAGTTTCTTGTACGTAACTACAGCGATACTTGAGGCCAGTGCTTCCACGACGTTCCCACATGACAGTGACGTAGCTAGCAATGGACCGAGGCATTTGTAACTGCTGAGAACTACCTCGGATGGAATGCCCGCATTTGTGGGCCCCTACTGTCCTGCACTTTTCAAATGCACACAACCCTGTTTTGGCTCGTTACGACACCAAACATATGTATAGCGTTCATGTGCTGTGATTTCGTTTTTATGGTGTCCTTCTGGGCAAGCTCTCTAGTAACTGCCTGAATATTAGTTCTCCACAAAATTACACGCATCTAAAAACAAATTGCGGTATGACAAATATTTTAAACCGCTAAAGCAAATTAACTTATCTACATAAATTTCGAAGATTATTATTTTAAGAATCCTGTTGCTGAACAGGATGTTATATTTTATAATGTAGTGTAGAGATGATTCACATAATATGCGTTTGATTTTTCAGCATTGTCGTCCGTTAATTTAGTACTCAAACTTGTAGTCAATGTTATATGAGTTTTAAAGAAATATATGACGACTACGTGCGAGCTGAAAACTACGAAATAGAAAATTACAGAACGACTAATGACAATTCAAACATGTGCTGCACAGAGTCAATTCTGTGCTAGAAATTCTCCACCCGCTCACCCTGGTTTGAACGAGGCAGGAGAAAAGAGGAAAGAGCTGCGAGAGAGGCAGGATATATTTAAATTTGGGACGAAAAAGGAGCGCGGAAGGGCCACGTTAAAAAAAAAGCTTCCTTTTTGTAAATTATACCGCTGCGAAGGGGGAGGAGGGGATGCGCCCCTGGGGCCCCGCAAGTCAGCATGAGAAGAGCGGGAGTTTACGCATGGCAACCTTGGGGAAATCCAATTCCGCGGAACGATGGGGGGAGGAGAGAGGAAATGAAAGTTAAAAAATATACACGTGCGTGCTGCGAAGGGCTCGGTCCGCCTGAAGCACGGCCGATGTGCAACGTTCTTCTCTTTCCACACGTCCGTTCGCTTCTCGCCCGTGTGGGCCGGACAACAATTCCTTTATCAGATGATCGCGGGTCGAATCAGTGGCTAGAAGTGAGCTCGTTAGCTTGCGAGAACATGCCACAAGCCAGCAGTCACTAACTTTTTTTTTGTACCAGAGAGAGAGGAATAGAAACGTGTTTTGCGTTCCACGGTTATCCACAGGAACGGCGTGACCTGGCTGCATGCAGGTCACTGGTACCGAGGTCGGCTTCGCGATTCTCCCGCAGACCGCACTCCGAGGGCGAGTGACCGGGAACACGTTCGATCAGCGGCGATGCTGGGCTTTCTCGGACAACACGCCACGTCGTCCTGAGTTCTCTCAGACCCTTTTGATACCCGTAGTTACATCAAGGCACCATCACAATCACACTGTCTGCCCGGGAGAGTGCTGGAGTTTTGTAACCGCTCGCTGCTGTAACCCTTCCCAGGGGGGAGATTCTC
Source organism: Clitarchus hookeri (assembly GCA_002778355.1). Classification (NCBI taxonomy): domain Eukaryota; kingdom Metazoa; phylum Arthropoda; class Insecta; order Phasmatodea; family Phasmatidae; genus Clitarchus; species Clitarchus hookeri. The sequence goes on from NQII01001699.1 coordinate 77,956, forward strand.
CCCAGGCGCATTGCAGCGGGCCGAGTTACAACTAGAGATAGGCGTTACTCAACGAAACAGTTATAATAAACTGCTACAATCTTGTAACCTGTTACATGAGTAACATGTTTCATTGTTCATACCGTTATTTTTGGAACGATTTTGATTGCCTCACTTAAACTAAGGTTACTTTTACTCAGGTTGGGAAGATCAATGTTAAAAGTTTTGCAACCCAAGATTTTCGCCACTAGAGAAGCGCTAGTGTCGCATGTGTACCAGATTTTATATATTTTCTACGTCAAAAACAGTATACTTGTAATAATCATAAATAAAATATAAAATAACTTCGTGGTTAGGTAAAACCTTTCTCTTTTATTATTCACGTAATTTAAAAATTTAATAAAAAGTTACCTATTGGAACAATGCACACCTAGCGGCGGAAATGTTCCCTATGACAAACTCTCCTATAAGACAATCATTTTGTTCCAAACCTGAGTGGAATTAACCTTACTTAAACCAACGCTTCACTACTGCGCATACGTGAAAGTTATTTTTTTTTTGGAACGCCTTGGTTTGTAACTGTGGGCATGCGCAAACGTTATTTCTTGGAACTCAAAGCATTAGAACATTGAACAACGTAATCGTTATTTCCCGGAATGTCGGGATAGGCAAGAAATACTTCACAGTAACCTGTTGCAAAAAAAAAAAAAAAAACATGTTACTGGGACGTGTTAATCACTTAGTACTGGAACGACGAAACTCGTTACATGAAAGTAACTGTTTGGCCCATCCCTAGTCACAGTCATAGCAACAGTGAATGTAGGTCATACTAACCGGGCACTCAGTTCACCTCAAGGAAAACATTTCTAGAAAATATAATCCAAAATATTTTTTTATCTCTCTTTGATATTTATATTGAAGTTTTTTTTTATATTGCACAGTAAAAACAATTTCGAATTTCGCTGCTTACAGGTGTAAGTTTTAATACAAACCTACATTTTGGTACGTGTGTTAAATATATATGACGCGTCCGTGAGTTAATTTACAGACTTTGGAGATGATTACAAAGGAAAAACGAGGCAGATTGTCAAGAGGTTTTGCAATTAATAAATCTTAATACACTAGAAACTACGTAAGATTAAACGTCAATTTAGTGAATTATATGTAGTTGAAAATATTTCTTATACCTCACAAAATGTTATTCGTTATATCATCCCCTTCCATAAATTAAATTGGGTTTGTCAAATTACGACAGAAAATACACAGTTTTGGTGCTTGAATTAGACTTGCCCACACTAACAACTAGGTTCGCCTTAATTAGACACACGGACGCCAACCGTGCTCAATACACAAGTGCCAGCCACAATCTTATAAACCTGTTGTGTAAGTATAGGGGTTTAGCCAGGTCCAGTTCACACCTCATGCACGACAGTGGTACAGGCTGCCTACCACCCAGGCAAACATTTATCTGCTTTCCAAAATAACATGTGATTTCTCAAGAAACGATAGGTTATAGCGGATACTACCAAGGCGACCTTTTTTATAACTTTTTTTAAAAATGCTGATTACTAAAATGTCATGTCAAATTGCTTCAAGCGCATGGTTACAGAGTTATAAGCAATTTGAGGGTTCCAACCACTATTTAATATATGCAGGGGTGTACTCTCCGTAATGCCGTTTTGTGTGATAATGTGCCCTGTAAACTTTTGCCTTTATGCCAATTTTCGTTGCTTAGTTGAAAATGCTTTCCAATTTATCGTGACATAACCCATTTCCAATCGCAACGTTCCAGAACTTCTACCACCCTAAGAAATCACTCTATGCCCTATGTCTTATACATTTTTCCCTACTTATTTGTCCTAAGGATTCCGCTCACGCCGGGTTAGCATACATTGACCCATCATATATATCAGCAGTATGTTGGTGCCTGGAATAAATGACTGGGGTAAAGCTGCGACTATACAAGATGTTTTTTGATAACATGCCGAAATTCATACCTCAGCATCTATGGACTATAATAAACAAGAAATCCTACCAAATAAATTCCTGGAAAGATCTAGTATTTAAAATTTTAATTAAAGTTAACAAAACAGCGTTGGGAGTCCGCAAATTCACATAACTGCTAGCAAACAAGTTGCATATCACGAAGGCAAACGGAACTTGCGCGTAATGTTGTGACAGCCTGTACATAGGCCACCATGAAAATACGTGCAAAATCTACGTCGTCAATACTGCTGTTTGTGTGGTGTTGAGAAATACAATGCAATCACTTCTGGCCACATTTACTACTCAATTACTAATCCTCCATTGTTAAAGAAGTGTAATAACAAGCTACCACCAGCGGCTCACATGTCTCGAGTTTATGGAGTCCGTTCGCTTTCGTGATATGCAAATTGTGCACTAAGTTACGAAAATCTGCGGAATTTCTGCGTTGTTGGCTAACTTCAACTTAAATTAAAACATACTAGATGACCTTTCCAAACACGTTGTTACAGGTATTTATTGTTTCTATTAGTCCATAGATGATGTGGTTTTAATTTCGGCATGTATATAAGTTGGTTATCTGCAGCTGGACTATATCGCAAAGGGGCAGATCTAAATGGAATATACAGGACGAGTATAAAATACTACCCCAACTTTGAATGTCTATAACATAAAAACCAAACAAGCTAACAACCTTGATTGACCAATCATATGAACCGTGAAACCGTGAAGATTGTTTACCATACATTCATTAATGTTCAATGTGACCACCATGAGTGGCCCGAACGACATCTACGCGACAAGAGCGTGGAACGAGTTTGCTTGTCAGCATGTCCGGTGTTACGGTTTTGATGGCGTTCGTAACTCTCGGTTTGAGGCGGTAAGGGGGTAGCGAGCTCGTATTTGACACGTCAATGTGAAGGGGATGGTCTGATGTTTCCTTTATGGTGCGCCACCCCATTGGCACCTAGCTGTACGTGGATACCTGAACGAGACGTTGCCGCAACGCTGGATTAGTCGAGGCGCAGCTGGTGACCAGGCTCTTCATCACTGGCCCCCAAGAAGCCCGGATCTTATCCCGTGCCATTTTTTTCTATGAGTGTACATAATGCATCAAGTCTTTCGTCTACCATTGCCGGATAACATTGACGACCTCAAAACGAGAATTACGGGCGCCATCCAAACCGTAACACCGGACATGCTGACAAGAGTGTGAGACGAGTTTGTTTATCGCGTAGATGTCGTTCGGGCCACTCATGGTGGTCACATTGAACATTTATGAATGTATGGTAAACAAACTTCATGGTTCCACGGTTCATTTGATTGGTCAATCAAGGTTGTAGGTGGTTTGGTTTTGATTTTATAGACCTTCACATTTGGGGTATTCTTTTATATCAAAGGGTAGTCTGCGGGTGAGCTTTACAGAAGGGGTGCAGGTGCAAGTGGACTATAAAGCAAAGCTTATGTGCGGCTGGACTATGCAGCAGGGGTACAGCTTTAATGGCGGACTATACAGGAGGGGCTGCAGCAGGGGTGAACTGCCGACGAAGAAACTCAATCAAGAGGTGTCGGTGTCGTGCTTGCACGCAGGCCAATATCGGTCCATTACCGAGG
>NQII01001699.1:81546-92271 GCA_002778355.1 Clitarchus hookeri
GGGAGGGACACCAATACCCGATGTGCTGACACCTTGTAGTCCCTGGGGGGAAGGGGGAGGCCACCGGCTGGCAAAGTCAACACTCGGCCGGTAGTAGGCAGATAACGGCGTCTTCACGGCCCAGCACCGGGGGACTATTTCACCGGACCCTTCAACCTCACCCTCTCCCTTCCATAGCGTCCGGGAGTGGATGGGCTCTCTCGTGGCTTCTGCAAACTCACCGACGTCTGGCCGGCCGGACGAGTTACCTAAACATCGAGGCTAGTTATCTCCCATCCCATACCCTGTACGACAAATAGTCGTTTCTGCATTAAAAGTATTCAATAAAAATCAGAAAAGACATTATTTGTGTTTCCTTTAAATCTAGCTCTCGCCAAACAAACATTAGGATAATTTGCAGAAACGCCATGGATACGTCAACATCAAGGGCTATGCTTGCAAGTCTGGTGTAAATCACGTTTTAAGCGCCAGTAAATAATTTACGATTATTTATTCTTCCGTAACTTGACTTAAGATGATTTCCGTGGCATAGTTTGCTGAAACGTTAGGCTACAATGCGAGAGGTAATCGAATATAATTACGGAAAGGAACCTATTTGAATGGCGTTTTTATGCTGAAGGCTTCCAACATGAAGTGAAGTCATTAAAAAAATACGAACGACAACTGCCATCGAACGAAATTGCTAGCATCCAGGTTCGATGCAGACTTAAATGATGTATATGACAGGATGTTCTTGAGCGAATGAACTTTTATTTCAGATTTGCTCCCGAGGGGGTTTTTTGTATTTTGTCGAAATACCGCAAAAGAATCTTAAAAAACACATACACGAAAAACAAACTGACGTTACATGTTGTCTCCAATTATAAAATAACACACAGAGAATTCGGTCGAAGGAATTAAGTCAGGAGAAGAGTCTGCCATTTTCCCCAGTACACATACTTTCATTTTTGCATGGGATCTGATAAAAATTATGATATGTATATAAGCTTTCTGTGGTGTGTTTTAGATCGGTAATAATACTTTTTATGGTATAATGTGCCTGAAAGCTGTTTATGGTTCACATTTGTTACACATATTTTTCTGCTTATTTTTTGTGGAATTACATGAGATTTGATAGTTTTTGTGCGCTGTTTTTATAATGCTAACGAAATAGTCGTTCGCCAGAAGTAATTGTTATAAGTGATTTTGTTAACAGGCTTATAAAATTTAATCCCTGTAGGGTAGCTCATCTCGGTTCGTTAAAATAGACGCTATGCCAATTTTGTGCTAGTTGAGCGAATTTTTTTGTTCTGTATGGGTTAGTTTCATGTATGCCTATTATTTAGTAATTAGTTTGCGGTTATTCTTTGAAAACAGAAACATTAGAAATAACACACTCATTGATTTCCACTCCATAGGTGAACTGTATTAATGGCGTAAGTTACTTTTGGAAATTTTCAAATCCTTTCAATCGCTCAGATTTATGCTGCCAAACAAGAAGAATGCCTACAACGTAACGTTATCAGACTTAGGTAAAAGTTCTTCTTATTCTAAGTTTTCAATGCTGGTACTGGCTATTTAAGGTGAAATCAAGAGTCCGTTGGCGTACTATTTGTTTGCATGCGGCATCCATTCTGAACTGTAACTAAGTTGTGTTGGCACAGAGGCTGATGAGTTCCGCGACAGGTGTACAAGTCAAAGTGTGTGTGTCACTTTGGACGTTGAATCCCACAAACGTGTCATTTGGTGTTTTTTCTAATATTTCGGTTAGGGATTCCACCTGAAAGAACATTTATTGAGAAATTAATCATTGCTGAATTGATGTATGCATGAAACAGTCTTGGCAACAAACATCAGTAGTAAAACATAATGGGTAAAAATCACACCATTGTTTATATAATAATTTAGTAGACATCACAGAAATTATAAGATTGCCACCACAGTATATTAAAACACTACATTTCCAGCACAAATACATTTTAAGGAAGTTGTTAATACAATATAACAAACAAGTTCAACAGTCGGTTATGATATAAAATATTTCACATACTCACTAAACTGAATTATTTATTTCAAGAGACTCGTATGTTAATCATGCACGCATGTATATATTTGTGATGGTTAAAATTAACATGTCAGTGTCAAAATATGGTGCTTTGAGAAATTTATTTAGTAAAATCGTTATTTCGAAATTTTTTTTAGCTACAAAGTACCGGAAGAAAATTACATTACAAAATAAAAGATAAATTTAGTGTACAAACTTGGGTAACGAGTCCATTGAGCCAACAAAAACTGACGAGTCTTGCACTGTTTTAAGTCTTTCAAATCAAACAGTTTATAAGCGGCATTTCTTCGATTTAAACATGAAACAGGATAACCTGGGTAGCACGTGTAACACATAAAGCAAACTATGCTGCAAAGACGTCTAAGCACATGTGCATAGTCCTTGGACAGAGGTCTTGTCAAAGACGATGACCTCGCAGTCGTAAGTGCAAGCCATGAGGCCTCACACTACAAATTATTTAGAAAACGCTAACACTTAAAATTTAGCAAGACAAATCTACTTTATTTCTTAAACGGTGCTGCGATGAAGTATGTAATACATACCAAAATAATTGTATTAGCTTAATATTCTAGTAGATTATTTTCAAATCCTTTGTACAATTAGTAAATTTCCTTGAAAACATTAGAAATATATCAATATCTCTAATAGTTAAGAGCTGCTTTTAGAACGCAACTACAAGTTAAATAGTCTCCATAAAAATATTTCGGTTAAAATTTTCCCCTTTGTAATATCCCGAGGAATCATCTTGCAGATGGTCAACGTGACGTTGTTTTCCGTCAAATTATTTCTTACTCATCATTGCACCTACACACTGGTCAATATAATTGTATGGTGTCTGAAGACAAGCGGTGGAAAATCACTCACGAATTTTTGGAATTTTTGGGCATTCATTATTCAAATTACAAAACATTTAATAGAAAATCACAATTTTTCAGAAATTGTGATTGTTATAACGGTTAAACTCGGTTTATATTTCTATTTATATAGTTTAAATAAAACATTACATTTTTATTGTAAAATTAAATTATATTTTATAAATATTTACAAGATAATTTATCTTCCATACTATCTTCAATATTATACTCTATAGAAGCTATGAAAAAAAAAAAAAATAATAAATCAAAAACAAATTAAAGGATATATTTTGAATCTTCTGATTTAAAAGTGATATATTACTAAAAAATAAGTGTAACCCCTGACTACCTAACATTTCTAATCAACCAAAATCAGTTAACATGAGGATGGATGGTTGGATGAGGGCTCACCAGGGGCACGGTGACGGCGTGCTGGTGAGCGCCGACTGGGAGGCGCTGTCATCGCAGTGTCGAGGGAGGCTGACGACGCCCCTGCTACTGGTCGCCGGCGGTCTCTCCAAGCCCCGCCACCCCTGCAACACACGTCGCACACTCTCAATACCACACTCATCCGTGCCTCGCACTTCCTCAATCGTACCTTACACAAACCACCCAACACATGAGACGTTTACATGCTTCCTAGGTCAATCATATAGGAAAATCGTTTTATAAAAGCTGTTTGAGGTTAAGTGAGCTCTTTAGAAATCAATCTATTTACATTTATACTACTTTACACTGGCATGTTGGTAGCGAATAAATAAAAATAGTTCTTTAAGACTTGGTGTTGTACTGCGAGTATATTGCTTACATTTATGGCCGCTGAAGTTAATATTTCTTGTTTCTGTACACATTAGAATAAGAAGTCGCGTATTAGTAACACGTTCGCTATTCTAACAATTCCACAGTTTCACTTGGAGGTGCATGTATTAAGTGACGAAGCTCATGGCAGTGTTAATTTACAAGTGGCGAAAGGATAAAAAATGAAAATAAAAGTAGATCATAAACAGGGTTTCCTTTAGTACTCAATTAACCGACAACAGCCTATACTCTTGTTTACTTTAAAGGATCTTTTTTTTTTTTTTTTTTTTTAACTTTCACTTATATTTTGACTACAAATTACTATTGTTATTTCATAGTCAATATATCTTAAAAAGTGAGAAATAATTATGTTCGTAATGGCCACAAATAAATTATTTTAAAGTATCACATCTAGAAATGGTGTTTTGGCTCGTTATTTCTAAAGTAAACATTTCATACTGACATATTTAAGTTTTGAGGTAAAACTGTTGAAAACATTATTTTACTTTATAAATAAAATATATATTTTTAACTGTCTCTCCGACGCACATATACGAAATGTTCCTAGCCTACTTTCCGAAGGGAAGAAAAGCTTAAGAGATCATTTTCCTGCCTGTGTGTCTGTGTGTTTATGAGTTCGTGTTTGTGAGTTTGTGTTTGGGTCTGCGTCTGTGTGTTTCTTGAAGTGTATGTACCTCTAAAAACTATCGAACGCGTGAACAGAATTTCACCAAACTCGTTAAACATATTATTCTTAGTAAGGATATCTGACTTTTACAGTTTTCGACCACACCGGGCAGTTACTTTCAAAATGACGTATATTTTAAATTTTAGGGGGATGTGTTATATCTAGAGAATCATTCAACCCGATTTAAACCAAATTTTGTGTGTTGACATTGCATCATAGAGGCATAGGTTTTATTTAGAGGTGCATATTGTCGTTTGTCTGCCATTTTGTAAGATAGCGCTACATGAGAGCTAAAGTTTTAATGTCATATCTCTGAACATAATAGAGAAAAATGTAGTTCTTACATAAAAGTGGTTTTGCTGTGCATCACACTCGACGCAACTACCATGTGTGTCTATTTGTGGACAGGGGAGTGACTGCTTGTGGGTTGTTGCATCAGTGTATTATTTTACTCTGCGGCTAGACACTGAATTGTACCCTGCAGCAAGGCGCAAGTTTGTGGACCAAAGTGGTTATTACCACGCGTGTACTTGTGAAGTGTATCTTTAAGAAATAATGCAACTTATCTCCCCCGTGTCTGAACTTCCAAAATTACCGGACAACCCACATACGTTGGAGTGGGGTTACGATAAAAAAATTATGCGTTGCGTTAAGAATTTATGGCGTGTACGGAAGAACCGAAATTGAATAGTTAGTATATTGGTTCACAATAAAACTAAGTTGAACGTTTGCGTTGTTAGATTTTCCTAAAGCTTTGAAATAAACTGCTGTATTTTATTTGTTAAGTTAAAGTTCTCTTTCCATGGCCAATGAAAATATGGCAGAAGGTGTTGGCGAGAAAATAGCAGCTGCAGTTATAAGAAAGTATTACAAATATAAGGACAAATATGTGAGCATGTTTATGATAATATTTGTGAAACTAATCTACAATAAGAAGAGGCCCTGCCAGAAAATATAAGCTTTGATACATTATGTGACTAAAATATTGGTTTGTAAGGTTGAGCAGCCACACGTAAACAAAATGTAAACGGGGCATGCTTATCGCAAGTGTTAGCTGGAATTAAAAATTGTCGTGTGAATAGTGAATCGTAAAAACAGAAGTAGTTCCTTGTGCACTATCAATAGTGACTGTACTATTTTTAAGTCATAATTTTACAATTTTATGCTCATTCACAGCCATAAAAATATAAAAATAATCGAGCTGTGAATGCTACGAACTTAGATACGACACCTCACGATTTTCCAGTGTAGTACATCAGGATGTAAGAGAGTCATCCAAAGTAACCTGATAAGGGATGTTAGCTAGTTGGCCTACCGCCACCCCCAATTCTCGCACGTGGGAAACGTTGCAGGCGAGGACAGTGTCCAGCGAGTTTCCTCGGCGTACTCCTGTTCACCTGCCCTTGTATTCCACCATTGCTCCATCTTAGCTTCTTATTCCATGTCGTCCTTGAGAGAGGAACTCCTATTCAAATGTCCGACACTTGATGGGTGTCACCTCGCCTTAAAGTGTGCTACACCACACACGGCATTTGTTTACCTAGGATAGCAGGCGAGTAAGTCTGCTTTTAGTTTAAATTTACATTGACTGACATAGAATAACAGGCGAGTGTATTGTTATTAATATTTATATCAGTAAAAACAAATGGAAAATGCCAAACAGCTTTATTCATTTATTCCACAAGCGCACATGCGTCCCGTGTCGCGCGATATCTGACGGCAGTGTGACGGTGTGACGTATGTCGTGAGCGAGCCTGTATGTACATTCGACGTATCTAGTGCGCGATGAAAAGGGCGGGAGTTGACGCGACAATAAGAGCTGCATGCTGCCAATCTCGCCCACAGCATTCGAGACGGATACTGCTCCAACGTTAACGGCGTTCGTATTGGCGATCCAGTCAACACGGGTGGTCACGTCCCACACGCACGACGCTCTGTAGATGTCAACAAAGCTGCTTCCACAACACAGCGACGTGTTGCGTTGCGTGTCGACGCGATGGGCGGCGACGAGCTAAACTTACTGCTTCACAATTGAGAGATGATCGATCTATCGCCGGAGGACGCCGTCCGAGATGGTGTTGCTATCTATCTCGAGGAAGGGAGGAAGATAAATGACATTTTTAGACCTCACGAAGGTGACAAAGGACACGCGGAAAACACGAAACTGCCAGTTACAACCATATATTTTAAGTGGGTGGAAGATAAACAAACAAGGAAGTATGAACGCGATGTGTGATGAGAACTAAGCAGCATCATGCAGAGTTTTGAGAGACGTTTAAGATGAAGGAGAATTATTTTGATGTCGTTAAAAGACGATTTAACAGTACTGCGTACTGAAACATTGTTTGTGAAATCGTTGTTTTCGCGAAAACCCGTATCTCGGTAAATAAAAGTTTTGGAAATACAACTTTTTGCCGGAAAAGGTAAAAAACAATTATGCATGTCCCTATATTTTAACCTTGATCTTATTAAGTGTATTCATGGAGAATAAATCGTGAAAAAGACCAAATACCGCATTTGTAAAGCTTACACGTGCAGTTTCCTTAAACAGTAAGAGAAAAGTACGATTGTGCGCACGTAGTTAAATCTGCGGACTTCCGTCGCGTGTAATAAAGAGCACGTAGTACAGACACACTGTTACAGATATCATTTGTACAGTACAGCGTTTCGATGATAACACTGCACGCCTTGCGCGTAGGGGCGACGAGGCGCTAGGGATGCGCGGTAGTGTCACCCGTATAGCTCCCTCGCTGCTTGACCTTGAACGTGCAGCTACATAGACCTCGTAAGAGCACGCATCACCCACCAGATTATATTTTTTATTTTTTTTTCAATTAAAATTTATGAGGATTTTTTGAAAAAATGCATCAATAGAAGCTTAGCTAATTAGCCTACCTTACCCATCATTACGGACATAATATATGAACTGTTAATGCGCATTTATCCAACAATTAACTTAATACAACATTTTATATTATAATTCATTCTCATCTTTTAATCGCAACCAAAGAACACTTCTTAACAACCAGGTACAAAAATTTGCATGAAACCATGAAATGTGATGTTTATATAATGAAACGTTTTCAGTAATGACACTGACTCTTCTCTTATGGCACTAAAACGAACAGTTTCTGTATAAGTGGTGATGCAGCCTCTTAAGGCGTGGGCGTAAACGCTATTGTCTTCGAAATTAAAACCAATAGTTGTTATAATCTCCACGTACATAAGCACTTCTTCTTCATCAATGTTGGCTACCGTCGACAATTGCAACGCCAGGATGCCACGCAACGCACTCGTCACTGACGCACTGCGACGGACTGCTGCCTCGGCGGATAGAACAGGTCGTACCGTGCTTAAGTGAAGGGAGTATAAATTCAATAATTGAATTTCAACGACTAAACAGAGTTAAATGGGGTTTAATTTTTCTCCTTGATATTTTCATTGCGTAGGCCTATATATATATATATATATATATATATATATATATATAGTTCACACAATGTATGGGTATCGGATAAAAATAGCAAACTGTTTTTAAAAAAATAAGGGTTTGAAACTATAAAATAAACAAATACACAAAAATGTTAGTCTTAAAATTATCAAAATTATATAATATTTTATGTAGGTAAATTTTTTTAGGAAGTAGTACATTTCAATTTTAACTTAGTTACATTTTCTATTTGACATTAAAAGAATAAAACGCTCATAAATAGAAGATCTATAATTCGGTATTATAGAATTCAAGATACTATTGTTTTGGTATTTTTAAAACAACAAGCCATTGCATTTGATGCAATCTTACCACGACAGTTCCCTATTTTCAAAACGTATTTTCTAATGTATCGCTCCCTCTGTCTGGTGGTGCATAAGAGCGGCGGCAACTTGAACTACTGTACTCTCTCTGAGCCAAGGCCGCGCTCTTACCACACAGTTCTGCTCCTGCCAACCTCCAAATAGAATATCAAGATTGACGAAAAACAAACGGTAACGAAAGTAGGCTTCGTTTAATTGTCCATCGGAAGAAAAGAAAATATCCGCAGTATTCGCAACACTATAAAACAGCGTGAGTGTATTTCCGTATGATTAAAACCAGCATGTAAAACTACTGTTAGCGTCTACATCCATGCAGGTACAACGTGTATGAGTGCACATGCTATGTAAGCTATACATTTTACGTGATAACAACGATCGAATTGTAATTGGCGCGTATGTGTGTCTCTGTGTGTGTCTCTGTGTGTGTCTCTGTGTGTGTCTCTGTGTGTGTCTCTGTGTGTCTCTGTGTGTGTCTGCGTGCGTCTCTGTGCGTGTGTCTCTCTGTGTGTGTGTGTGGTCAGTCTTATGAGGGGTAGGTCTGGCAGGAATCAGTTGTCTGCTTTAAGTGTGACCATGATTTATAGGTGAGCGACGAACTTGACTGGAAGAAACTGTTGAAGATGGAACTGCATTGTAATGTGTTCAAGGATCTAGATAAAATGTCTGTTTCAATGGATGCATAAAAAATGCTTGAATCTCTCACTAATGAAATGTGTTAGTAAAAATACATATGTGGAGGAACGGGGATATATCGCATGGTGTGATGAACTGCTTTCTTCTGAAATTGTAATTACAAAATAATAATAAATAATTATTATAATATAATTGTTTTTGTTTTATTTTTGTGTGTCGTATCCTTTTTTCCCCACAACTTTAAAGTGGTGCTATGAGCTCTCGACTATTAACAGAAAGATCTGCATATAAAATGGTAACAAAAACTTTAGTATAAAAATGCATGGATAGTTGACTGCATACAAAACGTTAATTCAGGCAACGTGCACAAATTATAGAAATGGCGAATGAATGAAATTTATATATTTGTTGAGGGGGGAGGGGATTACAAACCGAAGGATTAATCGAAGGAACGAACTAGGGATTGGCTTTGATCGAAGGATTCGTGAGGATTGCGGAGGATTGATGTTTGAGAAGAGCACGAATGATTATCGCCCTAGCTGCCCTCGTACATTCCAAGTCTGAAGGGCCTATTGGTTCGTAAAACATAGACAACTATGCTTTTAAAAGTGTTGGTAGATGCTGATACATATATTGATTATATCATATGAAGGGCTTGGATTGGTCACATACAGATACATTTAAATAATCTGTGTACCATATTTATGTCAACAAAACAGACGAGGCAAGAATAATTTGCAAATTCTGACGTGAAATAATTAGACTTCAAGAGAGGAGACTGGAAATTAAGTTGAGTGAACTTTGTACATGGTTCCGCTATACCCTATTTATAATTTCGGTACGAATTAACAAAAATCTCTTAAATGTTTTAAATTAAAGAAAAAAAAAATGTACGGAATAATAATACTAATTCTTGATTATACATACCCTATGCCTATAAAAAGTAATATGACTCCCAGAAACATACATATTTACTTGAAGCTATAAATTATAATTGCAAACTGAATTTCACGAGCCTGCCTCCTAAGAATTCGCAAATTATATTCGCCTACCTAAATGCCTATATGCCTAAATTTTCACTTGCTTACGAGCCGACCTGCGAAAAATTGCTGTCTGCTAAATAATTATTTAAAAATAATATATAAAAACATTTAATGTGAGCATGTGCACATATGATTCAGACCCCGACTGAAAATAATTAAATTTTTTTAATACAACGTTTGTCTTTAATAAGTTTTCAAAGTGGCAAATACGATGAATTTAAACTGAGAAAAACTCTCCAATAAATGTGGTCATTAGTCATAAAAGCATCGTTTGAAATATATATAATACATTTTTAATACATTACAAATTTCTGTAATTGTACGAGGGAATTGCACTATCTTCGTTTCGTGGCTATTGTATCAGATTTTAAGAAAGCTTTCTTACTCTTACTTAAGTAGCTAACTGGTTAGTGTACCCGGTTTCTCTTCGAGAGGTCGTGGATCAAATCCTCATCCCTCCATAAATATGTTTTCTTTTTTTTTAAATGTTTTCAAGTGTCACGGGAAAGTGTAAAATTTACGTAATCCAACTATTATAAACAGATTTTGCATTTCAAAAATATTTTCGATACATTTTCGATGCATTTTGCTGTGTTTTTTTTTTAAGATTTAGGATTTTTTAAAACTATAAATAAATTTAAATAAAATAATTGTAATTTTTTTTTTTGGATACTTGATTCTTATATGTCTGATCCTTTTACGATTGATTTGACAAGGTCGGCCATCTGCCTGACCGCGAGAGTGGTGGGGGCAGCGGGAAGGGGGTGGTCGACACTTTTCGTGATGGTTAGGAGTCCTGAAGGGAATCTTGAAGAGGGGTGGGGGTTGTATGGGTGTTTAAAGGACATGTCT
>NQII01001699.1:94989-125573 GCA_002778355.1 Clitarchus hookeri
CGATGCGCGACAAACTACTAGAAGTCGTATTTCTTCCTTATTCAGTCATATCTTCCCGAGGACAGCTAGCGCCCCTCGGTATCGCGCCGCGAGAGTACAGTGCGACTTGGCAACATTTGGTTTACACGAAGTCGTGTGATAGCGAGCCTCGGTGGCTCGGTCGACGTACGTTTACTCTACTGACTCTACTCGCGCTCTGTGTAGCGCTGGCCTCTTGGCAACGTCTTTCCAAGCCACTTCATCCTGATTGGCTAAACCTCATCGCAACGCATCGCTGTATTGTGGAACCAGCTTTACATATCGCAGCTACATAAATGAAACACTAGTGTGTGTCTAGAGTGAGTGAGTGAGTGAGTGAGTGAAGAGATTTGGGCGGCTCTTAACAGCGAGCAGGCCTCCCGCGGCGCAGTCGGTTGGTGCGCCGCCGGTCTGCGGTGCAGGATGTTCTGGGTTCGAATCCCAGGTAAGGCATGGGTGTTGGTTTCAGTTAGTTCATAAGTTAGTTGGTAAACCGTTCCCTGATAAGCTTTCAGGCATAGCACTGGGGGACGTTAATAAGCCCTTTCCAATCCAATTCCATCTTAACAGCGAGGTCTTGAGAGCCGACGAGGGTGATTGAAGTGAGCATGGAGCAGCGCCGGAATGAAAGGGCTGGAAAAACTGGAGATCTCCGAGAAAACCTGCTGACCAGAGGCATCGTCCGGCACGAATGTGTCTATACAAAGAGCGTCCTAGGGTCGTCTGCTGTGCGACGAAGAACGCATATGTAGAAGGTGTTGTAAACACAACCACGCCAGTGCCCACCGCGAGTACTGAATGTTACTGAAGCCCGTGGAGGAAGTGCAACGTCAGTAAGATGGGATACCGGTGGAAGATTCAACTCGCACATCCTCTGTAGAAGTTTACAGAAATAGTATAAAACAAAGTCACTTATCCACGTCTGTCTGTGTATTCGCTTAGTACGTCTAAACTACTTGATGGATTTGCATCCGGTTTTCAACATCATTTCATTTAGAGAATTTCTTGAGGAATGTTTTGGTGTATAATACATTCATATTTAATGTAAGGATAGTAGAGAAATGTTGAAATGTTTGTAATAAAGTCGTACAAAACAGCTTTTAGGGCACTTACATGGCTTGCGCTGACTTAAACCATAAGAGATACATCAAATTAATGTGCTACAGGATTGTAGCTCTCAAAAAGGTCTACAGAAAAGTTCGCGATATCATATGTTTATCATCTAAGGATGACCCACAGTAACCATTTTCGTCTTTCAAAATATCGCTGTAAAAACTAGATTGTTACCGGGCGAAGCCGGGCCTGTTCGTTCGTTAAATACTAAACAGCCGTGATGGAAATACCACGAAAAATCAGCCTGAGAAGGGAAATTATCCTGCTATAAAAATTAATTTTCTTCATTCCCACAAGTATAACTAAGTATGTTTTTTTTTTGCGTAAACAGTGTTTTTACATCAGCAGTGTAATCAAACGTAACTCTGAAATTACAAATTCCCTTTTCTTTTACGAAAATAAGTATTCCTGCCAAGCGTTTCGAACTGCCAACTTGCTGGCGAACAAAACATATCTACTGTTTCCGTTACGTCCAATGAGCACTTACAAAGGACCGGTGACTTCAGCGGCCGTCGGCGACCGACTACGGCAGCGGAGCCGGCAGTTGGAATGTTCGTGGACTGGATGGCTGGGAGCGACGAGGTTGTGAACTTGCAAGGAGAGGGCTGCACGGAGCTGAGGCACGCAACCGAGGAGAAACTTCCGCTTTATTATTATTTGGCGCGACGTGACGCCGTTTGTTATGCCTGCGCTATGAAAGCCCCCTGCGAGCCAGATTTCTTGTCTCTCTTCGTTGCGCCTCACGCTTCGAAATTAAGTTTTACGAAACACGGCAACCTGCAGGTCACCTCAGGCGTATTTCTTTTGAGAAAAGGACTAGGTTTTAATTAAATTATGCAGGTAAAATTAAATAAAATGTTATCAAAACTTATACAGGTAACAAATATGACGTCTCCGGTGATGCTGCATAGAAAAATCATTTATATATACACACACACACATATATATATAAAGATTAATAGATGGAAGACAACGGACTTATGCGGGGATTGGTCGAAAAAGCTTTGTGGGTAGTGGATATGTATGTACACACACTCATATATACATACATGTAAATGCCTTAATACGCGTTATATATGTTTTTGCGTGTTAGTTTCCATAGAAATCTAATATTCTTTCACAAAATTAAAAAAAAAAAAAAGATATCTTCGTCAATGTTTCACTCGAGTTCAATATGTAGCCAAGTTCATGGAGAGTTTTAAGAATGGTGGCAGTACACGTTGGAAAAAAAAAAAAATTCTGTTACGTAATATTTGATCAAAAGAATAGGCGGTGTTCGGGTGCGTAAATCAAGTGTTGATGTCGTGGACGTTAAAGTTTCTGTCATTACGAATCGTGCTCCGTCCTGGAGAAAATTCGTGTAAAATATTTCATATGTACTTTTTACACACAGGTATTTCTGTTTGGTTTCGGAGGATGCCACTTAGGTCCTGTCTTTGAAGGCGAACTTTGACGTTGGCGTGGACAAGCGACGTGTAAGTGAAGCGCACTTATGGATGCAAGGCGATCGCACTCGAAGGAGGAAGGAAGATGGCACTGGGTGAAGGACATCACGTACGAAGTGACCCTCTCGCAGACTGGTGAGACCGTATTACGTGCAGCGAGTCGCGAGATGCACGACACGTGCGTGAACCCCGGACACGTCAAGATGGCTGCCATGTAACGTTGTTCATCTGGGTGGGAGGCGAGTAGTATAACCACTACACCACCGCGGCACCTTGGCAGCACTGAGTTGTGCAGCGTTCTGGTGGCGAACTTGAAATGTAGACTGTAACTTTACTACATGCTGTTCGATGCCCATTGAGCACTTTCCGAAGCCCTCCATAACAGGCACTTCTCTGCCCAATGGTAGCCTTCTGTATTATATAACGTTAACATTTCCGGGAATCCAGTCACTTTATTCGTGGGTCGACCAAGTGAAACTGTGAAATCGTTAAGAGCGTAAAAATGTTATTGATTTGCTCTGTCTTACTATCATGTGCACAAAACAAATATAAATTAAAATATGTACTGTGCCCACAAGTTTAAACATCGTACTTTTAATACTATATAATACTTCGAACTTATTTTCGCATACTCCTGGCAACTTTACTGGGAGCAGGCGTTCGAGATATTGGTTACAGTGTTGCCAACAGCGAACCATCTACAGTGGGCAATCTGCAGTCTAATTCACTGCACATTGAGGAGAAAATACGGTCGAGCTAACAACAGCATACGGCCAAATGAACATTTTGCTATTACTACAGAAATTTTGTTAGTTAACACTTCCGTTGTTAAAATTTCCTGGCATACTGTAACTCATTGAATGTATTGAGGCCGTTCTTCTAGCTCAAATAAAACTCTCTCCTGTCGTTCACAACCAATTAAAAACCCACACGGTTCTTCATAATACTGACAGTAACCGGTGTGGAAGTTCGTAGCTCTGTAGAAGCATTTCCCATCGAGCAGTGGTACGGTCCACACGACAAGCGTCTGAAGTATTTGATAATGATTTGCTCCCAATCTGACAACATTAAGTTTTACAAGTTTGTTTATACCTGTAGCGGATGGGTTACAAAATTTTGAGGAAAAAAAACCTACTTTTTTTTAAACTGACGAAGCGAACATCTGAGTGTAAAAAAATATGCCTGGAAACAAAATATTCTGCTGAATCAGCTGAATACATTTATTTGGCCTTATATAAACTAATGTTTTGTTAAAACCAAACACATTAATTTCACTATAAGTCTCCAACACAAGTTTCTTATTTCGTATATTGTAGCCAAGGAACGACGTCTTAAGTTATTTCTAAGGCTTGGAGAGCCATATTTGCACCTTAAATCTCAATGTTGTGGACGAAATATTAAATGCTATACTTTCATGGTTTTCTAGTACTTTTTCCAATAGTGGAACAAAAAAAAAAAAAGTTTACTAAGCTGTTGTGCCTGTCACTAAACTGAAAATCGAGCTACTTTTCTTCAGTCGAGCCTGCAGCTCACTCCCTGTCAGTTTATTCCACTACAGGAGAAATAAATCCTACATACGACCTTATTCTTGGTGGGAGTTTATTTGTCAGATCAACGCGATGTATCATGGCCACAACAGAACGATATGTCTTTGTATTTATTTAAGTACGGGGTGGGGGGGGGTGTCTATTTGTACGCAGAAAAACAAAACTTATTTCTCACGTGTTGCTATGTAAGGGCACGGAATGAGATGACAAATTGTAAACGAGTAGGGCTTTGAGAAAGTGCTCATTTGTGCTCCAACAGCCTCTACTGGTACCGTGGCGCAGAGTTCATAGCGGCGGCGGTAGGGAAGTGCGTGTGAGTGAATGCTGCTTGGAGAGAGCGTGAATACGAGGGACGAGAATGCCGCCAGGCACAGGCGCTCGCGTCTTTGAGCGACTGAATAAGCGAGCGAGCGAAGGTCCTTCCTCGCAGCTTCGCGGGCCTCAATTGGCGCGAAGCAGGGCACATAGTACGACGTCCCGGGTCCCGACCCCGCAAAGACGTCCAACCTCCGGCCAACACCATTCACAGAGAGCGGCCGNGAATCCCTCCCCCCCCCCTCCTTGTGCAAACAGCTCCCATTCATCTCCAGCTCCAGTGCCAACTCCCCACTCACGAGTACTGTGCCCGCTTGTTCACTGCTCGTGCAATCATGCCTGCCGTAGTTCCGATCCGAACGAGGCAATTCCTCTCCCGTTTCCTTGACGAACCTTCTTCGACGCGTTTGTCACGAGCCAACACACACGTGTATTTCATTAGTCTTCAGAAGCGCTGCTGTTTTGTCGTCGGCATTTTTGTTTGCTTTTCCATATAACGGCCTTCCTCTGATACTTACTCGATTCTCTAAAGTTAACTCGCACGCCGTCGTTGTTCGACTGCCGTTTCCCCTTTCTCTTGAACCCACACTGGAAAAAAAAAAGTGACTAATACTAGTTTAATTACTTAGGCACTGTTAAGCAAAAGAGCGCTTATTTACAAATAGTTTCTGCACGTCACTTTGTCCGCGTGGAACTCGTATTTTCGTTTCAATATTGTTTATATACTAAGTACACCTTTATAATAGAATACATATTTGAAAATATAAACTTGAGAATGAAATGAAATTATAAAAATAAGATAATTGTGGCTGTTAATTTTGGAGTAGTTATTAGTAATCGGCCGTGTCAATATGTAATTTGGTTTTTTACAATACTTCTTAGTAAACAAAGTTATTTTTCCCATTTTATAGTGTTTGGGGGGGGGGGGCAACCAGGCTGAGGGGTTAGCTTACACGTGAGCACGCCACGTAAAACTGACCGTGGGAGAAACAGTCCTGCCTCAAGTCAACTCCTGCTAATTTGAGAGTTTGTCCCTACGAATTTTTTATCGTCATCGGAACGCACACTTTGAGGTAAAAGTGCAGTCTTTTGAATTCAGAAGAGAGGTCGTTGGGAATCAATGGAATACGCGGCACAAACAATGCTTCTCCCTAAACCGATCCACTTAAAATATTGGCCTCGAATACATTGCGATGTAGAGCTTTGACTTGCAGCCTAGTCCCATGACAGAGTTTCGGTGGATTCAAATGATCTAGAATTTTTTTTTCCAAATGAACTTCGAACTCCTATTTCACCTCTTTCCTGGCTGAATTTTTAAAAATTCCTCCCTTAGTGACTGCTGACATTACATAATGAATGTTTCCTCCAAATTTCATGTTTGTAGGACCAATAGCTGAGGCTGGGTGTTAATATGTCAGTCAGTAAGTTGTTCCTTTTGTGTGTATTGATGACCAACAAACAGTTTAGTGGCCTCTACAGGCTTTATGTACAGATTTGCTCTTCAGGGAAAGACTGCACGCAACGGATCTGGTATTCTCGAAGTTTGTTTCTACAGGCATCTACACAACAGTACAGTGTCTGGTGTTAATTATCGTAGTCAAATAGATTCAATAGACATTATATGTTGGAAGACATTTGCAATTAATGAACTTGTTGCTACTTATAATTCTGTTATTTCTATTTCTCCTAATTCAGTTTTGTATTCTCGACGTAGGCTTAAGTTTGAGCTGGGAGATGCGATTTGGATTTTTAGGAAGTTGATTGGTACGAATGGTGATGTTCGTGTATTAGGTTATGTACAGTATGTGTACTGTGTTTAATAAATTGTAAGATGTAATATGTATTTTATTTGCATACCCCAGATCCCTTTAACACGTTCGAAAACAGGTTTGACCTTGAACGCCAGTTGCAAGATGGTACGTGCAGCACTGCTCCCGGAAGTTCTTATCAGTTCTCCGGGAAGTCCTTCCTTTGATAATTTAACCTTGCTCTTAGTGACCTCTACAGGACACTCGGTAGACATGCTGAAACCTCTAGCGAGTCTTGCGGCACTTGTGCATAACTGTGACTATTGCATTTGCTTGCTTATGTGATGGTGCGGCCATCAACACCAGCTACAAAGGCAATGTGAACAAGAGCACGTGTGGCGATATACACGGCGACGCTACGGGGAGCGGCTGTGACTTGCCTGGGCGCGCCATGTCTGAAGACGTCGAAGTGCAGCGCTGCGAGGCCGAAGCCTCCTGTCGACTGGAAGTCAACTGCAAGTGCAATGGCTCAACCGAATCCTGTTTTCCTCTCCCGCTGGCGGCCAGAAGACTCTTCCAAGACATAACGTGTGACGTCACAGACTTTGTGAGTTTATTGCACGCACTACTGAAGATCGCTTCAGAGGATTACAAAATGCAGTGGTCTGGTACATTGAGAGGGCCTGCTGATCTTTGTACGGGGGATTGAGCTTCGATCAGAGATAACACCAAGATGCAGTTACAGGGTCACTATGGCTGAGCTATAACATTTTTATTTACGTTAATAAGACAAACCTTTATTTCTAACTGTATTTTAAAGGAAGACATATCATGATATCTTGTGATACCAAATACAATAGGAAAATACGCCCACAGTTTAAATACTGCTCTTTTAGCCCAATTTCGAAAAAAGGAATGTAAAGAATTTCCAGAAAAATAAAATTGTTTTAAATTTATTTCATTTGGATTATTTTACGATTTTATATCGCATTTATATAAATCATTTTGGGTATTTTTTAAAACTAAATATTTCCAGCAAGAGCTTTAAACATGAACAAACCTAGCTTAAATATTTCTACCATATCTTTTAACAACTCACAGCAATTTTAAGTTTTCCAACTTTTGCACAATCGATTCTATTTTAATTGAGTGCGAGTATTGAGTTTGTTTACATATATAAAAGGTAAACATTTCAAATATCTTAATACGGCGACACATGTGACGAATGGAACGGAATACTGGAAGTCTTCATGTGGCGTGTGGTTTCCTCATAGTGTTTCTTGAGGAATTTGTCCCACCCCCACGTGACATATGAAATCTGCACCACTCTGTTACATCGTATTGGACACCATTGTAAAGTTGTTTCCCCCCTTCAATTTTGTTTGTTGTGAGAAGTGAGAAGTGTTTGTGGTTTTATCAAAGTTTTGCTTTTACTAATCCAACATGACTTCTGCAGATGCGGTGAAAGCATTCTGGATTTAGCAGCTTACGAAAGAAACACTTCAGGGCATGCTAAACAATTCTGGTGTGCAATTCACGTCGGACGACTCAATCGATACCTTGCGAACACTGATGCACGAATAATTGCTGAAGGAAGGTGCTGCTGGCACAGAGGCAAAGCCTGAGTTAGCTGCATTTCGCAGTCCTCAAGAATTTCCCATCAAGTTTATAGGCCTTTATACCTTTTTTTAGATGTGGTAGTTTGAAAGAAATAGTAGAACTTTTAGCCAATATTGCAAAGGTGATCGCTTTAAATGTTTTTAAACCATCTGTTACTTTTTCTATTACATAAATGAAAGTCTCAGAATCAATTCAGCCAGTGATTTCTCAGGCGATTTGCCAGAAATGGGTATTTGCATTGTTAAGTAAAGCTTTGCTAAAACAAGTAGAATCTCCGGTAGCCATTGCTTGATTATACATGAAAAATTTGTATAGAGTCCGAAATCAAGAGAAACTATGAAATAATGTATTCAGGAAGCTATCAGGCTAATTTAAGTTTTGGCCAGCCTATGTGATAAGGTATATTTAGCCGAGATTTTCTTTCTAATTATTTCCCGAAAACAGCAGGTAGCCTATTTTTCCTTTGCAAGTAAGTAGCAGTGTTTAAAATATTTACAAAATTTTGTTACTAAGGTGGAATCAGCCATAGGGAACTGTAGCCACAAGCATAATGCTGTAGTTATGACTAAACCTCAATGTAGGTTTTGTTTTCGTACAGATCACGTAAGTGGAACGTGTGTCTTTAAAGATGCTGCATTTAAAGCAAACAGAATGTAAAAGGACAGTGTGAATACCATATGTAAAATCCGGAGTTCTGGCACAGGGAATAAAGGAGATAGTGTATATGGAGAAAAAACTATAGTGTTGAAGATGCAGGGGAAAGCTAAAAAGACTCGGGAGGTGAAAGGTGCAAGGAAGAAAGTGACAAGGTTGTGCACTGCCCCTTAGTATGTTACCATTGTGGGAATAAGGGACACATAATGTTGAATTGTCTGCTCATTAAAAAGTTGGTTGGAATAAGTCATGTAAATCATTTTTCTTCAAGCAAAAATAAAAAAATGTCACTGTTTGTTCCCTTGCTCATAAAAAATGCCATGGTTTTCGCTTAGGAGTCATGAATTATGTAACCAGATGATGCATGATAATCCTGTTGGGACAATTAAAGTATTGAAAGGCCAGACTGCAGTTTTTCTCTTGCTGGCAGCGGGTTAGTAGTACAGTCTCATGCTGTTGTGCTGGTAAAAATAACAATTGACTCTTTTTCATAGAAAATGCGAGTTCAGATGCTAAATGATATTCATATCCTCTAATATTTGACATTTAATTTTTAGGTAAAACCCAATGTTCCCTTGAAGTGAAAAATAAATGTCTACATTTTGGTGTTTCTCCACAGTCTTATATAGCTCTTGAAAATAAACTGACGTATCGTCGACAGGTTCATATTGTGCAGTTTGACGAATAGTTGAAGATAGAAAAAAATTAAATAGGTATTTGTGGACTTAATAATAGCGCAGTTGGGTCATTGTTCTCAGGGTTACATTATATTAAAGTTAATGAATTACGAGCTGTTAGTGTTAGTTCATTACAATATAACTCCCTGTATGTGCCTATTTTTTAAGCAGATTTTATTAAAATTAAAATTATTAAGTATTGTATCTTATTTTTTCCTTCCAAAAAAATCACCTCGTCATTATCGTCTTGTTTGTGATTATCGGAAGGTGAATAAGCACATATTTTTGGCCTATATAGAACTTTAATCCTTTTCATAATATCCTTTGGTCACTCCTTGGCACCGAATGACACACTTTACCAACTTTCATGGTAACCGAATGATTTTTTAGACCATGCAAATTTTTATGGCAGTGAGTTTACTGCTTGTACACTGAAGAGCCAAAAAAACTGGTACACCTGCCTAATATCATGTAGGGCCCCCGAGCACGCAGAAGTGCCGCAAGACGACGTGGCATGAACTCGACTAATGTCTGAAGGTATACAGGAGGCAATTCACACCATGAATCCTGCAGGCCAGTCCACAAATCCAATCTGCGCCAATTTGAGAAAGGGTTGCACGTCTGTCACGTTTAATGGTTCTCGTCAGTCGTTGTTTGTCCCGTTCTTTCGCGATCTTTTTTCCGGCCACAGAGATGTCGAAGATGTGATGTTTTACCGGATTCCCGATATTCACGGCACACTCGTGAAATTGTCGTACGCGAACATCCAAATGTTATCGCTACCTTGGAGATGATATGTCCCATCTCTCGTGCGCCGACTATAACACCACGTTCAAACTCACTTAAATCTTGATAACCGGCCATTGTAGCAGCAGAAACCGATCTAGCTGCCGACCGCATCGCGTTACTCTGATTGGTTCCATACCTCTGTTATTTGCATACGCACGCCTATACCAGTTTTTTTTGGCTCTTTAGTGTATATTGCCAAGTAATGTATAGTTATTGAATAAGCTATTTTGTTTTCAACAAAGGCGTTACGTTGACTCAAGTGCATACTTTGTAAGAAGAGGAATACCAATTTTGCTATATCACTTTTTTAAAGCCTATAACACGTATATTGTTTGATTAACACATTTTGTATTCCGCCATATACAAACACGATGGTTGTGAACAACACCGACAAACTCTGGCAGGCTATTCCTTACGAAAATATAAGACAATAATTTATGTATCCCTTTTCTTGTAAGTAATAGTTGAGGAAATAGTGTCTCCCCTCCTCCCTAAAAAATATAGATTTAAAACACTTTTAGCTAAAAATATCATAACATACTTGCAGTTAAGTAACAAACATTTTAATAGTGTTTTGTATAACGGAGACGTTACACACCTCTGAAAACGCTGTTGGCGAAATCACCCCTTTCGTTAAGTAATTAAATTAATGTTGCCATCCTATGTTTACATAAAAATTTGTAACAATATCTGTAAATGATTTTTTAAGACCCATTATGAACCACTCCGTCTAAATTAACAGTAAAGGTCGTCTTGTCGTAACTCTCTCAGCTGAACCGTTTTCGAGAAATCCTTTAGGAAATTTCGAAACAGAAGGTAAGTTGCCTGAGAGGTAGGCAGCGCACATTTGCATGTCTAGTGACAAAAACAAAAGCGAGTGAAAAAAAAACATATACTGCTTACTGTAATTTAAACGTGCAAAGAGTCGTGTAATAGGCGTGAGTCCGGATGCGTTGCATTAAAAAATAATGACACATTGATGTATTGTTCGGCACCAATGGGACGCACTAGTAACTAAATGATAATGTGATGTGACATTCATTGAACAGAATATAAATAGTAATGTAGTAAACGAACGCATTGAAGCGTTACAAAGTCATACATTCATAAAAGTAGGTGCACTAATTACTCTGTCTACAGGAACTGTTTGAGGATCCTGCAACGGGCTTCAAGACGCATTGTGTGTGACCTGCCAGTGGTTTCCTGTTTTGTTCAAAACATCCTGCAAATAATTTTTTAGCTATTTTTTCACAGTGTATTATAATTACAAAAANGGTTTCCTGTTTTGTTCAAAACATCCTGCAAATAATTTTTTAGCTATTTTTTCACAGTGTATTATAATTACAAAAAGAAACTTTCTCAGTCAACGTAGCGAGCGAGTGAGGGAAAACAAAATTTTAAAACGTCTATCCCTTCTACATGTATTTAAATTAAGCCTTACTTCGGGGTTTTGGTTAGTTTCCCCTTCTATCACCCACTTTTCCTTTTCTATTACCTTTGTTCCATACCGTTTATTCAGTTNGTTTCCTGTTTTGTTCAAAACATCCTGCAAATAATTTTTTAGCTATTTTTTCACAGTGTATTATAATTACAAAAATTAACTTTCTCAGCCAACGTAGCGAGCGAGTGAGGGAAAACACAATTTTAAAACGTCTATCCCTTCTACATGTATTTAAATTAAGCCTTACTTCTGGGTTTTGGTTAGTTTCCCCTTCTATCACCCACTTTTCCTTTTCTATTACCTTTGTTCCATACCGTTTATTCAGTTACACCCTACTTGTGGTAGAGCGTTTTTCTCACTAGTATACATGTTCTCTGTTATTTTCATTACTTTTCGTTCCTTATGTACAGTGCACTATTTTATGTTAGTAAAACACATTATAAAATCAAATCAATTAATTAATCTTACACAAGTTCGATGCGCAAACACCAGTGCCGTGGAGTGCCGAACAATAACACTTTTGGTCCCAAAATCATGTACGAACTCAAGTGCTGCAATCGTGTAATATTTTGGCGTGTTCTGTACTTGTATCGAGAATGCTTGCCCAAACCAGCGAAACAACCTGCTGCAAGCTCGTTGTTATCAGCAATCACCATCCGCGAGCAGGATGTTGGGAAACTTTTGCAAACGATATTACTCACAAGGTAGAAACGGATAATACGGGATACTGATTCCTTTCTTTGCACAATACCGGCCATTCGTATATTTTATGTGAAGCATGTCCTCTGTCCTAGACACACGGACTAAAGGGGTTAACAAAGAAGTCGTCGAAATCCGGCATTCTTTCTACTTCGCCGAACAATGCGCTCNGGAGTGCCGAACAATAACACTTTTGGTCCCAAAATCATGTACGAACTCAAGTGCTGCAATCGTGTAATATTTTGGCGTGTTCTGTACTTGTATCGAGAATGCTTGCCCAAACCAGCGAACAACCTGCTGCAAGCTCGTTGTTATCAGCAATCACCATCCGCGAGCAGGATGTTGAGAAACTTTTGCAAACGATATTACTCACAAGGTAGAAACGGATAATACGGGATACTGATTCCTTTCTTTGCACAATACCGGCCATTCGTATCTTTTATGTGAAGCATGTCCTCTGTCCTGGACACACGGACTAAAGGGGTTAACAAAGAAGTCGTCGAAATCCGGCATTCTTTCTACTTCGCCGAACAATGCGCTCNGACACACGGACTAAAGGGGTTAACAAAGAAGTCGTCGAAATCCGGCATTCTTTCTACTTCGCCGAACAATGCGCTCATATTGCTTGTTACTAGATTTTTTCTTCAAGCTGTTTAACTACTCTATAAAACACTTGGAAAAGCCAAATACAATTGTGAAAAACGAGAACCATTTATC
Source organism: Clitarchus hookeri (assembly GCA_002778355.1). NCBI lineage: Eukaryota > Metazoa > Arthropoda > Insecta > Phasmatodea > Phasmatidae > Clitarchus > Clitarchus hookeri. The sequence goes on from NQII01001699.1 coordinate 107,773, forward strand.
TCTGTCCATCAAGTTCTCTATAGGGATACTGTGTAAATTTCTTCGATGTTTGAAGTTAGCGGTAAATGTAGACAACAATAACTGTGGTAAGCATCTTCTCATGCATTTAGGAAGGTACCGCGCATATTTGCTTAGCTTAAAGTCAACGTATACAAAAACACTTTATCATAAAATAGACAAAATGGTTTTCGCGGTGTGCGACTGTCATTAGGTCTGCACTGTGGAAAATAATTCAAGTAGTAAATTATGCAGTTACTGACATTTGTATCAAAAATGAATTTTTATTGAAATATTATATCAAATTAGCAAATTTTCGTTGCTTATCTTAGATTAGTCTAGGAAACACACAAATAATCATATGTCTTCTTGAATTTTAATAAAAATATTTGTATTGAATTTACAGAATTTTCTAGACTTTCCAACATATAAAACAACGAAGGCGCAAAATGACAGGATACCTGGAATTTGTTTCCATAATGTTAAATTTTTCTTCCATTTTATTTCTTTTTTAAAATCATATTGTGTGTTTATTTTAAATTTTATTAAATTTTTGGTTTGTTTTCGATGCCTGATTTACTCGTATCAATATAATAAGTCTTCGATGTATCTTTGTGTGGCTGAACTTTGTTTTATGAATTTGTAAAATTTTTGCATAATTAGTTATTGGAAAACGTCTTTATTTTTCCCTTCCAAACTGCTGCATTTATCCGATGTTAGCAGTAAATGTAGACAATAAATAAAATCGAATCACATACAGGATGTAATCTTAATATTGATAACAAGTACTTAATGGGCTTTTTAAGAAGTGTTTACTTATGCAATGCCTACGTTATAAGTAGCAAAATCTCGTTGTAAAGCAAATGACGAGCAGTGGCGAAGCATACCTCTATCCTGTATCGTTAATGAGCTTGCTGGCGTACATATGCCCACACAAGAGACATGCATGTGCGGTGCTGAGCTTAAGCTGTCGCATACAAGAGCTAAGCTGTGTGCGGATCAATAGCCCGAGGACACACGCGCCACCACCTACACACAACACGGCGGCCGTTGTAATAATGCCAACTCGGCCGTAAAGTCGGCCGGCGATAAGCATTGATTACCGCGCAGGGTGTATCCTCTCCGGCAAAAATGCCTGTCTATTGGGCGGGCGGCCTATCTCTCCAGGAGCGCGGCGAGGTGGGGGTAGGTGACGTCACGGGTTGGCTCCGCCCCTCCACGGCCTGCGGGGCTGCCTATCTCGTCAGGCGCGAGAGATACGAGTGGCCCGCGTGGAGGGGATCTAGGGTCGTTGGGAGGGGGAGGAGCAATGACGTCATCGGTAGGCCTTTAATCCGGGTCTGGTGACGTCACACCAGCCATTAGCTCGCCCCATTACGGCCCGCAGCACACCTAGGGTGGGATCTGGCGGGGAGGAAGCAGTGAGAGAGACCGGGGATAAAAACACGGGAGCTTACATGAGAGTCCACAACGACATGTCGTTCCTCCCAGTGCTACGCGCGCCCTAGCCAATAAAGCAACCGGGCCAAATTCCGTCGTGTCCCTGGCTATTTATCTCGAACATGATCACGTCCTCATAAAATTACAAATATCGACTTTTTTCCTCTGCGTGTGATTAGTTTCAAGAATGACAGCTCATACAGTATCTGATTAAAAAATTCATATACATAATATATATATGACTGGAAAATGTGTCTACTGTAATAAACTTTAATAAATATTTCACTTTTAACTTTATATAGAATTTATGTAAGAGGATCCAAGTTAGCACAATTCCAATTTTACAGAAATGTGTATATCTATAATTTAAAAAGTTTCACCTTTTAAAATTAAACTATGCATAATGTATGACATATTATATGACTTTAAACACATGCGATCAGATGTATAAGGGAGTGCAATCATGAATCACAATAACCGTTATATTCAAGGCCGTGTGCGACGCTTGTGTCCCTAGTACGAGGCCAAATTTTCTAGAAGATTCTAGCATCACGATCGCAAGTAAAAATTATATCTATCAGATTGCAAAACTAGTTGTATGCTTCAGAGTTACGAATGCTACTGAAACAAATGACTGATGATGACATCAAACTGCACCGAAGCGAACAACCAGGGACATGCACAAGCACAGCACGTCTTTCCGCACGCCATTATTTGTAATATTAACTTACCTCTGCGATGGTTGAGTGGAAACGCACATTGTCAAAACGGTTACCATTCAGTAGAAAAAAATGGAAGAATATCAATGAAAAGGAATGGAAACTTATCATAGCCCTACCGCATGAAACTTAGGGTAGAATTATCGATACACAAAACCTAAAAAGTGAGTGTGCTTTCTACATTTATAATTTATAAAAAAAACCATCTTTACTTTAAAAAACTTAATCATGAGCTGTATGAAGTGAGGTTAGGTATTATCAACAGTTACGTGGTCACCTGTATTTGACCAAGATACATTTTTTTAGGGTTTTTCCCATTTGGTTATATATATATATATAATAGATTTGCATGAAAGTAATGTTTTCTAAGGAAAGCGAGTGAGGAAAATCACATTTGAACCTAAGGTGGGTCTCATCACGACCAATCCATTGTCTGACATTGACGAACGACTTAATCACAGTAGGAAAGTTTCGCAAGATGGAACTTTGCGATACAAACACGAATCCCGTAGTAGATATTCCTTTAAGAAACACCGCGATTTAGGGTTTATGCACTGCAAATAAGAAAATCTTAACTCATTCTGTTTTTTAAGCTGACTCTGTAGCTAATTGTAAAGCAGATGTAACGTAAAGAGTTAGAGCGGTCCACACTGCCGCTACACAGAAGGAAGGCCATCAGGGCTGCGCGTCGCAGATACAGCACCGGCCAAAGGTCGCCTTCCTGTGCGACACGCGCTCGATAATGGACACAGACCGACTACATTAATTTCACCAACGACGGAGACGCGAAGGCCGGAGTTTTGTACTTACATAGCGTAACGCGTATCTGTTCTCGAAAACAAAATCATTGTAATATTTACGCAGTCACAGTGGGTGTACTTCGATTTCAGCCACAATCACTATCGTTACGTCACTGGCAGGAACTCGAAAAAGTGTAAAGACTGCATTTCAACTGGTTGCAATGTATATTGAAATTGTAGCTGGTAGACTGCGTCGCTTTGTAACAATCTCTGTACACTGTGGGGCAGCGGTGGCGTAGTGGCCAGGGCGCTCGCCTCCCACTACGGCGACCCGGGTTCGATCCCCGGCGGGTTCACTCCCGGATTTTAGCACGTGGGAATCGTGCTGGACGATGCCGCTTGCCGGCGGGTTTTCTCGGGGTACTCCCGTTTCCCCCGCCCTTGCATTGCAGCGCCGCTCCATTCTAGGGTCTCATTTCTGTCATGCCCGGGGATGACGGTCACCTACGGGTCCCAGCTGGAAAGACCGTCACTCGGAGGGTGTTGCCTTGCCCTGGGTGCACACGCCATTATTATTATTATCTGTACACTGTGCGTTTTGAAAGCGACATCACAATCACAAATAGAAGATATATAATTCAATTCGACCAGCAAAGTTCGGCTGCGGGCTAATCACGAAAAAATAAGTTGAAAACATATACTACCTATAGTATAAAGTGCATACTATGGGCGGAACACATTTTTGAAGTTATGCCTGAATCACTAGTTTATTACAGTGCCACTTTTATATACCTCTCTCTGGTATATTCCCTCTCTTTGATAGCCGCAACAGTGTATTGTTGGTTGTTGTGCGTGTTGCCCAACCTTCCAGGAATAGGTAAGTATTATAATGAAATTAAACTACGGATTACTCAAAAAACGGCTAGGCTTACGGTATTTGCACGAACAGACTTGTTTTTTACTGTGATATGCGGATTGATAACTTGTCATTTAATTTCCAAATGTGCTGCTGCGTTATGAAGGGTAGTTCGAAATAACGGCAGTTACCTCTATTATTTAAATGAAGTTTCTTTTTGACAGCGACAGGTGCTGTGGTATTTGCAGATCTTTATTCAGTTATCCATTATCCAGTCACTCGGTGTTACACCTGAACTATTTTCTCCTGTATTTCAGGCCCAAATTCAGAGATGTGTACCGCCCTTAGGATTAATTTTAGACCGTAGGACTTCTCGTGTTTTCAACTTCTTTCTTTTCGTTACTAACCTGCAGCTGATGTTTATCGATCGAATTTAGATATGTTCTGTATATAAATGTGTACGCGACTCTGCTGGAAAACAGTCAACGTAATACAATTGTATTTGCGGCTTAACGATTACACAATTTAGTGATTACTAATATGCTAATTGTTGATTCTGTTCTGGAGATGTAAACATTGAAATTAATTTATATACATTTGAGGTGAATACAAACTCGAATTATAACAGTATCCTAAACTCTTACATTTGCAAGAGAATACAACAAAAATTTACTTACACGACTAATGGGCCTTCTTTCCTCTACATGGGTGAAAATAAGTTTTAATGAAGTTCTTAAAACCTTGAGTAGTTGGTAGGACTTGACGTCTTGTTGACAGCAATATCGTAAGAGACGGAACCAGAAACATATGCAACTGTAGTGAGACGGTTACAAATACATGTGTGTCTTACACATATGTAAACTGAAGAGCCAAAAAAACTGGTACACCTGCCTAATATCGTGTAGGGCCCTCTCGAGCACGCAGAAGAGCCGCAAGACGACGTGGCATGGACTCGACTAATGTCTGAAGGTATGCAGGAGGCAATCCACACCATGAATCCTGCAGGCCAGTCCACAAATCCAATCTGCGCCAATTTGAGAAAGGGTTGCACGTCTGTCACGTTTAATGATTCTCGTCAGTCGTCGCGTGTCCCGTTCTTTCACTCCGTCCGCAGCGATGTCGAAGATGTGATGTTTTTCCAGATTCCCGATATTCACGGTAAACTCGTGAAATGGTCGTACGCGAACATCCAAATGTTATCGCTACCTCGGAGATGCTATGTCCCATCTCTCGTGCGCCGACTATAACACCGCGTTCAAACTCATTTAAATCTTGATAACCTGCCATTGTAGCAGCAGTAACCGATCTAGCTGCCGATCGTATCGCGTTACTCTGATTGATTCCATACCTCTGTTATTTGCATACGCACGCCTATGCCAGTTGTTTTGGCCTTTCAGTGTATTTGCACCGAGAAAACCTCGTACCATACGCTGGCGTGCAGTCAACTACATTACGGTGGTTGGATAGGAAGGATCAACTTCGGATGTAATAAATATAATGTTTTGAGTGATACAGTTTACTAACCTGAAATATTTACAGAGCTACCATTTTGAAAATAAGGGTATGAACCGCTTAAAACACGTTAGTTTATATGACTTGCCGTGGTGCTACTTGTGTGAAGAATTTGGTGGAAATAGGTTGATTGATTCCAGAGATATGGGATAAAGTCTTTGTTTTTTATTTGGCGCTATCTTACAAAGTTGCGTTAAAAAGAGGTTCTCTATACATGCTTGTAAGACACACTATTAGCATACAAATTTGGTTGAATTTGATTAAATTTTGTGATAGATAAGACAAACTTATCTAAATTATTTATATGATAGAGGATCTCTGTACGCATAATTGATGCTTCTAATACTGTTAGCGCAACATATTTAGTTGAATTTTGTTTAATTGTGTAATATATATATAACGTACTAATATAATATACCTATATTAACCCCATTAAATTAAAATTGCACCTAAAACATGTAATTTTACATGCCCTGCTGTAGCACTACCTGCGTGGAAAATTTGGTCGGAATTAGTTGTATGGTCCTTGAGATATGGCATAAAACCTCCATAATTTTGTCAAGTGACGATCTTCATAAATAGGGGATGGAGAGGCAGGCCATATTGTGAAAATAAGCACCTGGCTAAATTAAAATATGTAAATTAATATAGCCTACCATATTAAATTTTTTCACCAAATTAAGTAGGAATAGGTTTATTATTTCCCGAAATATGACAGAAGAACTTAATTTTTTCTCGTGGGGCAACTTTACAAAATGGCGGATAAATGTGATTCTGTATAGACACATTTAATTGGTTGTAGTAGATATTGCCAGAATACAAGTTAAGTTGAAATTTGTTATGTAGTTTCGTGTATACATATAGCATACTATGCTAAAATGGCTGTATGGTCGCCACTTTGAAATATGTTTCTGAACTCTTGAAAACATACCAGTTTACATCACCTGCCACAGTACTACTAGTTTACCAAATTTGATATGAATTGGTCCATTGTTTCTCGAGACATTCCATAAAAACTTTATCTATTCGTATTGCGTTATCTTACAAAATAGCTGACAAAAGAGGCTCCATGTAGGCATATTTGATAGTTGTAATATATATTGCCAGCATACAAAGTTAATTTGTAATTGATTACATGTTTCGACGATGTAGCATACTGCTACGCGCCGACTGACGCACGAGGCGCGAACTCTACTCTGTGGGGGGTGACCCACCTCGACCCTCCCCTCCCTCAGGCAGACACACTCGCGGTCCCGTCACCGGGCGGCCGGGAATGATTGACGGCTGACCGGACTGGCGTCACAGCCCGGTCCTTCCCCTTGCTGGAGAAGCTGACGACTTTGGAGGATGCGCAGGAATATTCTGGGAACTAGGACCCTCGGCGCGACGCGACATATAGAGGAATTTCTGGGCGATCGCTGACGACACTGTAAATACCGCCACAGTTGGACGGTCGGCAGTCTGTTGGTAGAAGTCTTGCTGAGTGCGGTAAGCGAGCGAAGTCGAGTCCGGCGAGGGACATCGGTGAAGAGGACGGACTACGACGGGATTTCTAGACTACGGCGGACGAGGTGTTTGTGGTGCAAACGGACGAGAGGGCGAGATACCCGACGAGTGAAGACTACTGTTCATGAGGGCGCTCGGAAATCTCTAGAACATTGCAGACTGGTGGGACCTGGACTAAACTGAGGTGGGACTGTATGAACAAGTGATACGGACTTTATATATTATATTTCCATATTTGATAGTTCCAATATTTACAATAAAGTAATTCAATATGTTTTGACACAGTATTCATTGGGACTGATTTTAGTTATTTAAATAAATTAGTTTATTTGAGGTAACTGTAAATTGTACTGATTGAATTTATTAATTGTAAATAGCAAGGTATATAAATTTATTGTGAGATATTGAGGCGAGAGTATTTTCTCTGTAATTATGTTAAATACGTTAGAAAAATTATAATTACCTATTTTATTTAATTATGACCTACATCCCTTGACGAACGTGATTTAGTCCACTGACTTTTGAGAAATAGTAACAATACTAAACTAAAATAATTATATCGCCACCATTTTTGAAATAAGTGTTCGACCTACTTGAAACATGCCAGTTTATATCACCTGCCATAGTACTACTTGCCAAGTTTGGTAGTAGTAGGTCAATTGTTTCCTGAAATGTGGCATACATACTGCATTAATTCATATGGTGCTATTTAAAAATATGGCTGACAAAGTAACTTTTTTTTTCATCTATGACATTTGCTATAAATACTTCCAGCTTACAAATTTTAGTCGAAATTGGCAGAGCTATATGGTAGCTATAAAAATATTTCTTGTGGCCATTTTGAAAATAAGTGCCTAACCAATTCAAATCGCGTATGTTTAAATGGTTTACCATATTATTACTTAAGTGTCAAAATTGGCGAGAATATATTGAGTAGCTTTCGAGATATAGGTTAAAACATTTATGTTTTCATAAAGTGCTCTCTTCCAAAATCGCTAACTAAAAAATATACTCACCTTTCAATTATTTAAATTAAATTCTTACATGATGCACTGTCATCATACAAAATTTGATTTAAATCTGTTTAATGGTTCCAGAGATATTACATAGCACTATAAAATTTTAATGAGAGCCATTTTGAAAGTAAATACCTGGCGTGGTCAAAACCTATAAAAGTCGGTTGTCCGCACTAAGTACTGTATTTATACCGAGTTTGATGAAATAAGGTTAACGCGTTCACAAGTTTTCAAGGGGACGCGCACACAGACGCACAAAAACATACACCTGGCACCCACGCACATACACACATACAGACTCACACAGGAAAGAGATCTCATAAGCCTTTCTTTACTTTGAAAAGTAGGATAAAAAATGAATACACATAAAAAATCCACGTGGGATGACCTCACATATCACACCGTGCTTTCGGGCAATATTCGACATGCGTTCTACCAAAATATATTTCCTCAGACCAATGCATAAATTGCTTGTTAAACCATACAATCAAAAAGTCCGGTCCTTGAGATTGATTGCATTCTCCACTTTGTAATGCGGTCGAAGTCATACATCTCAGTGACTACGAAATATGTACAGTGCGGTTGTAAAAGGTGACTGTGGGTAGTTCACAATACGTAGTAGTAACCTCTCTTCCAGGGTGGCTTACGTTGCGCTCCACCAGAGAGAGAGAGAGAGTAATAAAATTAGGTACTATTTCCATTATCTCTTTACATTGGCTTAAAAGGCGAATCACTTTGTTCCCACAGTTTTTTTTAATGGGATTTTACGAGGGGTTACATAAAGTTGGCAATTAAATGATATATGTTCTTTTGTGGTGTGATAGTAGTTATATGACAAACTCGAATTTTAAGACATGACTGAAGTTTTTCTTCTTGCTGATGACATTTTGTAATAATGTGTTCAAAGACTCTCCAATAGCTGACAGCTTAGACACGCTGACAAGTAAACTAAATTAGAAATATTGTATTCCGGGCACCTAAAGGACTAAAATAAAAATTTAATTTTGTATACGCATATTATAATAGCGTTAGTCCCAGAAACCAAATATGACATAACAAACACTAAATATTCAAGGGTATAAATACAAATAAGTTATTCGACATATTAATGTACGAGCAAAGAATTGAGTGTTGAGTTGAGAGATTTGGGTGGCTCTTAACAACGAGGACTTCAGAGTCGATGAGAATGAAATGAAGTGGGAATGGAGCAGCACTGGAGTGGAAGGGTGGGGAAACGGGAGATCCTCGAGAAAACCAGCTGATCAGCGGTATCGTCCGGCACGACTCCCATTTGCGAAAATCCGGGCGTGACCCGGCCGCAGATTGAACCCGTTTCGCCTTGGTGGGATGTGGTTAGTCTAACCGCTCAATCACTGCGGCCCCACGAGCAAAGAAGAAAATCATTATTGATAATCTCAACAGCAAAAATAGACAAAAATGCTACTTTAGTTGCATTGGTGACGTTAAAAAGATTTAATAAATTCAAAACAAGATAATTCAGTATGCAACGCGGGTAGAATTTCTCAGAAGCATGAGACTCATTCAATTAACAGTTTGAGGATTATGCTCGTATGCAGAGAGAGAGTGGTTTGGGTGGCTCTTAACGTTAAAGTCTTGAGAGCCGATGAGGGTGAAGGGAAGTGAATATAGAGCAGCGTGGGAATACAAGGACGGAGAAACGGGAGATCCCCGAGGAAACCCGCCAACCAGCGGTATGGTCTAGCACGATTCCTTAGTGCAAAATACGGGAGCGGCCTCAGTGGGACTCGAGCTCGGTTCGCCTTGGTGGTAGACGAGTTCTATCCGCTGCTATGCCGCGGCCCCCCAGCGAAACCAAGGCTAAACATGAAATTCCTTTGTTTTTGAAAAGAAAACTGCCACGAAAATGTAATGACTGTTCAGCCATTCTTCAACGGGATCTCACGAAAACTACAGACCAGCAATAATAATTTTCCTGACTACAATAATGTTTGTTGTAACTACTCGAACGGACATGATTGATTGCAAATTACTTGTAACGCAACAAAGGATATTTTATCGGGCCATAATCACCTCAGCCCCCCAATGGCTGAAAACCAGCCAACAATGAACGTTTTACAGCACAGTAGGCATGCATGGTGACATGCGGATCAGCAGGACGGTAGTGAGTGGGAATACAGAGGCCAACAGAACCGATATTCCTACAATGGTGGGCATAAGTGACTCTCTTATAACAAGTTTTTGAAAATAAAAAAGAAACAGTAAATATTTGCACACCTCAAAGTGCTAAGCCAGTTTTCCAGCCACTGTGTCTCCGGTACCCATCACCTAGTAGTTGTTCGTATTAGTTGCTGATAACTAGATAACCTACCATTTACAGTTATCAAACTGCGCTATACTATACCTCACGATCCTGTCCACACTCGAGAAAATCTAGATTTCTCATTGGCCGCTGCCGCAGTCAGAAACTAAAGACTATAGATGAAGATCTTTAGTCTATGTCAGAATCCAGTCTCATGTTCGGCTCGGTCAAACGGAGTAGAACGCTACATATTTACTATTGATTCAGTTCTGCAGGGAGCTTCGGATGAGCGAATTAAGATAGCACTTACTTTTATTACGCCTAGCCTATCGCTGAATTTTAACATGAAATGACGGAAACAATTATTGGTTATTTCGGAGTTAATAGTAATTTTAAAACTTTAAGACCCACCAATAAGTGAAACAAACCAAGCTCGTATGGGTATGGTGCATTTAACACCGCATTTAACCATTGTACTTAAACTGCTCGATAGTAAAATTCATCGAAAACTCTTCTACTACAGGTTCGTAATTTTTTCACTTTAATAACTTCCCATTCAAATAAAGAAAGAAAGCGTTTACTGGAGACGTGTGCGCACGCATGTCTTGTTTAGAAGTTTCTTCTCACTATAACCAATATCAAAATTATGCCTCCAAAATGTTAGCAACTTGAGCAACTATCTTCGAAGAGCTTGATCTGACAGGTTTTGAGTCGTTTATAGTTGGCTTACATGATCGAAATTCATGCGAAAACGCACTAATTCAATTCCTTTGTAACTAAGGGAAAGGCATAATTATAATAATCCTCAGACGTCCAAAAGTGTTGCGGATTTATTTGCCAACATGCTAAAATTTACGGTCCTCCACACACTCAAGTCAGAATCGGTTGATTTTAGGTTGCTATCTCGGTAAGAGCCTACCCCTGTTTCTAGGTTGAACATTGTACATCGACACCGTTGCTTCCAGAGTGTTACTTGCTTACAACAGTCCAGGGTGTGCCAAGAAAGCCGTAGGTTGGTTTAAAAAAATGTTTACTTATTTTACACCGACGCATATATAATTCGCGAAATCTACATATCTAACTAAATACTGGGGCATAAATGAAGCCAAGAATCACAGATATATTGGTAATCACAGTGCTTAAGTGGGGATGGGAGTGCAACTTAATATTAAGAAATAATCCAGGTTCATGTACTATTGTTATGATAATTATACACAGGGCCTTTTAACTATTTCTGTTTAAAAACTCTAGGTGTGAATATTCATCTGCATACCTCTGACTGGGATAGGGATGCGGGCAAAAAAATTGCACTCGAGTATATTTGTACGAATTGATTTTCGGCAGTCTCCTTTTCGTCTCTACCTCAAGAATGATTGTCGTGCTGTTTTAATGATCAATTATGCTGTGATGCTGTTTTAATTATTCTTAATGTCATGTTGTATTAATTTTATGCAACTGTGTTTGTCTTAAAACGGATATTTTCAAAGTAACCCAACAGGTACACTGAAAACCACTTCAAACAATTTTTGATTTAACTTTATGGGTTTGACGCCACGTTATTATGCCACATTTGGTAATGGAAAAACTACTTGTAAACCACAAACTTCTCTCTACCATACTAGCCAAAGAAGTGCGTTGGAATTGAGCCCACGACCTCCTGAATGTGTGATAGATGTGACACCACATTATCATAATCGTTCAATCAAGAAGATTCTGAAAGAAGTTAGAAATGCCAGCAGCAAGGGCTTCAGTTAGTTGTGAAAGCTAGGTACTGTTGGTGGGTGATAACATAATGTGAATTCACTTTGTACGATACCAGGGTGGGTATGTTACTGTGAACGGTACGTTTCCAAATAGCACTGAGAACCGATTACGTGTTTTCAGAAACATATTTATTATATTGTTTATCTTAATGGGCAACTATGTTTAAACTTTTTGGTAAATGAATGTGTACTTTAACGGCAAAGGTTACCCATGCAGAAGTTACCGATGTGCTAACTGGTTGTTACTCGGTGATATCAGGCGGCATACTTCTGAGAAATTTGAATATAAAATGAATTTACGCAATAATGTTTGCTCGCATTATCGAACACTCTTTCATCCAGTCGTTCCGTATTGTTAAAGTTGGTGTAACTATACGAAGTTCGATGGGCCTACTGCAGTAAAAATGCCGCGAAAAGCAGGTAGGGCCTACTGGAAAGTATGTAAAAACCGATAATGAACTGCCACGCTAGCTGCACCTGGCAATGAGGTCAAAGGTTAAATAAAACCTGCACCGCATTACCATCATAGAGAGAAATAGGGTAGAGTGTGCATGCAAACTGTGCAGTAGCTACTTTCTGTATTCCAAAAGTGAACTATTCTGCCAATAGTAGAATAAAAAACCACATGGTTTAATTCGAGATTAGAACACTGTATATATAATTAAGTGCTTAGAAATATCTGCACACTTCCTATAATACTATTTTTAATACAGCTAAAATATATTCTAATTAGTCAAGTATTTTGTTGATAAAAAAAGTAGTCAGTCTGTTCGAAAATTAAAATTTAAACAAACACGTTTCCCACTGTTGATTTTTCGACTTTGACAGTTGTACTGGCGATGCACGACTCAGTTTTGGGGACATGCGCAGAAGGCAAAATTCGGTCTAGCTCATGTTTAGTGTACAGTTATGTCACGAGTCTTCCATCCTCCACGCGACACAGTTCTATGGCCCCAGCGGCGGCTAGCCTTCCACGCCGTAAATCAAAGTCGTGGTGTCGCAGTAGAATGGCCGGCCCTTTGCGCCCACCCCGGCTGGCTCTTATTTATTCCTCTCCTCGTTTCCCTCCCTTACACATACCACGCGCTCGGAATAAAAGTAAAAGAATTTGGCGAAGGGAAGAGGAAGAGGGAGAGCGGATGTGACTTAGTGGTTGGCCACACCCCAACCGAGCTGCAGTCGTCCACAGAGATTTATAATTACGGGGCGCGCCGTCGCACGTCCATAGGCGCTGCGGGCTGGGGTCGGGCACACGGCGCCCTCTGGACGCCCCCGCCTCCCATAATGCCCCGCGTCGCGAGGTCCTCTCAGGCTGTGCACGAGGCGAGCTTTCAAGGAGAGAGTGTAGCATAGCATAACGAGAGAACACCATTTTATTCATGCGTTTGCCGAAATAGATTATACTGTGCGTCAAGAGTAAACCGCAAACTTCAAATGTTCACTTTGTTATGTTGGCAGACAACGTGCACGAAGTCATCACCCAGTATTTTATTTTAATGCAATCCTAAGTTTTCTGGACAATATTATTTATTCGCAGTTATTTCATGCCGCAAATGCATTCGAGACATGAAACAATGCTTTATGAAAAGTTTCATGCAGATATTCATGGAATACACATGGTATGAAATAATAGACGCGAGAGCCTCATAGACAAACGATATTGTGATACCACTATCAAAATTAAAACCTGTATTCTGGTACGTGTTTTACAATATCTAAACAGAAAAGCTAAATGAATTCTTATTGTTATGCCTATTTAAGTGATATGCAAGTAGCAAACATTCTGTTTAAATATCCAATAATTTTTTTTAACACCGAAGTTTTAAGGTGGTGGAAGTTTGACTTGGGGATGTCTTCGGTAAGGATTCGTTTCCCCAGCTGGAGTTGATGGAGTCTGGCATTGGAGTTCCAGGGGCCGGAAGTTACTAGTCACTTGCCTTACCTGATGTTTGTGACCCTGACCTTTGGCCTTGATCAGCGACCTCTGACTTTGGAAAACCTCAAAAACCCCAACAAATTCAAACATTTATAAAAATCGATTAAAAAATTATTAAAAATTTACAAAGAAAAATGAAAATTTTATTTAAAAAATGCAAATTTTTTTACAAATTAGAAAATTAAAAATTTGAATGTTTGGGAATATATGGGACTCGGGAAAGGAGCTGAGGTGCCAACTGGTAGCCAAGTTATTACATCATCCAACCGCCATGTTGGACTTCGGTAACCTTGACCCCGTGGTATTTGATTTTGACCCATTAACATTAATGACCTTTGACATTGAACCCAAAAAACCATTAAAAATCCCAAAATTTTTCTAAAAATAAAATCATAAAAATATAAATTATAAAAAATTAAAATTAAATATTATTAGCAATTAGCGGTCGATGAAAAGACAAGCACCAGAGTATTGGAACCAAACTTGGCTAGTTACTTTTATTACTGTCACTAGACTAATATAACTATTAGACAACGTCTACGAAATGGTGATTGATGTGTCAAAGACTGTGTGAAAGCTTGCAGAGCCGCTCCACAAGATACTTGGTCATCGTTTTCCATTAAGGATTTCCCATTGTGATGTTATTAGTTAAGTTGATCAAGTTTGACTAAATGGCCTATCGTTATAAACCTCACTATCGCAGAAACAAATGCCCAAGGAAACTTTCTTATATAACCTAGTTTACAGCCGATCAATTATTAAATGTTCTCCCCCTTCTCTATATTGACATATCTCGTTGAACTGTAGTATTGCAATTCGGAAAGATTCGTGCGCACGGCGTGTTCGTAGGAATGGCGTGTGTGACTCAGCTGTTGAATTGTGAACAGGGGTCACATTTCCGTGATTCGTGCACAGTTTTCATTATTATATATCTCGCTTTCTGGAACATTATATTATTTTACGGGGGACCTGGTTAATAAAAAGAAATACTCTATTTATCCACAGCACATAAGTTGGCATGAACTTAGTTAACGGGTGAGGAGCGGTAAAAACATATTTAGGAGAGTGTGCGGGAGTGAACGAGCGGGCCGAGAGTACTCGGTATCTGTTACTGGTTACTGATTATCGTGATACCTTCTTACATATTTCATTTGATATAGGTTTTATTGTCAAGTGCAGTATTTAGTGCTCTTGTTTATGGTATTTGAGCTGCGGGCAGTTGTCATGGAGGCGTTGATTACAAAATTGTTCTAATAATGGCAGATTGGGTAAGCTGTGTCTATTCAGTTTATGCTACATATTCTTCAGTAATTGGTAATCGTTATTGAGTTTTTTATTGGAATTGTTCTTTAGATATGTTATTTAGCTTTAAAGAAAAGATATTTGTATGTTTCCAATGCTCTCCGACCGTGCTAACAGCTACTGTATCTATATAATGGAACTTTGATACACCATCCGAATTTCATATTAAATAGATACCTATATAAAAATATTCAACGTCATCCAGATATTAGGAAGATAAAGTAATATATTTAACGCTAATATTTGAAACGTAAAAGTTTCACAATTTAACTAAATAATATAAATTTATCAACAAATCTTATAACTCATAGTCCATTCGTGGTTACTTCCAAATTTTTTGAAGCTCTGGTAATGATGCACTTTCAGGCTATTACTGTACCTCATTCAAGCAAAGCTTAGCCAAGTCAGGAAATTGCACTCTATGATAAGCGCACCGCATTCATGCGCACTCACTTTAATACTATTTTGCACGAGAGCTGTTTCTTACTGGGCATTACCAACACACCTATTTTCTCCCTATTGATATTCATGTTAATTATAAGGGAAATATCATGATTTATATATAAAATATGTGAAAATTTTAATTTAACCAAAAGAAAGATATTTTTATGTTAAAATAAGTAAGAAAAACTTGCGATGCTCCCTATATATATATATATATATACATCCAAACACGTCTTACATTGGGTTATTTTTCAAAGGTCTGATTCAAAAAATGTGAAAAAAAACCGCGAATAGACTACAATATAAGAGGTGTTAGTGTTTAGTGGCAGTTGGGCGGGTGTACGCTAGAGCGCAGGTCGGCACGGCGGTGGCTGTACGAGGGGCTGCAACAGGAAAGTGAGCAAGAAGGCGGGCGTGCTACGCTGAGGAGGGGCGTGGGCCGGGGGTCGAAGCGGGGAGCTGAAGATGCGGTGCTCGGCTATCGAGGCGGTGCTCGAGGTGCGATGCGGCCAGATAAGACACCTCCCGGGGTGTGAGGCTGGCGAGGACTCTCCACTGAACGAGTCAACACGTCCGTGAGTGGGCCAATCCTCGCTCGAGGGGAGCGCGAGCACCGACAAGTTGTCTCCTCCGCCTGTCTCCTTCCAACTACGGCCGGCACCGTCTACCTCACACATTGCCACGACTCATCTGTCTTCTAAACATTGCTCACCATAAACTGAGCACTTTTGAAATAAACCTTTGACATATGTCACTGCCCCCGCTTGCATCTATTTTAACGGACACGCTGACTGTTATGCGCCCTCTTAAGTTGGTAACGACGAACAGAAAGTAGTTCCGTATCTTAACGCTGAATTACGAATCCTGGGAAAACATTCGAGAACACTGAAATTATTTGTTCCACTTTCTATATTCCTAAAGTTTATAGAGTATGAGTTAGCAAAATGGTAAAATATTAACATCTCTAATAATATCACAGTTTTACTCGACCGATGTGTATGTAAAAAGTGACCAGGCCCATGGCAGTGTTAATTTTACATATCGCGCAAGTATACGGAATGTGCGTACAAGTAGATCTTTAGCAGGGCTTTCAGAAGTGCTCACTTTACTGTGAACAGCCTTGACCGCTCAGCATGACGGTACTACAGAAGGAACGAAGCCATAATATAATGTTCCGTGAATCTCGTACTCGTATCTCGACATAAGATCGCATACATAACATCAGTTAGACCGACTTACGTCTTCCGCGTATGTCTCCAAAATTGTCTCTTTTTGTTACACCTGAGTTATAAACAGAATCACCATTGTTGCATTACAACTGCACTGTAAAAATTAATTTATATTTGTACAAGGAATTCTCTGGAAACTAGTTGACAAATATATTCGTGGAACACTACAGATGATTTAGAGCAAATTTTACAAAATCAAGTAAAACTAATGTTGAATTTTATTAAGAAAGTGTTGCAGACTTCGTGTTTATTATTAAAATCGAGCTGCGTAAACAGTTTTGTATGTTAAAAAAAATGGGGGTGCGTGTACTTATGTACGCGCGTTAAAAGTTATACTTCTTTGGCGTGACTAAAATAAAATTTGATTACGTATGCAAATAATTTATGTAAGCAGGAAAATGATAAAATAACCAAAGAAAGACATTAAATACAATTAATAAAGGTTTGATTAAAGAACATAATTAAATAATTACAAAAATTAACCTAAAATACTTACAAACACTTTCAAAATTTTATTATTCAATTTTTGTTACTAACTAATTTTTCACGGCACAATGTAGGTAAAATTAATTTATAAGATATATATATATATATATATATATATATATATATATATATATATACATACACAATGAATTACTAATATAAATTAAATATTTTTCATATTGTTTATTGGATGAACTGATTTCCTGTGGGTTTTTTAATATAACCACGCGCTATGTTGTGTACCTTGCATTTGTATATAGCTGGACGATACGCGCATGCGCGTTGGGTCAGACCCCTACCACGTTCACTGTCGAATTTCGTTACACTGTGCACGCACAACTTCCGTTGCACACTAAACTTTTACCCTGAACGCGCCAAAAGAAGTATAACTTCAAAAATTGTTTGTAATAGGAAAAATAATATTTTTACTGTGTAGCCACTTCGGTAGCCAGTGCATCGGGGGACGTATTGATCTCCCTACCTACATCACAAAAACCTGTAACCAAAAAATTTTGTAAAAATTAGCACACACCAATACCCAACCCCTCACCACACACCGCCCCCTCACTCCCTC
>NQII01001699.1:131953-153973 GCA_002778355.1 Clitarchus hookeri
AGTGACCTGGTGGAGGGGTCGGGGAAGGGGGCAGGGGCCACTGGAAAAAACTATATGCAGGAAGGGGACAGAGGGGAAGAAAAGATTCTCACGCAGGCAGGAAGCTTACATGACGCCATTTTGAATTTGAAGCTCAACAACACGCACGCACTGACTTACAACAGCCCGCCTCGAAATGTAGGTTTGCGAAATACTGTACGGTTCTTTAACATCCCTTACCCCTCAAATAATGGATCGTACAAATAGCGATGCACGAAACAGTAAATATTAAAGGAGAAAGGGGTATTTTTCATTTATTTATTTTGATAAATAGATGTGCACCAAAACATACTGTGAGGTTTTCAAATATAATTTAGGTGTTGAAGGGTTACATCGCTTGTTAATGCTAAAACGTTCAAGTCGTTACGAACTGCTGTTTGTAAGGACTGCGATATGCTGGCACTTCGTTTCATATATACGTACCTAATAATTCGATTGTAGAATCGTAATACATTAACGTACACCTGTTAGCGTTGTATGAATTGTATCTTTATAAATTACTCCCAACCCTGCTTTGTTCACGAGAAACTTTAAGTAAAATATTCCGTTCTTAATTACGGAGAATTTGTTCACCTATTTGGAAGCACGATAGGGGATATCTTACAACCATGTTGCTGTAGTTACTTCATCGTTCGGTTTCTTGTGCACATGACTGCTAGTGTTCTGTGATGAATAGATAAGTGCTTAGCTCATTATGCATATGCACATGAAAACGCATATCTAAAGCAACCAAAATTCTTCATGTTGTTATCACCGACAGCGGTAATGCAAAATTAATAAATTAAGCACCATCATACACGTACTTGCGTACAAAGTAACTAACTTATTTTTATTTACAGAATATAATTGGGTTACAATGTAAAATTTCAATATTTTTCTATAGGCTACCTTCTAGTCGTACTGCTTTTAATTGGTTTAATAGGTACTGATATGAGTTAGTAGGCTTTCATAAAGTTCTATTTCCATATTTAATTTTTTTAAATTAATTGTGGAGGGTTCAGTCAAATTTTCTAAGACAGACAATTAGTAAATTTACGACCAGTTCATGTTCAGTAACAAAACTTCTCAGCCAGTTGTATAAACAGGTTGGAACGTAGTGGATTGTTTTTTTGTTCAGCCCCTGGTACCTATGTAATCCCGCACGACAGTTTAACTGGTTATNGTTGGAACGTAGTGGATTGTTTTTTTGTTCAGCCCCTGGTACCTATGTAATCCCGCACGACAGTTTAACTGGTTATATAAGGTACAGGGGCAACTTCACTTCGTGGTACAACTCGCCGAGCGTGTTTGGAAAGACTGACCTCGGTACTGAGTTACGTATCCTCTCTGCCACCTCCGGTACAGTCACCTATAACAGTGAACAGCTGTAAGACTCCCTGCAGCCGACTTGGGGCGGATACAGCGACCAGGCCTTCCCCACTAGTGGTTGCGTACTTATGCCGGTCGTTAAATGTAAGCGAGTTGTTAGACGTAATGGAGTGACAAGCAGTATCTATGAAGTGGCCGTCCTTGGAGTTATCGGACTTGTTGAGCGAGAAGACGCTGTCACTGGAGAAGCGACGGAATGCGAAAACTGGCAAAACAACAGTACACCTTAAGCTTGGGGAACGTGTTCTACCCTTCTCTATAGGGTGTTTGTCATTAAAAGTAAACTTTGTTCATTCTTATATATAAATAGACACTTACATACTACTGCCTTTAAAGGTAATTATAGATTTGAATAAATATCACCGTGATGTGCAAATGTACAGANAGACACTTACATACTACTGCCTTTAAAGGTAATTATAGATTTGAATAAATATCACCGTGATGTGCAAATGTACAGAATTTCGTATGTGACAGCTAAATAAACTATTTTTCATTTCATTTTCTGTTTATACTACTTAAAACTCTAAGCAATTGCTATGTTCATTTGCAAACATGTATTTTTTTCAATATTATCCTAGGACTTTTCTATTGCCTCCATAAAGTGTATCACTAATGTAAAAGGTTGAAAAGGTATGGAATGCATGCCCTGGTTCGTCTGCGGATAGAAAACTGAGCTCGGCGAGAACGATGGCAGACGTACTACCGGAGACTTGAGAACGCAGCACTGTAACATGAACACGTACCAACTTAGTAATATCTAACGGCGGTGGTTATTTGTGGCCCAGACTGCCAAATAACTGCGTGCACTCACCACGGTCGACGATTCATGCTAAAGTTCCTCCTGGGAAATATTGCTGTGGTACTGCAGTCACAGTCAGCTTGACTGTTGGACGCAGAGAGTTTGAGTTTCACGTATCGCCTGTGTCTTTGTAGTGGAGTTGCATGTCACAGCTGCTGTTTGATGTCTCATAGTTTTCTGCACGAAACGTTAAGGATGACGGATAGATTTTGCAGTAAACTGAGCACTTCTGAAAAACTTTTTTTTTATATTTAGTTTTTTTTCTTTCAATTTTTGCCTTGCATCACATGCAAAATCAACATTGCTGCCCTTCCTGGTGAGAATATTGACGGGCCGTTGAAGTAAAACTGTAACATCGTTAAAAACGAACGTATATATATATATATTATGTTAGTAATACTGTGGAGGATAAAATTCGTTCATAGTGTCTTCAAAATGTTTTTCTACCACATCAGAGATTTAAATTATTTTTGAGAGCCAATATGGCCACTCAGGTCGTTTCAACACTGTTTCTATGTCTGCTCTATTGCGTGTTCATCTTCAAAATTTCTAAATGTGTTACTCTCTGTTCAAGTAATATCATAGCTCTGTATTTATTTATTCGGTGTTTGCTTGTTACCTTTTTAAATTAAAAGAGTTTTGTTAAAGTCCTTATGGGAAATGATTGGATGTTTATTTACTACAGCGTGAAGACTCAAGATACGACCCAATGTTTACGTGTTACTGTGATACATTTCAGATTTTGTCTATGGTTTTACAGTTCTTATATTGCTGCTCACCCTACGTTTCAACCGAGCCAGTAACAGTATTTCTTTGTTGTGCTATTTCGTTATGCGTTTTTGATTTTGCATGAAGATCTGTAAGTTTACTGTAAATTCTTCTAATGTCCTTCTTATCGTTTCTAGTAATTGGGGGCTTGTTTCTGGAACTTTTTTCTTTTCCGACTTATTTTTAGCCTAATTAAGACTTTCAATGAGTAGAAATTTCTAATTAAAAGAAGAGGCGTCCTTGTTGAAGTTCAAGACACGATGTTATACGACGATTCAGTGTAATCATTTCGGTTTTCCATCAAAGTTACAAAATGAAAATACCTTAGTTTAAACAAACTATTTTAATTTCAATGCAAGTACTGCATTGAGATGATAGTATTACTAGATACGCTTCATCACAGTTTGAGACTGACCTCGGTACTGAGTTACGTATCCTCTCTGCCACTTCCGGTACATTCACCTACAACAGTAAATAGCCGAAGACTCCCTGAAGCCGACTTGGGCCTGATACAGCGACCAGGCCTTCCCCACTAGTGGTTGCGTACTTATGCCGGTCGTTAAATGCGAGTTGTTAGACTTAATGGAGTGACAAGCAGTATATATGAATTGACCGTCCTTGGAGTTATCAGTAGAGTGCTCATGCGAGGTGCGCAGTAGGCACTCTTCATGTTCCAACGTCGGACTGCGTTTCTGCTAATAACACTATCGAAAAAAAAACGTGGATAGCATTTGAGGTTAAAACACTCTTTAAGAAAGAAAAAACTTTGATAAGTTTGTACTATAGACTAATCACGTTTAATACTTATTCGTCTTCTGAGCATGTACCCAACATTGACCTACCACAAAACAACAAAACTGTCAAAGTCACATGGTCATCAATGATGAACGTGTTTGTTTATATCTTAATATTTAAAAGACAAACACTATTATATTAATACAATACTTTTGCCAAATTAACTTTAATCAAACTGCACTACAACAATACAAATTAAGTAGACGAAGTATAAAAACATCTCAAAGCATTTGTTTACTAAGCAGTGTTCTAACCTCAAATCCAATCCACGCTTTTTTTGCTAGTCGTATTGGCAGAAAAGCCGTCCAGTGTTGGGACACTGAGATTGGTTGTGCACAGCCAGCGACATCGGTCTACCTTATTGTTAGTCTGTGGTTCGTACTCTGATTTATTGCAACTGGAATATATTGAAGTTAGTGGAAGTAACAAAAGGGCGGGTGTGTTAAATATCGAAATGTAAATGGTCACGTTGGCTAGTGTTGGCCATGCGACTGGCAGTTGTGCTGGATATGGACTGGGGACTACAACCGCTGTAGTTGGTCTGCTTTGCGCGGCGAGCAGCGAGTGTAAGCACAGACTGCGAGTGGCTGGNCCAGTGTGTATGTTTTTCGAGCTAGGGAAGCTTATTTTGTATACTTGATATGTATGTATATGTATATATATATATCCAATAAACACTGCTTCACTCGCTGATAATTACGTTATTTCAAGGAAATTAGGACAGTTAAATTATATTGTTTTTTTTTTCATAATTATATGTCACAATAACTGCTTGACGTTTTCTGGAAAACACAAATAACAGCTACTAACTTACTTGTAGAAATGAAATGATTGGCTTAATAATTTCATGGGATAATATGAAGTATGAATGATATATTTTTGCTCTTTTTATCAAATAAAATGACATTTTTACACATATTTTGTCTGTGGATATCCTGAAACTATCATAAAACAATTTTTTTTCTAAGCATATTGTACGTTAGGATTAAGCAAGACAGTTCCTTTCAACCTCCCTTGGTCCATTTTTGCTTGTTCGGTTTATTTTATTTGTGTTTTCCGATAACAGGAAAGTGAGACACTGATGCCTAAAAAGTATGTAGTTGCTTTTGTCTCTAATTCTATCTTAATAGAGTGTACACCTACACAAGTGTATAAGCAGAAACATATCAAATAATACCATTGGCTTCAAAACCCACCTCATGTTATTCTGTAATTCTCTTAAACAGTTCTCTTCCTTAGAAGTAATTCACTACCGTAAGAGCAGCGATACTTTTGTAATTAATTTACGAAAGAGAATTTGTTCCTTTTTTTATTGCGGCTTCTGTATTAGGACATGCGCAGTATGTTCGGTGAACTGCCACTAGTGATTCGGAAAGAGAGGAAATTCCTGTTTTTGAACATGGATAAAATACTTGTTTATCGCCCTTTTTTGACGAACAACAAGCACGTCTGACCACGAAATGGCATACAATCGCGATGTAAAGCAACATAAATTTACTACTTAAATTCGTTAATTTTAAGCTTACTTTCTGAACGAAAGAGAGGNTAATTTTAAGCTTACTTTCTGAACGAAAGAGAGGGTTATGAAATCACCTTCGTTTCAACGTCAGTATGTTTGTACATATTTGTGTTAGCCTGTGCGGTTAGGCCTCCTTAAATATTTTGAACCCGTGCATCGTATTCCACCAAACTTTACCAGCTTAAATAAATTAGTAAGAATTCTTGATTTTTTTATAGCTTATGACTATGTCATAGCCTTATTTTCAAAATGGCAGCCTTTTGGTTGGTTTCTGTGTCATTTCNTTTTTTTATAGCTTATGACTATGTCATAGCCTTATTTTCAAAATGGCAGCCTTTTGGTTGGTTTCTGTGTCATTTCTGAGGAACCATTAAAACAAAAATGGTTGGTATGATAGGCCACATTATTAAGATGAGATTCAGACACTCGATTGATTATTGGTATACGGTACTCAAAGATATTAAAAATATAGCTCTTGTGTTATATCTAGAGGAGCGCTCAACAGATTCCTGCCACATTTAGTATACAAGAAGTGCTGCCATTCGTAATAGAAAAAGGTATTATTTAAGCACGTCAATTAATTATTTTCAAAATGACCGTAATGTATATGTTTTTGGGTGGTATAACATATATACAGGAACATTAGACCTATTTCAACCACATTTGGCATACTGAATATACCTGCCACGAGCAGTAACTGCGCAGATAACCTCCTAGTTTGTCCGCTAGTTGCAAGATGGTACCACCTGTAACGAGCACTAACAGCGCATATAACCCCCGAGTTTGTCCGCTAATTTGCAAGATGGTACCATTTAGAAACAAGCAGTTTTTACAAGTTATCTCCGGAATTTTTCGACAGGCATTTTTGCTCGCCGTTTCGTAAAACAGGTTGATTCTGAGTCACGTGTGATTGTTTTAATAAAAAACACATACGTATATTATTTGTATTAGTTATTGCTTTTTATATGGACACCAAAATATGCAGATGTCTGCAGCTTGGATGAAACTTATTTTGTTAGAAGCTAAACCTTCTCAGAACCAATTTAATTTATATTCTCAATGTGCAAAAATAAATTTAAAAATTTTGTGTGTTTTGTTAAGCAGGCTCTGTTACGACGAGCAGCGAGCTGTAATGCTGGGAGATGGTGGCGTGAACGATCATGGTTTGTGAGTGAGTTACCCACGGGGAAGCGCACTAGGCATTGGACATTGCGGTGTACATCTCCAGTCACACGTGACCTTCGTGTGCTACATGCATACACTAAACATGACGTAGACCGATTTTCATATTCTGCGCACGTCCGCAACACTGACCTACCCTCATGGCTATCAAGACCTCGTTGTTATGGGCTACCCAAATCTCTCCACTCTCAAAATTGACCTACTTCCAATACGATCGTCCAATTAATACGGTCATCAGTGATGAACGTGCTTCTTTACATTTAGATTTTCAATAGACCCACTGTTTTACATGAATGAAGTGCTTCGACTGAGTTTAATATACGGTATTAAATGGGAGAGATTTGGGCGGCTCTTAACATAGNATAGACCCACTGTTTTACATGAATGAAGTGCTTCGACTGAGTTTAATATACGGTATTAAATGGGAGAGATTTGGGCTGCTCTTAACATAGAGGTGTTGAGAGCCAATTACGATGAATCGAGGTGAGCATGGAGCAACGTCGGAATGAAGGAGTGGGGGAAACGGGAAATCAATGTGAGAACCTACCGGCCAGCGGCATCGTCCGGCACGATTCCCACATGCGAAAATCCGGGACCAACCCGCCAGGTATCGATCCCGTTCGCCTAGGTGGGAGGCGAGTAGTCTGACAACTACACCACTGCGGCCCCTTTGACGTATTAAAGTTGCATTAAAACCTGGTCGAAGGAAGTGTGCAAACATCTCAAAGAACATGTTTGGTTAAACAGTGTTCTTAATTCAAATACCATTCACGTTGTTTTCGATAGTGCTGTTGGCAGAAAAACATTCCAACGTTGGAACACGAAGGGTGACTCCTGCACATCTCACATGCGCAATCTATATCATTTTTTCGACTTCAGCACGTATCCTATATTATGGTGGCCGGAGGGTTTGAGTGTGTTAACTCGTTAGTACCCATAATAGGTAATTGTGTACAGTTAGTACATAAAGGTTATATCAGGCCGGTATTGTACACTGCGAAGATCAGTGGCCAGCCATATTTCCTGGGGGTCGCCAATTTGTGAACCATGCTACTGCTAGACTTTGTGACCGGTTCATATCACTGTTCGCCGAACACAAAGCCTACAGTTTATTGGCTGTGATAACGATACATGTTCTTTTCCATCTTAAGGCTCCCACCTACCTGGAGCTTGCTTCCGCGTTTGAGGCCGAANTGTGATAACGATACATGTTCTTTTCCATCTTAAGGCTCCCACCTACCTGGAGCTTGCTTCCGCGTTTGAGGCCGAAAAAACACGGGAGCGATAAGGGTTACACGTTTTAAGTGCGTCTTCGCCGCTAAGCGCAAGGCCCTGAACTGACGTGCAGCGCTCTCGTCGTGCGATGTGTACGTATGGGACTTTCAGTGGTGACCCTGTCATTTTATTGGTGGAAAGTCTTGTAGCATGGTTCAATTCAGGGCCCTCGAGTATTTTAATATGTATCCGACGCGTATATTTAGAGATACAGCGTTTTTTAAAAATCCATTTTAGCGATGTTTAAGTGCCGTGAAGTGGTGTTTGTAATGTTCTTGACCTGCTGAAAGCACTCTCAACAACCCTCGTCTGAGGTGCGTGTCCTTTCCGTAGATCAGCACATTGGACGCACGTGTAATAGTTTCGTTTAAAGGCGTGCGTGTATTTGAAACACGCTGCCACGCCAGGTAGGCGGTCCGTTGAGAACAGCACGCATCGAAGAAGTGTGTTACTTGCACGACGAGCGGAAAGTGTGGTCATGAAAGGGCTGGGAGATGGCTGGCGGCAGCAGAGCGGCGGCAGGGCGTGGTGCAGGCGTGATCAATGGCGGGCGACTGGTACCAGGGACGGAGTATTGGCTCGTCTCGATGCCTCAGGTGACCCTTACCCCCCTCCCCCGGCACAATACTGCCCTTAAGGGCGGACGTGTGATCGCAGCCGCACCGCTACCATCGGACACGACGCTGCCCTACGTAACCACCACACTTCACCCCTTATATCCTGTACACCGGCCGTATGATCTATTATATCAGTTTCCACATCAGCCACTAACACATAATTACAATACTCGGTGAGCCACTTACTAAGCCATTCTTCGCTTGTACAACACAGTCAATTTATTTACGCAAAAAATTTATAAATAAAAATAATTTGTAATTTAATAGTTACATTCGACGTTAAATGTCGTAATTGTATTCAAAAGTGTATATTAAAAAAAATTGTCGATACATTATTTTGTTCGCAGGCGCCTTACTGAAAAGCCTTGCTGTACACGAACCATGTAGGCATACTTACTGAGTGAAGTGGCGCAGTGGTAAGACCATAGACATTCAAGCGGGGGGACGCAAATTCGATTCCCGATCTGGCCATAGTTATTTGAGTTCTCCATGGTTTTCCAAAACACGGCCGATTCCTGCCCTGTCCTTTCTGGTGTTATCAAATCGTTCAATTTGCGGTCTCCTCACTTCAGCGATGAAAATTGTCATGCGGTCGTCTGAACACTAAAACATCTTTATTCCAAAATACCATCCCGTATGTAAATAGGTTTTCTTCACTNTGTCATGCGGTCGTCTGAACACTAAAACATCTTTATTCCAAAATACCATCCCGTATGTAAATAGGTTTTCTTCACTAAATATCAGAAACAATAAAATTTCGAACTATTAAACAGAAATAATATTTTGTTTGATCACTAGTTGATTTTTTTATATTGTTACAAGTGAATTCTTGCACCTTTATAACACACTTTTTCACTAAACATACGAAATATTTTACTNTGTCATGCGGTCGTCTGAACACTAAAACATCTTTATTCCAAAATACCATCCCGTATGTAAATAGGTTTTCTTCACAAAATATCAGAAACAATAAAATTTCGAACTATTAAACAGAAATAATATTTTGTTTGATAACTAGTTGATTNTAGTTGATTTTTTTATATTGTTACAAGTGAATTCTTGCACCTTTATAACACACTTTTTCACTAAACATACGAAATATTTTACTTACCTCTATGAATATAATTAATCCGAAATAAACAGTGCTTATTTGTTAGAACGTAACATTATTTTTACACATTCCGCAGTAACGTGTTATAGAATGTGTTCCGTGATCAGGCTTGTGCAAGTGGCGCCACTATCGTAAGTAGTATATATAATGAGTATTGAGGACCACTTTACATGGAAGTAATTTATTATCTAATAATTTTAAAGTAAAAATGTTATAATTAAATTATGTAATAGTTAAAAATAAAATAATAGAAGGCCCTGTGGACTTTTTTTATGATCTCTCCAGAGGCTGGTCTAACTGTCTGGATTATTATCTCACCATCTCGTTTCGTTTCCGTTGAATGAGTCTGCATATGCTGATGTGGTGTCTGCTGATGTAGTGATTGCTAATGTGACTGCTGATGTGGTGACTACTGATACAGTGAGTGGTTATGTGGCGACTGTTGACATGGTGACTGCTGATGCGGTGATTGATGACGAGGTGACTGCTAATATGGTGACTGCTGACATGGTGACTGGTGATGTGGTGACTGCTGACATAGTGACTGCTAATGTGGTGACTGCTGACATGGTGACTGCTGACATGGTGACTGCTGATGTGGCTATTGGTGACTGGTGACGTGGTGACTGGTGACGTGGTGACTGGTGACGTGGTGATGTATGACTGGTGACGTGGTGATGTNAAGTGTCGCCCTCTGGCCAGCCGCGCTCTTGTGATCCGCGTGATTGATGCCTCGCCGCCTCGTGAATACGGAAAGAACGTCGGCAAGACCTGCCACCCCCTCCTCCCACCCACCCCCTTCAGGGCGAGTGTGCGTTAGCGTGCCCTGCGAACGCCGCTTGATCCCGACAGGAGCGAGGTGGGTGCGTGCCTGCACGCATTACAAGCACAGCGCACGCCATCCTCACCCGTGATTTACCTCTGAAGAACACCGGAAGAGCGGATCTACTGGAAGGAAAATTTTTGCATATGTAGGCGTACCTATATAACAGCATAAATGTCAAATAAAGGCGTTTTCCTTTGTTGTGAAAGTAATTTACCCCTAACATATGGGGAACTTTTGACAGCTTCTATTATAATAGTCAGTATAACGTGAGCGATAATTATTAGAGGCCTGTAGATTCCGCGGATTGTTTTAGCATCAGCTTAGACTTCATAGTTATAGTCTATTCGCGATTTCTTCACACTTTAATAATCAAAACTTTTAAAAATCACCCCATGTATAACGTGTTTCGTCATTTCTTAAATATGCCAAATATCAAAAGCGATCTATACTTGTTCTAACATAAAAACTCACTCATTTTTGATTTAACTAAAATTTTACTTTTTTTTATCATTTAATTATAANTTTTATTTAACTAAAATTTTACTTTTTTTTATAATTTAATAATATTTAATTTCTAATCAAAATAAATAAAAATAGAGATAAAATAGGTATTTAGGTAATGCTTGGTAAGAAATAGTTCTTATGTAAGATATTATTTTACTGAGTGCACGCGAATACGGTGCGTTGTCCCTTTGATGAGAGAGTGAAGAGATTTGGGCGGCTCTTAACAACGAGGTCTTGATGTGCCTTTGGTGTAATTTTCTAGACTCTGTTAATGTTTATTCTACTCAGGTTAGAAAAAAAACGAGATTTCTTATGGGAGAGTTTGGCATAGGAGAAAATTCCGCCGTTATGTGCGCAGTGTTAAAAAAAAAAAAACTTTTAATTAAAATTTAAATATATGTAAATGATAAATATAAAAAGATTTTACTTAGATACAAACTTATTTTTATTTTATTTTTCATAAGTGCAACTACCCTGTTTTTTAACGAAGGAAATAGATAAAATCTTGTACCTAGTGGCGAAAAGTTTTGGTTGCCAAACTTTTAGCACTGATCTTCCCAACCTGAGTAGAAATAACCTTGACTCGGTTAAACGTAGTTTACTTGATGCGGAGGGATAGCCTGCAAGTAGAACTTTAATAGGGCTTCAGAAAAGTTGTTAGTAAACGGGAATGAATTACAGTATATTAACACATCATCCCAGCTACAAACATTTGTTCATTCTCTGGTGCCATGGTGTGAGGTTCTTTAGCCTATTTTCCGAAGGAAAGATAGGCTTATGCAATCACCTGAATGTCTGTCTAGAAACCCGAGGACCGATTTTAATGAAAATAAGTCCACATATAGTATTTAATAATGAAATCTCACTTTACTAGTTTTCGATCACGCCGGGTACTTATTTTCAAAACGGCAGCAATTTTACAATTTAGAACATAATGTTATCTCTCAGGAAAAATTNATCACGCCGGGTACTTATTTTCAAAACGGCAGCAATTTTACAATTTAGAACATAATGTTATCTCTCAGGAAAAATGTAACCTATTCCAACCAAATTTGGTATGTTGATAGTGCGTAATATTAACATTTGAATTATAAAGCACAAATGCTACTAATCCGCCATTTTGGAAGATAGTGCAAATTGAAAAAAATAAGCATTATATTGGGGAACAAAAATTGTCTAAATTTGGTTTAAACCATGCAACTGTCGCGTACTACATAGAATTGAATTTAGAAAGTGGTTTTTTTATCCGCCATTTTGAAAGATAGTGCAACATGATAAATAGAGCTTCTGTGTTGTATATCGGTAACTACACAACAGATTCCTGCCATATTTGACATANATCACGCCGGGTACTTATTTTCAAAACGGCAGCAATTTTACAATTTAGAACATAATGTTATCTCTCAGGAAAAATTTAACCTATTCCAACCAAATTTGGTATGTTGATAGTGCGTAATATTAACATTTGAATTATAAAGCACTAATGCTACTAATCCGCCATTTTGGAAGATAGTGCAAATTGANTAATCCGCCATTTTGGAAGATAGTGCAAATTGAAAAAAATAAGCATTATATTGGGGAACAATTTAACAGATTTAAACCAAATTTGGTACGTTGACAGCGCATGATGTAAGAATTGAATTTAGAAAGTGGTTTTTTTTATCCGCCATTTTGGAAGGTAGTGCAACATGATAAATAGAGCTTCTGTGTTGTATATCGGTAACTACACAACAGATTCCTGCCATATTTGACATANTAGTGCAACATGATAAATAGAGCTTCTGTGTTGTATATCGGTAACTACACAACAGATTCCTGCCATATTTGACATATAAGTAATGATATTGTAGGCCATGTTCATGTATGCAATTTAAATGGATAAGACACATACTTTTCAAAATGTTGGCAATATAGATATTTTTGGTTCATTTGCAATATCTACAATACCGTTTGACCAGTTTCGACCAAAATTATTATGCTGAGAGTATATTTTACAAGCAGCATCAAATGCGCCAAAAAAACAGCCATTTTGCTCGTTATTTTGTAAGATAGTGCCATGTGACATATAAAGCTTTAATTTTATAGCTTGGAAAACAATCAGCCGATTCCTACTACAGTTGACACTCAAGTAATAGGTACGTCGTATAAACTGACACGTTTTAGTTGGTCAGACTATTATTTTCAAAATGACTGCCACATAAACATTATAGACTATTATGATATATCTAGAAACCGTGTAATCAAATCTAACCAAACCTTATATGCTTGCAGTATCTATGCAAGCATAAAAAACTAATATAGAAACTCATTTGTTAGCCATTTTGGAAGAGAGCACTTCTTTAAATATTAAGCTTTTGTGTCCTTTCTCAGGAAACAATTAACTGTTAGCCCCAAATTCAGGCTACAAGTTACTTTTGTATAGTCCATTAAAATTAATATGACTTAAGGAGATAGTCACAAATTTTCAAAATAATAGCCAAGTAAATATTTGCGGTTAGTAAGTCGGACAATTTCAACAGACTTTTATATGTAGCAATATATATGACAAACATTGAATGTGCCAATACAGTAATTNTAAGTCGGACAATTTCAACAGACTTTTATATGTAGCAATATATATGACAAACATTGAATGTGCCAATACAGTAATGAAAATAGCACCACATCAGAAACTGAACTTTGTTTATAAGTAGTGTTACAGTAGGCCATTTTTTAAAGCGTGCCTGGCTTCATTTACAGTATGGCAGTCATATAAATAATTTTCTAGTGAAGTTTGTCATATCAATTAAACAATTTAACCACTTTCAAATAAAATTAATTTCTGAGGGTAGCCATTAGAAGCATCAGGTATGCTTGTAGAGACCATTTATTGCCGACTTTTTGTAAGATAGTGCCAGGTGATAAAATGCAACATTTAAGCCATAACTCGGGAACCAATAATTGAATTCCCCCCTCCCCAAANTAAGTCGGACAATTTCAACAGACTTTTATATGTAGCAATATATATGACAAACATTGAATGTGCCAATACAGTAATTAAAATAGCACCACATCAGAAACTGAACTTTGTTTATAAGTAGTGTTACAATAGGCCATTTTTTAAAGCGTGTCCGGCTTCATTTACAGTATGGCAGTCATATAAATTATTTTCTAGTGAAGTTTGTCATATCAATTAAACAATTTAACCACTTTCAAATAAAATTAATTTCTGAGGGTAGCCATTAGAAGCATCAGGTATGCTTGTAGAGACCATTTATTGCCGACTTTTTGTGAGATAGTGCCAGGTGATAAAATGCAACATTTAAGCCATAACTCGGGAACCAATAATTGAATTCCCCCCTCCCCAAATTTTGCACACAAGTTGTACTACAATGAACTATGTAAACTTACATAATTTAAGTGGATCAGAATTTTTTTTTTTCAAAATGTTGCATTATGAACTAATTATATAATATAATAATATGTATTAAATCATTTTAAAAAATTCAACCAAACTTTTTATATTGACTTTATCTATAAAATCCACCAGATATGCCTATACAGGACCGATTTTAGGGCTTTATTACGATAACACTGAATGAGAGACTAAAACTTTTACACCATTTCTCAACCAGTCAACCTATTTCCACCCAATTCTGTACACAACTGGTGCTCCTGTACACCATGTATACTTCCATGATTTAAGTTATTCGTACACTTGTTTTCAAAATGGTGCCCATGCAAACATTTGAAGTTGATAAAGCCAGTCTAGCAAAACTTAAGGCTAGCTACTAGCGTAGTTGATGCTCAGAGTCCTGCCTCTGTAATGTAGTTGGCTGCACGCCAGCTTACGGTACGAGGCTTTCTGTGTTCGAGTCCAAGGTAAGGCACGTGTGTATTTGTAATTGTCTCACTAGTATGGCATTTGTTTCTGGCTGCATCTCTAATGATATCGCTGTCAACGAGACGTCAAAACCCACCTACCATCTAACTTTTTAAAAACTTCATCAAAATTATTTGCATCCATGTAGAGGAAAGTAGGCTCATTAGTTACACTGGAGAGCCAAAAAAACTGGTAGAGGCGTGCGTATGCAAATAACAGAGGTATGGAACCAATCAGGGTAACGCGATGCAGTTGGCAGATAGATCGGTTACTGCTGCTTCAATGGCAGGTTATCAAGATTTAAGTGAGTTTGAAAGTGGTGTTATAGTCGGCGCACGAGAGATGGGACATAGCATCTCCGATGTAGCGATAACATTTGGATGTTCGCGTACGACTATTTCACGAGTGGGGAATCCGGTAATCGTTAAACGTGACAGACGCGCACCCTTTCTCAAATTGGCGCAGATTGGATTTGTGGACTTCCCTGCAGGATTCATGGTGTGAATTGTCTCCTGCCTACCTTCAGACACTAGTCGAGTCCACGCCACGGCACGCCACGCCGTCAACAGAACAACTTCAGCTATATTTGGATTGTTCCATCAACAAAAATAATGTAATAAATAGAAAATTCGTTTGCTGGTAGAGAAGTTTGGTTGCTGCTACCCTAAACCCGTTTACATAACTGTTCTCTTGCCACTTCTTTGCTGNCAGACGCGCAACCCTTTCTCAAATTGGCGCAGATTGGATTTGTGGACTGCCCTGCAGGATTCATGGTGCGAATTGTCTTCTGCATACCTTCAGACATTAGTCTACGCCACGCCACGCCGTCAACAGAACAACTTCAGCTATATTTGGATTGTTCCATCAACAAAAATAATGTAATAATTAGAAAATTAGTTTGCTGGTAGAGAAGTTTGGTTGCTGCTACCCTAAACCCGTTTACATAACTGTTCTCTTGCCACTTCTTTGCTGNGTTTGCTGGTAGAGAAGTTTGGTTGCTGCTACCCTAAACCCGTTTACATAACTGTTCTCTTGCCACTTCTTTGCTGATTTTTTTTCCAGTGCAGTTTCGCTCAGCAGCATACTGCCTTTTAATTTCCTACACAGCATGCCAAACTGTTTTATTACGCGGCTAATACGTTGTGCAAAGGTGTGAGAAGTTGTTTCCTCTACGCTAACTCCGTAGCAGGTTTCGGATGCTGTCTTCCCTTGAAATTCTGAAGTGTGATGGACGGAGCGTAACGTACGCGACCGACATGTAAGCTCGTCCACTCATAACTAAGCATATCTGAAAATACTACTTAACATGTGCTTGCTGCCTATTGTGCATCTTTCACGACATGCTAACATCAGAATTCACATACACAGTCCACCCTTGTAACTATCACACGTCGCTCAGACGTTGCCTAAACTGAAATATGTGCAAATTTTCGTATTGGTAACATTTCCTACGTACGATTATACTAAGAAAATTAAACAAAATATCTATAATCTTTTTTTTATTGATTACAAAATAAATGTATAATTATAAGAATACCTAATAAATGTGTTCTTATTTTCAAATTAATTACTACAGGTTGTTCACGATTACTTCCAACTTCCAATATTTCTGAAGCCCCGCTAAAGTTATACTTTCAGAATATTCCTCCGCTTCATACAAAAAAAGATTAACCGAGTATATAAAATTACACCAAAGGGACAATGCACCGTATTCGTGCGCATAAGAACTATTTCTTACTAGGAGTTCACCTATTTTCTCACTGTTTTTATTTATATTAATTAGAACTGAAGTATGATTATTAATCAAATATAAGTGAAATTTCAATTCAGTATAAAAAGAGGCATTTTTATGTTAACACATGTATAAAACGCCTGTGATACGTGTTATATTTAGGAAACATCAAAACACGTCGTAGTTAGGATAATTTTTCAAATGTTCGATTTAAAAAGTGTGANACGTGTTATATTTAGGAAACATCAAAACACGTCGTAGTTAGGATAATTTTTCAAATGTTCGATTTAAAAAGTGTGATTAAACCGCGGATAAACTATGCTAAACATACAGTTACAAAATATAATATAATGAAATTAGAAGTATGTAATTTTAAATGGATTAAAATAAACATTCAGCATTGTTATGAAAGTGATATATATTTATACTAGCTGACCCGGCAAACGTTGTTTTGCCATAAAAAGTATTTCTAGTGATTATAGTATTAGAAAAAAATAACTATAACTTATTGTAAGTGTGTGAGGATGTGGTATATAAGTGGAAGAAGCATGGAGCTCTGTGGACGATGACGGAATATAAAATTAGATAATTTAATAAATATTAATAAAATGGAAATACAAACAATTACAGCTTTGCGATCAATAATAAAGTTAATTAAGAAGTACACTTAATTATTGAAAATATAATTGTAAACACGTCACTACTACGATCTGAGCACAAATGAATAAGAGAAAGGTTATTGTGTGAGAGAAAGTGGAGACCGGCTACTCCGTGCTGTGTCACTGGGAGACACCTGGTGGGAATAAATTGTAACCTAGATCGATAAATGATCGATGATAATTGATCAGTTATCGACCTAGGGTAAAATTTATTAAATTACTAATATCGCTATAAAAAAATAAGGGTTGGTGGTAGAAGGGTGAAAATTTAGGAGGGTATGTATTTTTTGATGCCACATCATAAAAAAATAAAAAATAAAAATTTTGTTCAAACAATAAAAAAAAATTGTTTGGGGGTGGCCACCCTTATTACTTAGGGGTGTAAAAAATAGATATAAATCTATTCTCAGACCTACCGAGTATACATAAAAAATTTCATAAAAATCGGTCCAGCCGTTTCGGAGGAGTTCAGTGACTAACACTGTGACGGGAGAATTTTATATATTAGATTATCTAATACTTATTAATTGTTACTATTTACAATAATACTTTAACCGCAAACAAAAGGTATTAAAATAAGAATTCCGTGTCCACTAAGGTTAGCTGATATATTTTCCTTTGTATATGACATTCTGTAAACTTAAATCTCTTTAATTTACATTTGTGCTTGGAATGGATTTAATAAGCCATACTATTTTGTAGTCAAAACAAGTTTCAGAAAAAAAAATTACGTTACCAAATTGATACCGGTTACCAAGAAATTATCGCCTGGAAAAACAAAGTTATGAATTTGTGGGGTTGGTTAAATTTTGTGACGTATGGGCAACGCTATAGAGTTGAACTTATTTTTGTTCAGCAATAGTATCATATCCTAAGTGGGGGGTTAATTAAAGCCACAGTAATTACAGTATCATATTCTTTTTTAGAAGGGGGTGTCCACAAAACAAAATGGCATTTTTTATTCATTTGTTGGTATTTCTTACTGATCCATTTCGATCTGCCATGTTCTTCTTTAACCGTGAAGTGATTCTTTGAAATGTTCCCCTCGTACAGTGAGTGATCGGGCGCCAAGAAGAGGCGGAGGAGGTGTTAGCTGGTTAATGAGGAATGAAGAGGAGTCAGGAGAATATGATGGAGGGGTGGAAGTGTGGATGAACACAATTTGCAAGGGAAAATAATCCGAGTGGAGAGAGAGGGCCGATTATTCAGAAGCACCACACTCCCCTCACTGCAAATTTTGAAACAAAATGCGGATTTAAAATTTGTATTACAGGGAAATTTACATGTTTTAAATGTAACTGAATATATCGGCCATTTATTGAACGAGAAAAGGTATAATTTTAAATTGCTGGAGTCTGACTACGTGACAATCACTGCATTTAGTTGGGTTCACATGCGAACGAATATGAGGACAATCTCAATCATTGTTGGATTTGAAAGGCGTGGTCAACTCAACTTGAAGTCTGTGGAGTCATGTAATCCCTATGTATGCCATTCTCCATGTTGTCTATCGTCGCGGCGCGGTAAGTAGCGTTGTACACTATAGCTACTCTTGAATACACGTAGGCAGTATCTCAACATATTATACTTACACACCAACGCTTTTCCTTTAGCAACTGGCCACTTGTTTTCGTCAGAAAGTAGCGTGGTCTTTGACTGGGCGTCTGCAATTAGCGGGCAGGAAGTTACGTAACAAATTTGCTGTAGGAACAATCAAAATCACGTCACTTGAACTAAGGTCAGTACATTGTCTACCTACACGCGTACTTATAAACGTTAGTGGATTTCCTCTTAAGAAGTTTAACAAAGCAATGAATGGGGTATTCAATATACGCCCAGCAATATTTTTTTTATAAAATAGCAAATAGCTACGATGCAAAACAAAATGAAAAAAACCCCATCAGTGTCTGATCACATGATTTTGACAGTTCTAGGCAGCTATCAGCAAGGTCTCATATACTGCAAAAAAAAGGGGGGGATGCGTGGGAGACAAAAATCAATCTGCCTCACCTTCAGTCCACAGGAGCATACGGTAGAGTGCGCGTTTCAGCTGCGCATAACCAACTTAGTCTAGGCTTAGAAATGCTTTTCTGCCGTTGGGACCGTCAAAACGTCGTGGCTAACTAAGTTTAGCTTGTTGTTTACACAAATACGAAGACGAAAATCAGACTAGCTCGCCCTCAGTTTGCAGACGTTTCAAAAATATCTAACCTCTAGTGACATCGATATCTCGAAGTGGCGTGGTCGCATTCCCGAACGGGTGAGCTGCGAGCTCGCGTGGGCTCGGGCAGTGCGAGTTGACTGCCGACCTTTGCCAGCCCTCACATGTGTCTCGGGGTAGGAATAGTTCAGGGGTGAACACTCCTCGCGGCCCGCTGAAGGTCACCGCCGTCCAGCGAGGGCTGCCCAAACTGCTGCCACATACTATGAAATGCCGTTTCTTACCGCCACCTCCTTGAGCCGAGTGTCATCGTGCTACACAGCAAGTGTTGACACCTTACTCACTAAGTAAATCATAAAAATATTTTTAATTGAAGGCCACTACAAACAAAACCAGCAATAGCCCCGTTTACATCAAGGCTTGTTTCATTAGGGCTCTAGCAATAAAAGTAATACGAAGTTAGAAATTAATTTCCTACAATAGTAAGGGTCCAATCGCTATTTTTTTTAATTCGCGCCCTAAAATTCAGTCGTAAGTAGAGGTAGACGAATTCCCAAAATTCTATCTCTGGCAGGTTAGACTTGAAGCACACATATTGTAGTTTTAATTTTACGATTGGGCCATCGTGGCTTTAACACGCCCACTTCAACTCTTTAGCCAGTAATATACAGGAAGAAATAATGTAACCGTAAAACGTGCAACCGTATTTAATAAAGAAACAAATATTGCAGCATGGCGGTAGCCAGACACGGACATAAAAAAAAAGGTTCCATCATAATCATTGTAAACGAATGTTTTATNGTAAAACGTGCAACCGTATTTAATAAAGAAACAAATATTGCTGCATGGCGGTAGCCAGACACGGACATAAAAAAAAGGTTCCATCATAATCATTGTAAACGAATGTTTTATTCAAATTTGTGACGAAACAATACTTTTGATTCCAGCTGCACGCCTTAATCACGCGAGTTCCACGTGTACCTACATGTCTGCTGGCCACAACCGATGGACAGAGCCGCGAGTATTTCGCGGATTGATTTGGCAGCAGGCTAGACTGCAAAGTCCTCTATACACTCGAGACACTATCGTTTGCTTATTGGTTGCTGCGATCAAGTGAGGCCTTCGTGCAAGACTGTTCAACGCTCTCTCACACTTACTGCTTCCTGCTTATAACTGGTTCGCAGTCAAACGGGGCGTGCATAAACAACTGCCGTACAATCTCACTAGCAGGAGAAAAGAACGAGTGTTTGAAGTCTACCTCGCTACAAAATGAATTCGCCAAATACTCGGGGCTCTACGTGTCGTGATGTCGGAGGCCATACATATGACTGGATAATAATTCCCTCGTCTATTGCACTCGACCTGGAGACAGGCACATCACAACTAGAGACTCTATCATTATAATTTAGTGACAGACTAGGTGCCGCAAAAGTATGTGTCAGAGTCACGTGTATCTTTGGACCAGCTCTCGTCCAACGCGCCCTGAGGAACTCTAAGCCAATAGCAAACACTCTGGTGCCTGCATTTCGTCTGCGCCGAGTCGAACGGAGACTGAGTAATGCCTGTGGCTGCGGTCGATGCCAATGTGGGATACGCTAGCGCAGGTAAAGGGCTGAGAATTCTAGCGTGGCGCCGTGCGATAACGCGAAATGGCGGAGTGTCTGCACATAACGCACAGTCACTAGCAGTCTGCTGGTCAAACGAGCTACCCAAAACGGCGTACAGTCGTCGGAAAGCACTGCGAACCTTACAGTATTGTTATAGATACGGATATTTCGTGAATTCACGTGAGGCCAAGATAAACGTCAAGAACGTGTAGATTCGAGTTTCTGCTTTTACTGAACTACAGTTTCTACACACACTCCGGACGACCGAGAGTCAATGACGAACCTGTAGGGTAACCGTGGACCGAATCCTGTGCTGCGTGGTCTGAGGGTCAGCTGGAGCAACATCCAATGAAAAACTTCCTAAGGCAATGCAGTCTAGCTTGTTGTCGAATAAAAACACGAAATTCCCGGGGAGGGGTGCTTATAGCTGCTGCCGTCCGAGTCTCATTATTTCTTCCTTGTTTCCAACCTTCTTCCTGTGTCGTTTCTTACAAAATTATTACCATTTTTATAACCTGCAATTTGCTGTTTTTTAAATTATAGTCTATTCGCGGTTTCTTCACATTTTTAAATCAAACCTTTGAAAAATCACCCCATGTATAGCGTGTTTCTTTTTTTCCTAAATATGACATGTATCACAAGCGTATTATACTTGTGTTAACATAAAAGTACCTTATGTGTGGTTAAATAGAAATTTTACTTATATTTTACTTATAAATTATAATATTTCATTCACAATTAATACGAGTAAAAAAGAGGAAATTGGCATGTTGGTAACTTTTAGTAAGAAATAGTTCTTGTCGAACTCCCGTGGCGCAATAGGTTGGTACGCCGCCGGTTTGGGGTCTGGGGTGCGCGAGGTTCTGGGTTGGAATCCCAGGTAAGGCATGGGTGTTAGTTTAAGTTAGGTTATAAGTTAGTTTGTAAACTGTTCCTGATAAGCCTCCATGCGTAACAACGGGGGGACGTTAATAAGCCCGTTCCAATTTCAGTTCCAAAAAATAAATAGTTATTATTTGAAATATTATTACACTGGGTGCGCACGAATGTCGTGTGTTGATCCTTCGGTGTAATTTTCTAGACTCTGTTAAGCCTTGTTTGCACGACGAGCCCGTGGTACATCCTGGAAGTATAACTTTAGCAGGGCTCGACGAAAGTCGGAAGTGACCACGAGTGGACTATAGAGACGAGGT
>NQII01001699.1:154355-413430 GCA_002778355.1 Clitarchus hookeri
ACAGTCGTGCATGGCAAATGAACCTCGGGCCGTGCGCCGCCTCGCCTTCGCCGCCCATGCCCCGCACTTCGCCTCGGGCTGCCTTTGGCCAGGGCAGGCCCACTCGCAGACACACGCGTGTATCAGCTATTCGCTACTGAAAACCAGCCACATTTAAGTAAAATTACTCGCAGCTAGGCTGGAATTTTTGATAGTTTTCTTTCAAAAGTGCACAATTTAACATGGAACAAATTGTTACAAGTTTAATATTATCCCAATGTAAGTTGTCGTACTTTTGTAAAACTCGTGGTGAAGCAGCAGTATTCACACTAGTAATTAATTGTATCAATTGTGGCCTAGTTTAAGGATATTGTAAATGAGAAACTAACTAGGTTTCGTACCTTTTACTCTGAAAATAAAACCTTTAAATGGTAGAATATCTATAATAACTTCACAGCAGAATGTTACTCTACCCGTTCAACAATATCTTATTACCCGCTACGTCATATCCAAGTTCAACCCACCCGTCGATGCTCATAAGGAGCTTTATACGACTGTATTTCCTGTCTGAATACGGGGCTGAATATTACGAAAATCTCGAGATACTGCCACAGTGAACGTCTATTTATCAGAGCAATTTGCAGAGTGTCACTCGCCGTAATATAATATGCCCATAGCGTTTTCAAAGAGGCCACTACTCGCCTTTCACCAAGGCGGGGGGTCGCTCTCGGATTTTCACATGTGGGAATCGTGCCGGACTATGCCGCTGGTCGGCGGGTTTTCTCGGGTATCTCCCGTCCTTGCATTCCGCCGCTGCTTCATACTAACCTCACTTCACCCTCATCGGCTCTCCGAAGCTCTCCACTCTCCACTTCACGCGTGTGCAAGAGGCGGCAAGCTCGGGCGGCACACGCAGGCCGCCTTCTCCTAAACGAAATCGGCCGCTCGTCATATAAAACACGCCTCGCCTCCACCACTGACCTCGCCTCCACCACGATTCTCGCCTCCACCACTGACCTCGCCTCCACCACGATCCTCGCCTCCACCACGATCCTCGCCTCCACCACGATCCTCGCCTCCACCACGATCCTCGCCTCACCCAACTTACTGATGTCCCAAAAGGTACAACCCTCTCAGTCAGTGGAAATTATTTAATTTATGGCGCATTGACGAAGACAATTTTTATTTGGAACTGTACTTGTGTCAGTGTAACGCTCTCTCGCACACCCCCAATTTGCATTACAAATGCCATGTCCGATATCTAACATTCTATAATTAAATTTTTGGAGATTTTCAAACATGAAATAAATTTAATTATTTATGTTGCATCGAATCACAGATTTCGGATCGCTCCACGATCCCAAATCATTACAACTGATACTATAGTCCATTCACACCTATTTCACACTTTAATGAATCCCTGCTAAAGTTATAATACCAGAGTATTCCCACGCCTCATGCAAACAGATTATCCGAGTCTTGAAAGTTACACCAATGGGACAGCGCACCGCATTCGTGCGCACTCAGTGTAATAATATTTTGTGTAAGAACTACTTATTACTAGGCATTACCAACTCACCTGTTTTCTCCCTGTCTTTTATTTCTAATAATTATAAATGGAATATTACAATTTATGGATAGTTTGTTTTAGTGAGCTCTACCACCCCTCAATGTTTGTCCCNAATAATTATAAATGGAATATTACAATTTATGGATAGTTTGTTTTAGTGAGCTCTACCACCCCTCAATGTTTGTCCCATGATTTTAGAATCAACCTGTATAGGTTCATGCTCACCTCTTAAGTTTACCTTCATTCTCAAGAAAGATGACCTTTGNTGATTTTAGAATCAACCTGTATAGGTTCATGCTCACCTCTTAAGTTTACCTTCATTCTCAAGAAAGATGACCTTTGTATTTAATAGTCAATCTCATAGTATTGTACGTATTGACAAACTAAAAATATTTTTGATATCTATTCGTGTTCATTTTTTTTAAACTTCAATAATGGCAATGCAACGTTAAAGTAAAGTTTACTACCTTAACAAAAACTATGTAGCCTATACAAGTAAATCATTTTAATACTTGCTAACTAAGATAATTTTGAAGATCATAGAGTAAATTTGTCCGCTGGCGACTATTCGTTTCCCACCAGCAATTATAAAATTATTTTTAAAAATCTTAGATTTCTGTGTGACCAATCAATTAGCAGAACGCCTCTTTATAGCTGCACGAACCAATGAGATAAATGTGTTCTCTTTTATAGTCCAGCGCAGGAATGAAACGCAAGGCACAAAACAAAATAAAAATAGGAATATTTTTTTGTGACGCGAGTAAACGTAAGGTGCTTAGGACAAGTGATCGGATGTATTATCTCTTGTCACGCGAACAAGCAGACGTGCATTCCAACATTCCAGATTAACCAGAATGCTTTCAGTCGTCCGGCGTGGCAAATATGGCGGAAAAACACGGGATTACAAAATAGGCGCACTGTATTAAGGGTGCAGATCCAATTTTTCTCTCGCTTGCGTCGGAGCTAAAAAAAATTACCAACCCCGTATCGTCTGAAGTGAGTATGCAGTAGAATAAACTCTTTGTCGAACCTAACTTTTTTTAATAACTCTTTCTGTAATTACGCATGTTGTTGTTATGGACGCCTGATTTCGCGAAATATTTCATGATTTGTGTATTTTGTAATTTTCTCTCAGATCCACTTTCGTGGGTACGTTGGCTTTGTTTGTTACACGTCTTCGGTGCCTGCCAGAATATCTCAGGAGAACAGTCTCGGAGTA
Source organism: Clitarchus hookeri (assembly GCA_002778355.1). Lineage (NCBI taxonomy): Eukaryota > Metazoa > Arthropoda > Insecta > Phasmatodea > Phasmatidae > Clitarchus > Clitarchus hookeri. The sequence continues at coordinate 157,124 of NQII01001699.1, forward strand.
ACCTATTTCTCATTGGTTCAATGAGAAATAAGTTTTTTCTCACGGTGACTTTTGGTTAATAACTAGAGAAGATATGTAAATGTACATCTATGATGATGAAGCTCAGCCTAGGCTAAAATCTTATGTTGGTATTCCTAAAAGTTTTTAAAAGGGTATTTATTGTGTGCAGCTTATGTCATATCCAAGGCGTGTCTGTATTTCAGAACGTTATAATGTCAACTAATTCCTTAACTAAGTTATTCTCTACCCCTTATTTGAAGACACCGATTTTGTGTTTAATCTATGACCTCAAACCTACGTATAGGATGTTCACGGTAAAGTGAGCGCTTTTGAAATCAACCTTTAAGAAATGTCACTGTCCCTACCTGCGCATATTTTAACGCACACACTGACTGGTATGCGCACGGTCAGGTTGGTAAGGACGGAGGGAAAGTAGTTCCACGTCGCAACTTTGAATTGGAAATTCAAGGTAAACATTTGTGAATACTTAAATTATTTATTTTTGCTTTCTGTATTTTTAATGCATACAAGCGTAAGAAGTAGCAAATTCGTGAAATACATATTTTTCTAATCATTTCACCGTTTTGCTTGACCCAAGCATGAGTAAAGTGGTGGAAGAATACACAACGTGCATATAAGTAGATCTTTAGCAGAGCTTTCACAACGCTCAGTTTACCGTGAATAAATAGCCTATATGAGTAAAACGCGCAGAATTTACCCGCTAGCGTGACGATCACCCACACGACGTTATTCCTCGCGATGTATTTATTTATCAGAAATTTGGGAACCATCACAGTTAATGTCGGCAAGAACGCTACAAATATCTCCATCACTAGTAGCACATCAAGAAATATAATCATTCCAACGAAGGTATGTGATTGAATTGATCTGCTATTTGTGTGCTGCATTAGCTCAGTTGGTAGAGTGTTAGCTCCAATTCTCAATTTTTAGAGTTTAAACTCTCCAGTTGCTGCATTAAAAAAATGTGTGAAGATTAGTTAGAGTTACGTACTACAACACACATTATGTTAAATAATGTTCATTAAAAATAACATCTTAGTTAAGTATTAAAATACATAATACTCGATTGTTAACGACATGATATAATAGCTAATATTTAAAGATATAACTTTTTTCTTTGGTAGTATTTAAATCTCTCAAAATTTACGCAACGTTTTTCACGTAGGAAAGGTATTTTGCATTCGCCATTGCGATGCAGATGTCTACCATGGAGAAACAAGACCGAACACGAAAAAATACTTTAAAAAATAGATACTATGGGTTACTTGTCTTTTTTAAGTATTTTTTCGCACTCAGTCTTGTTTTTTCCATGACAGACATCTACATCGCAATGGCGAATGTCCAAAAATCTCCATCTAGTAATTCAAGCCAATTGCACTATTTCATTCAAAGATCACAAGGTGTTTAGCGANGAATGTCCAAAAATCTCCATCTAGTAATTCAAGCCAATTGCACTATTTCATTCAAAGATCACAAGGTGTTTAGCGATTCATTAATTTTATTTACCGACATTACATTACAAAAAATTTGTATGACGTGTACAAACATAATTCTAATTTTTGAGAGTCCACCTGTTACAACGATGGTGGTACTACAAGTTACAGCTTGAGAGTGACGTTGGCACCACTGAGGACATTATTTATTGACGTTGGCTGGACTTTGGCGTGAAGGCCCTTTCCGCAGTGTTCAACTTTAAAATTACGTCGTGAAGTTTAAAGAGGTTACGTTTNTGGACTTTGGCGTGAAGGCCCTTTCCGCAGTGTTCAACTTTAAAATTACGTCGTGAAGTTTAAAGAGGTTACGTTTTAAACTACTTGCATAGGCTACAAAGATGTGATAAAGTAGTGTTTCCAATTTATCGACGTTTTAGTGGAAGTGTATGATATGTAGTTCAACGAGTGTAGTTTTGACTGCAGAAGCAGCGTACGTGCGTGCGTGCGTGCGTGCGTGCGGAATGGCGTCGCCCCGCGGAGTAGCCTTTATCTTGGTTTCATATGTGACAGAGAGAACTGGATGTATGAGGGCTATGCGTATGTGACAGAGAGAACTGTATGTATGAGGGCTATGCGTTTTAGCTGCGAGCCACTGTTGTGGTGTAGTGCGTCTTAATCTGGTGGCAGATGTTGGAAAATTGCGAAATTGCAACAAGTTACTTAGTTTATTTTAACTTAGATCGAAAATGTTGAAGCGCAATGAATAACAAACCATTTTCAAACAGCTATCTGAAAACCTTTCTTTCAGGCAGAGATATAAAATTCTACGATTTTTATTCGAACTTCCAAAATACAAACTCACTTTCACCATTTATGTAAATAACTACCGCCTTCAACAAAAATAAATTATTCCAATAGCCAATATGATTTATAATTGGTCCCACACTAAGCCCTAAGATTTACTAGTGATACAAATTTATTTAAAATAGGAAATATATGAAATTTGGTATGCCTCAATAAGTTGCTGAAAATACGTCAAACAAAAAAAATTAACTGACGTATGCAGTACAAACTGGTTGAAATATGTGTTTCAGGGAACAGTGCCAACGTACGTAAGCTCAACGTCGAAAACGCTAATTAGCATGCAGTATTAATTTTATTAGAGCAGTATGCAACAACGGAACTGAATGTATAAACTTATTTTATGCCCTGGGAATAAAAATGCGTTATTCGCTCCTAGTTCCAATAGCATTTCTTTATTGAGACATGTTAAGCTGAAATATATATGTATGAAACCATACAGCAACAATTGATAAATAAGTTGCAGTTCCCCTGTTCAAATGCACGTGTACCATTCAAAATCTAGATATATGATGTCTACATTACAAACAAGAGAAATAACGAAATAAATAAAATTTCAAATAAAATCAGAAAGTACATATTTAAAAATAACTGTTATAAATGAACACATAAAATGTCACCTTCATTTTTTAGCCTCGTATGGAGCGGTGAAAAACGAACCTCGACTTCAACATTTAAAGAAAAAAGTCCCTGCCCTGACAGCTTATGTTTTAACATACAGACTGGCTTGCTTACAGTAATGTTGGCAGCAAAGTTGGAAAAGCTGTTCCGTGTGTTAACGTCGTATTAAATTGTTGTGTTTAGTTTACTGGATTGTGTATTTTGTGTTTGCTTCAAGACACGTAAGGCTAAGCATCGGCGTATCAGTAACACGTTTGAGTTGATAATAATTTTACAGTTGCTCTTGAACGACGAATGAATAAAGTGAACAGTTACTTTGCACACTTATAATTTCACGTGTGGTGAAAGAATACAAAATGCGCAGAAAGTAGATCGTAGGGAGGGATTTTGAACGTACTGAGTTAAGCGCGAACAGCATAGAGCAAAATTGAATGTTTTAAGATACAGCGGGGCGGGAATGCAGTATAAAAATATATATAATTTTGCAGTATCCTTTGAGTGATGAAATCTGTGTTACTGTTCCAAATTGCTGTGTTTTCTTGTAAGGTGAAAGCAGACTTAAAACTCGTACAGTGGGTTTTTGTTAAAAATGCGTGTTTAAAACGCATTGCAGCGCATTTTGCGCGCGAAGTGGGCGAACGCTTTCAAAAGCAAAGACGCAGCCAATCAGAACCGAGCACACATGCATCAAAGTGATCGACACTCGTTTCCGCGAGGTATGTTCTGAGGCTTCTTTCTGGTTGCGCTTCCTGCACGGCATGTTGTCTGCGCTGGCCGCTGTTCCTGGAGACGTCGTGTGCGACAGATGCCGACAAGAGGACACGTGCGTGCTGAGACTGTGTGCGGTAAAGAAAGTCTTCTCTTTAGCCACGAAGTGCTTACGGCTTAGCAAGTCTCCCCTTCTCCCCCATCCTTTCCCACTTCAGCAAACGAATATTCTCACACGCCGTATTTCCGACTCACACGTACACCGAACTGCCTGCTTCCCTATTGTGGTGTTCGCCTGGAATCGCAATTAATATTCACGTAGTTGCTTTTTTTATTTATTTATGCGCAAACGTGGAAAAAGCTGGGCAATAAGACAAACATAGCATATGTTTTAAATATACTTTATTAACTCAATGCGACCTGAATATTTACGTTACGAGGACTGAAAGTTTGAGCAATTTTATTTTGTACTTCTTAGTACTTAATGTTATCTATCGGTGTATTTAAAACTACCATTAGGTAACAGACACGTAAATTTTAAGCTAATGTTTTGATTATCATTTTAAGATATTACAAAAATGTCAACTTTTTTGTTGGCAATTTATGCAACTGTTGTCATAATACATGAAGAATGGGGTCTCTTTGAGCATAGTAGGCGATATAGGCACGCAATATTCATACCCGCTCGCCACTTTGCCCAGGATGGCAGGCGGTTTAGCTCTCCTAGAACAGAGGTTGTGTTATGTGTTTACATACACACACACACATGTTGACTGCAACGTATGTGTATTAAAACCATTTTTAAACTTGCCACATTTCATGTACAAAATATTTTATTTAAAAAAATGCAAAATCCCTATTTTCTAAACACGACCACTGCTATGGCTAAACATAAAATATCGTTACTAAACTGAGAAAAAGTGGTTAAAGATGAAAATAATAATATCACCTAGTCCTCGCGTAAAGGTTTTGTTAGAATGAAGTAAATGAAACAATATAATTATACAAAAATTAAATAATAGATAACTGCTACAAAAACCAAACCAGTATGGCAAATTTATCACGTCACAATATTAAGGAACTTTGAAGCTAGCTTATTAAATCCAAGTATCAGGGTGAAAATGGCTGTTAAAACTCAATATAAAAAGATTGAAAACATAAATTTTATCATTTTAGAAATAAAAAAAAACTAACAAACTCTTGAAATATTTTGTTATTTGCGAAAGTTACATTCAGCATTTTCTTCACTTGTACAGTCGTTATGTGTCCACAGGGAGCACATACAACACATCACACATAATTCGTCCTACACATAGACATGGGATCTACCATCGTTAACACGCAGGTCGCATCCTCACCAATAAGCTTACTCTTCTTAACCGACAGTCTCAAGTCACTGTCACTCTGATCCAGATGAGAAACTGCCTTCTGGGATTACTGTGTATTTTATTTATGTTTTCACCTCTTGGTTTTGCATTATTATTGCTTTCTTCGTTTTCCTGGAAATTTCCCTTGAGTTTTTCTGGTTTTCTTGATTTTACTTTGACGTAACTCTTCTTACTCTTCATCCTGAATACTCGGATCTTTCCAAGGACTAAACTATTATTTTATGGTTGTATAGGTAGCATTATTATTGCGGACTTTATTATATATGGGTTCCTTCCTTATGCCAAGAATTTGTGGAAAAGTTAAATGGCTCAACGATTGATGTTGCATGAATAAGCCCAATTTGGTGTAGACAATTGACGTCGAGTCCATGAAATCTCTGTTTGACTTTCTGAAGATGAGAATGGGACTTATTCTCCAGGCGAGGTCGCAAGAGCTGCCGGAAGTGGTCCAGTCCGGTGCTGGCTACGGTCAAATGAAGGTGACACTGTGCTTTTAGATTCCGGGGGAGACATCAACGGAAGCTCCAGGCAATGTGTCAGCTTGAGAATTTTATGTTTTATCGCCTTCATACTAAGAGCTATTTAATCTGCATAATAAATGTGTGATTCATTGTAAAGATTCCTGTTTTGACACAAAGAAATGCAGAGTTATCTCTCTTGTCTGCACCATCAAGTACGCTAGTCTAAACAGCTTCATCTTATCGGGAAGGATAGGCTAAAAGGCTTCCGAGAATCACGAAGCCACGTCCTGCATCATAGCATTCACACTCTAAACCCTTGAGGGGTTTGTCAACGGCCAGCAATTGATGTGTTGAAAGGTTGTCAATGAAATGATTGCAGTCTGATTTTCTCGTACCTTGTAAATTATGGCTAGGTTCTGAACACAACTATAATATCGATCTAAGGTCAACAAAACAGGCCAGTCTTCAGTTGAATTTAATTTCTCTAAAAATTTAGTGAACCATTTTGGAAATATTCTTACATCTGCCCATCCAGATGAATTAGCGAAACCAGTGCAACTTGGTAAAAAGTGTTCACTAGCTACCAACAAGAAATTACTGATATAACTAATGAGTCTACTTTCCTCTACGTGGGTGCAATTAATTTTTTAATGATTTCTTAAAAGCTGAGTTAGTAGGTAAGGCTTTGTCTCCTTGAAAGCAATATCACTAGAGATGAAACCAAAAACAAATGCTACAGTAGTGAGACAATTACAAATACACACGTGTCTCGAACCCAGAAAACTTCGTACCATAAGTTAGTGGGCAATCCACTGCATCACGGAGGTCGGATTCGAGCATCAACTTCGAATTTAATCAGTCTAATGTCTCGCATGATAGGGTTTACTTCCCTAAAATATTTACAGTGCCGTCATTTTGGAAACACGTGACTGGGCCACTTAAAACATGTAAGTTTACATGGCCTACTATAGCGCTACTTGTGTGAAGAATTTGGTGAAAATCTGTAGATTGGTTCCGGAGATATGCATAAAACCGCCATATATTTCATGTGACGATCTTCATAAATGGAGGACAAGAAAGCTATGTTTTAGTTCATTCGATGATTGTATACAGCCAGTATACAAAGTTAACTTAAAATAGGTTGCATTTTTCTGCCGATAGATAGCACTATCGGCAGAAAGCAGCGGTACAATGCTGGGACACGGAGCCGCCAGTACTGTGCAGCTCGGATACGGCGATCATGCGCAGTGGAGCTCAGACTCAGCTATGATTGTTCTACTCACGCTGNCAGTACTGTGCAGCTCGGATACGGCGATCATGCGCAGTGGAGCTCAGACTCAGCTATGATTGTTCTACTCACGCTGAGAAGCTTAATGCTAATAGTTTGGTAACTAAACATTTTCGCCGCCAGGCAGCACTGACGTTGCATGCGTACAGGATTTTCCCCGTTCTGCGCGGAAACGAATAGGATAATTGCCAATCTTCCGATTTGCATTGTGTCAGAACCTACGTAAATAATAAACTTTTGTATCGCACTTCAGTAAGAAATTAAGGAAATATATTCACGCGCTGTGAAATATTAGGTCGTGAAACACGATTTATTAAAAAAGTTATATTACACGATTACTTTAACTAATTAAATGTGAAAACCTAATCGAAAGAATTCCTTTTGATGGCAGCTGTATTTATTTCGCTCTTAAAACTGTAACAGTTTTTTTATTCACGTAAATATGCATGTTTACGAAAGCTTCGTGCCAAACACAAATGTAATTTTACTGTTTACTCTCGTAAACAGCGTTGGAGGGTTGAATAACTAATATTTTGGTTGGGGAAAGTGTTTAACACAATTCGAGCTAAGTACGGACTTTCACTCACAAATATTATGACTTAATTTCCGCCAGCTTCGAAGCGACTTGTTCGGAAGAGCAGCGGAACGTTGCCGCGAGGAACGTCGTATTGTAGGACACGTGAAAGTAAGGAAGGTTAGTAGAGTGCGCAAGGTAGAGGCGGCGTGCCATGCCGGTGTCTGCGGCGGGCTGTGAGCCCCGAACCTTGGCACGCGTTGTCCCGCCCTGTAGCGGCGTCTCTCCGAGGGACAGCCCCTGGAGCCGATCAATAGGGAGAGGGTTGCGTGGTCCGAGCCTGGACAACCCTGCNCCGAGGGACAGCCCCTGGAGCCGATCAATAGGGAGAGGGTTGCGTGGTCCGAGCCTGGACACCCCTGCCGTCTGCCAGCACGCCACACCTCCGCCGCATTTCGCAGTCCTGGCTTCTGTCCCCGCCGCCTGCAAGGCCCCCGGTCATCTCCGACACTCCACCTGCCGTCACGCGTGTCTCATTGTAAGCGGTCGTGTCGGTTCTCATTTTGAAACAACTGCGGAATATTTAGAAGTCAGTTTCTTTCAGGACAGAAATGAAAGTCGATATTTTATTGCCAGTTCATAAACGTGNCTGCGGAATATTTAGAAGTCAGTTTCTTTCAGGACAGAAATGAAAGTCGATATTTTATTGCCAGTTCATAAACGTGGCTGTTGGAACATAAATGAAGTCCTTAAAAATGTCAGTCAGTGAAAATAGCTGTAAGTCGCCCTCTGTTTTTTTTTCTTCTGTAAAACGGTGTTTTAAAAAACAACAGCGACAATGCTGTAGCTTTCCTCAACAGATTGCGATATTAAAACCCCAGTCACCACTTGAAATTCCGAGGAAACAGAATACAGGCGAAGATTGTTTATGCTGTTTTCCATCGCCGCACCGCGCCGTCGCAATTCTTCCTTACGACTGGCGTTTCACTAGGGAAGCCCCTTAAGGGCGTTCAAGTGCCCATAATGACTTTCCATATTTTTAGGGTATTTTATAAATATGTTTCATCACATAATATAGTAGTTTGATAGAAGTATAAAACACGAAAAATTGATTCACAAAATTTAATTATGGGAGTTAGTCATTTCTAATTTATATATTTTAGAATAACAATGTTAAAATTTGACTTAATTATCATATTTTACTACAGTTAAAAATAATTACTGATGCCATTACAATTAGATAAACAAATTTCATGAAAATTTTTAAATTGGTTAGGCTGTAATTTTATTTTTAAGTTTTACAATAACATTTATATTCAATTAACTAGACGTTAAACCCTAATCGCCGGCGAACAATATGCCAGACTTCAAATGCCAGACTTCGTGATGTTCCTAAGACTTCAACAAACACTTCAGCTGAAATCAAACACTGTACTCGTATAACTTTTTTAAATTTGTTTGATACAATATTTAATGTTAAAATGTTCATAATTCTCAAAAAGGAACATGCAAAAGTTATTTTTAAATTTATTTGGCATTTTTATTTTATTGTTATTGATATTGTATCACACATCGTGATATATATCAAAAATATATAAAACCACTTTCGTCACTTGAACAGCCTTGTCGCTTGTGCAGTGAATGCGTTGCAGTGTGTTAAATATAGTTTTGTTTTAAACTATACTATTATACGTGCTTTAAATGTGCTGAGTNCTGCGGAATATTTAGAAGTCAGTTTCTTTCAGGACAGAAATGAAAGTCGATATTTTATTGCCAGTTCATAAACGTAGCTGTTGGAACATAAATGAAGTCCTTAAAAATGTCAGTCAGTGAAAATAGCTGTAAGTCGCCCTCTGTTTTTTTTTCTTCTGTAAAACGGTGTTTTAAAAAACAACAGCGACAATGCTGTAGCTTTCCTCAACATATTGCGATATTAAAACCCCATGGTCACCACTTGAAATTCCGAGGAAACAGAATACAGGCGAAGATTGTTTATGCTGTTTTCCATCGCCGCACCGCGCCGTCGCAATTCTTCCTTACGACTGGCGTTTCACTAGGGAAGCCCCTTAAGGACGTTCAAGTGCCCATAATGACTTTCCATATTTTTAGGGTATTTTATAAATATGTTTCATCACATAATATAGTAGTTTGATAGAAGTATAAAACACGAAAAATTGATTCACAAAATTTAATTATGGGAGTTAGTCATTTCTAATTTATATATTTTAGAATAACAATGTTAAAATTTGACTTAATTATCATATTTTACTACAGTTAAAAATAATTACTGATGCCATTACAATTAGATAAACAAATTTCATGAAAATTTTTAATTTGGTTAGGCTGTAATTTTATTTTTAAGTTTTACAATAACATTTATATTCAATTAACTAGACGTTAAACCCTAATCGCCGGCGAACAATATGCCAGACTTCAAATGCCAGACTTCGTGACTTCGACAAACACTTCAGCTGAAATCAAACACTGTACTCGTATAACTTTTTTAAATTTGTTTGATACAATATTTAATGTTAAAATGTTCATAATTCTCAAAAAGGAATATGCAAAAGTTATTTTTAAATTTATTTGACATTTTTATTTTATTGTTATTGATATTGTATCACACATCGTGATATATATCAAAAATATATAAAACCACTTTCGTCACTTGAACAGCCTTGTCGCTTGTGAAGTGAATGCGTTGCAGTGTGTTAAATATAGTTTTGTTTTAAACTATACTATTATACGTGCTTTAAATGTGCTGAGTNAGTGAATGCGTTGCAGTGTGTTAAATATAGTTTTGTTTTAAACTATACTATTATACGTGCTTTAAATGTGCTGAGTTACAAAAACACTCTAAGACTATGCCTGTTGAGTACTTTCAAGACATTTTGCACATTAGAGTTGAGTTGAGTTGAGAAATTTGGACAACTCTTAACAACGAGGTCTTGAGAGCCGATGAGGGTGAAATGAGGTGAAAATGTAGCAATGCCAGAATGAAAGGGTGGGGTAAACGGGAGATGACCGAGAAAACCCGCCGGACAGCTGCATCGTCCGCCATACCCACATTAGAAACACCATTTGGGAACATTACAACATTGCTAGAAAATTATTTTAAAAAGCGCTGCATCTCAAAATATTCGGGTCAGATAAATGCAAAAGTGCTCTAGAGGCCTGCATTGAACCTTTCTACATAATTTTCATCAATACAATGATATAGTCATCACTTAAAGTCCCATACGTACTCTCAGCACAACGTGAACACTGCACGCCAGTTCAGAGCCCTGAGCGTAGCGGCGACGGCGCACTTGATGCGCGTTGCAGTGTCGCCCTTATGGCTCCTGCGCTTCTCGGCCTCAAACGCGGTAAACAGATCCAGGTAGGCGGGAGCCTTAAGGCGGAAGTAGAGTGTCTTCCAATGGAGCATTGCACCCGACTGTACAACATGTACAAACAATTAATAACTCACTCACTACAAAAATTGTCATAAAAAGTAATATTTATATAGCATATGAAAGAAGAATGCATATATTTTCTGACACTAAATTATTTTCTTAGACGTCCATTATTTAAATGTTTTTGAAAGTAATCCACAACAGCATATTTTAAAATCAAAATTTAAGTGTACTTCCATTTTTCATGTTTGAGAAAGCACATTTTGGTAGAAATCTTCAAGTAGGATAAACATGACAATTACAATAGTCATACGTAACTTTTTTAAATAATAATTATACCTGCATTATTTTCAGTTATAAAAATTAACACTTTCGCCACTGAAATGGAAGGGCATAAAATAGATTTTTTGTTACATATTTGTAAACATTATTTCTTATTCTTTATGTCAAAAATTGGGTAATTATTATAATGGTATTGCTTGATGAACATTTATTTTGAAAGTACTTTCTGAAGCATTCAAAATCTACAAACTTGTAAATCTTGGTTAAAAATTATTTTTAACATTTAAATAAATAAATGGTAGCAAATTGTACAGTTTTAGAAAATGTTTGTTTTATTTCATATGCAAAATAAAACAAACTTTTCTAACAATATTGGTAGTGAGTGTACTACTTGTTAATGTGACGTACATCTTGTACAGACGGGTGCAGTACTCCGCTGGAAGTCACTCTACTTCCGCCTTAAGACTTGTCCGCAACCAGCATTGCTCGCGGTAAGGTTAATCCTACTCAGGTTAGGAAAAAAACAAGAATGATTAAGGTAGAGTTTGACATAAGGAAAATTTCCGCCGCTAGGTGCGTAGTGTTCCAAAAGGTCACTTTTAATTAAAAATTTAAGCTACATGAATAATAAAAGAGAAATATTTTACTTAGTTACGGGGTTGATTTTTTATTTGATTTATGATTATCGCAACTGTCCAGTTTTTTAACTTAGATAATAGAGAAAGTCCGGTACACATGCGACACTAGCGCTGACTGAGTGGCGAAAATTGTCAATTTGCTAAACTTGCAATNATAGAGAAAGTCCGGTACACATGCGACACTAGCGCTGACTGAGTGGCGAAAATTGTCAATTTGCTAAACTTGCAATATTGATCTTCCCAACGCGCAGTAGATGCAACCTTGTCCGCTGTCACGTCTCAAGTGCTGAATGGTGCACCGGACCCTGTGACGTCACGGTACGTGCCCGCGTATCTGTTCCTTCCTCGTAGGCCCACAGTTTACAGACGAGTTTGAACTTTGTCCGCGAATACGTTCAAAACTCCGTGGAGGGGAGAGATTTCGCCGGCTCTTAACATTGAGGTCTTGAGAGCCGATGAGTCAAGTGAGGTGAGCATGGATCAGGGCCGGAATACAAGGNATAGAGAAAGTCCGGTACACATGCGACACTAGCGCTGACTGAGTGGCGAAAATTGTCAATTTGCTAAACTTGCAACATTGATCTTCCCAACGCGCAGTAGATGCAACCTTGTCCGCTGTCACGTCTCAAGTGCTGAATGGTGCACCGGACCCTGTGACGTCACGGCACGTGCCCGCGTATCTGTTCCTTCCTCGTAGGCCCACAGTTTACAGACGAGTTTGAACTTTGTCCGCGAATACGTTCAAAACTCCGTGGAGGGGAGAGATTTGGCCGGCTCTTAACATTGAGGTCTTGAGAGCCGATGAGTCAAGTGAGGTGAGCATGGATCAGGGCCGGAATACAAGGNGCCGGCTCTTAACATTGAGGTCTTGAGAGCCGATGAGTCAAGTGAGGTGAGCATGGATCAGGGCCGGAATACAAGGGCGGGGTGAACAGGAGATGACCGAGAAAACCCGCAGACCAGTGGCATCGTCCGGAAGGATTCCCACATGCGTCAAAACCCCGTCTAAAATAATGGAAAAAGGAGACAAATTTCTTATTGACTAATGTTTTCTGTGCAAAAATTATTATGTTTATGAGATTTCTAAAGAGCACAAGTAACAATTATTGTGTTCTATGCAATCTTTTGAGTTTTTTTGTGATCAGTTATTCAATATTTCTTTATGTGTTCAATGTAAGCCAGTAATTTTTTATGGTACGCCATTCCTTTAGCTGTTGTGCAAAAAAAAATTATCATGTATTTACATAAAAGCAATTCTGACAGAGCACGTATTCACCTTGAATTGTTTTCTCTGAAACATAAGAATAGTTCCTCAAGTTTCACATTACAGTGCACGGACGAATTAAGGTAATTAATGAAGCATATGCAACTGATAATGAAGCCAATGAAGTAAAACATTGAAGCAAGANCACGGACGAATTAAGGTAATTAATGAAGCATATGCAACTGATAATGAAGCCAATGAAGTAAAACATTGAAGCAAGACGAAATCACGGAGAATACTAAGAAAAAATACACACCCCCATTCCATCCCCTAACTGCACACCCCTTTGCCAACACCNCGAAATCACGGAGAATACTAAGAAAAAATACACACCCCCATTCCATCCCCTAACTGCACACCCCTTTGCCAACACCGTGCGATATGTGCGCCCTTCATATTTGCAGGAGTCAGTGAGAACATGACGTGGATTGCGGAACTCTTCTACACCACTCCCAGGGTGTCAGGCGGCCATTGTGTGTCACATTCGGTGGACAGTGGGTTTACTTATGCACGCAAATTCATTGTTACGCACCGACATACTTCCGTAGTTTTGTATAAACTAGTTACGTAGCCGAAAGACATGGTCTTTAAATTACTTAAAATTTAGTGTAAGGTTTTAATGATGTTAACGTTTATATTATAACTGAGCATTTATTAAAAATAACGTCACTTCATTTCGGTACAGTAATATTAATTCATAGTTACTTTTCCCCAGAGTATAGCGTAACGTTTTAAGCTATTTTACGCTGATGATTACTACACTATAGCCTTATTCGTAAGCAATACTGCACGCTTAAAGTGTAATATTTGAAATATTAACTTCCTCGCTAGTTTCCTCCTACAATAAAACTTTTGTAAAAAATACTTACTGTAGAAATTGTAGACACGCAGGCAACGTACACACATACACACATCGATACATACATACATACATACATACACACATCCATACACACATCCATACACAAACATTCATACACACATACATACATACACTAATACATATATACATACACACATCCATACACAAGTATTCATACATATACATACATACATACACACATATCAATACATATACACATATATGTACATACATATACACACATACATACACATATACATACACACACATATATACACGCACACACATATACATACACACACTTATACATGCACACACACATACATACACACAAGGAAACACCAGATTGAATCTTACCACAATATGTATCTTACCAAAGATATTTGTAGCTCGGGAACACTTGCAACAACCAATCCCCGTAGGCTACCAACAACATACAAGAGACACTAGGACGACACAAATCAAAACTACCACTAGCTACTGATCAAAAAAATACTCACAGACACTTGAGTGGAAATAAATTTGATTTAAATGAAAGAAAATATTTTCGTTGAAACATCATGAATATCTGTGCAAATACTAAGTAAAATGTAGCAGCTCTTTTTTGTTTTCAAAATCTACTTCGCTTTGTGTGGCCGTAACTATGAGTGTAGCCCTCTCGTACGTATCTCTTATTTGCAATTCAAAACTAATCAAGTCTCTTCCGTATCTTTTAACTATTTCCAAATATGTAAATTATATTAATAAATCAAAATTAATTCCTCATAAATCATTAATCATTTACGGGCGTAGTCTCTGCGTCGAAAATTCATGATACTTAACTTGAAATAAATCTTGATTACTGCAACAACTCTTGAGATCTTCTGTAGCTGGTTCCGCTGGTCGTGGGCCTTAGTCTCCCCTCACTAGGCTTTAGGGACTTACTTACGTCACTAGAGTCTTTGCCTTACAACACGCAATCGCGATAACTCAAACTTGGCTATAAAAATAATAATCCGCGCAGGTAGCGCGTGCAGACTTAAAATATTTCTCTTCAGATGCCGCGCGTCTTCGGCCTATCGGCAGTCTGCATTTCTGTACGGGACCCGGCCAATTAACCAGCAAAAATAAAATATTTCTCAGGATGACGACCTCCCCTGCATGACACGAAAACCAAGATGACTAGAAGCCTTAAAAACTGCATACTTAAACGACGCCTTTAAACATCGCGCCAATCACGAGACGAATACATCATATCTCACACACACGTCTTGCGTTAGCAACCAAACATCAAATTTCTCTATGCAAAGTGACCCACATTCAAATAATTTTGTGAATGGAAACAGAAAGACTCACAAACATAATTACATAAAAATACGTTTTATAATTTTAAAACAACTTGCAATTATTAATATGAATTAGAGCTGGAGTAAATAAAATATATCTCCCTCAAACAAATAATAAATAAAATTAATAAATATATTAGCATACACATTGCAAAATAAACTGAGATAACTGAGACAGGAATAAGAAGCGGTTATTTGAGGCGATACATTACGAATTGATAGTACTTATACCACATATTTCTGTAGCAAGACTAACATTAATATTAAGGACTAATCAAATAACGAAAAAAAAATTCCAAAACACTTCATTTCCCCATAATAAAAAAAACATATTCAAAATGAATAATACAATTTTTTTATTAAAGTCAAAATGCTTTAGTCCATGTATCTATAACACACCGAATCATAAGCCTTATATGATGAAACAATACGCCAGGTCTGATAACCTAATCATTATGAAAAAAAATGAATATAAAGTAACAATTTGAGTGCATAAATGTTATTCAACAATTACGATGTAAAGTCGTATGGCACTTAAAAAATGAAGTGAAAACTCAGTATAGAACAATTCAGCTGTAACATATTTATTTATACAAAAAAAAAAAAAAGCAAAGGTGTCTAAGTTAAACTGCAATATTGATTAAGCACTGCGAAGGTGTCGCACGCGAAANAAAAAAAAAAAAAAAAGCAAAGGTGTCTAAGTTAAACTGCAATATTGATTAAGCACTGCGAAGGTGTCGCACGCGAAAGTTTGAAACGCCTGAAATTAAAGTTATTTTCGTATGGTAAGTGTAATAAAACAAGGGATTAATTTTTCATGTTTGCCTGGACTCAGAAAAATGTAATAAAGAAACATGGGTATTCGAAAGATACATAAAAAAAAAGTTTTTTTTTTACTTCACTAAATGTTGGACTTTGAAGCTAGCTATTTCTAACAAAATATGACCATATGCTATTGTGTCTTCGCTGCTAGAGTGACGCCGACACAACACAGATCTCTGTTCTCCAGCCAGAAGTGACGATATGCTGCTGTGTCCTCGCTGCTATAATGACGTCGAAACAACACACATCTCTTTTCTTCAGACAGAAGTTACCATATGCTGCTGTGTCCCTGCTGCTAGAGTAACGGCGACGCAACACATATCTCTGTTCTCCGGACGCCAGTCAACCCGTACGTCCGAGTCAGCGAAATACTAGTCACTGAAGGTCATTCGACGTAAACATTATCATACCAGTTACAGATACTACACTAGTAACGGACCCTCTTAAAGAAGATATTTTTGACGAAACCTAAAAAGGCCAGTGTGGAGTTCAAATACGGACCGTGTTGCATACCGCACTCTCTAATAGATGTATAATCAACTTCTAAGCCCAACTTGTCAAATTACATTAGTTTGTTAGTTTTTCTTAAGTGAGGAAGTCAGGTGTCAATATGAAGGCAATATCTTTAGCAGGTACTTGAAGGAAGTAACTTGTTAAATCAATCCATAATTTCGAATAACTTATAACAGGACCTTTTACCGGCAGAACTCTGTAGATTTTTGGTTTTAGTTTTCAAGAAACAGACGTTGAATTAACTTGTAAAATTTACATGAGACAATCATTCGTAAAACAATGTTTTTGCCTTTTAAATGATCCGATTTGTAAAGATGTGATATAATTTGGACGCGTGATTTGCCAGAAAAGATAAACGCGCGGGCTGCGAGTTCAATATCCCACGTGCACACGCATAGGCTTATATTGGCCACGTGAGAAATGATTATCTACTGACTGGGCTAATCTGAACTAAGGCACAACCACATTGAACGTCTGTGATTCGTTGGTTGACTTTTTAGATTCGTAATAATTGAATCCACCCAATCTCGAAACTAAAAGCGAGCTAAAATATTTTTAATGATGTAAGTCGTGAAATCTATTCGCGAAAATAAGGTGTAGCGAACAATGAATTACAATCGCATTTTCATATTATACGATGAAAAGTCTAGTATAAAAATTGTTAAGTCAGGTAGTAAAAAATGAAAATGANCAATCGCATTTTCATATTATACGATGAAAAGTCTAGTATAAAAATTGTTAAGTCAGGTAGTAAAAAATGAAAATGAAAATAAGGTATATAAGGCGTTGCGTTGTACTACAGATTACAAGTTCAAAACATATATGTGTTGTGGATGTAGGTAACGTTTGTATTTAGTTGTAAGTTGGGGAGAGTATAACACGTGAGCCACCTAGTCTCATCANGTTGTGGATGTAGGTAACGTTTGTATTTAGTTGTAAGTTGGGGAGAGTATAACACGTGAGCCACCTAGTCTCATCAAAGCGTGGGAGTTAGAAAACGCAATAAAGCGACAGCAAATTTTTCCACCATGCTGGCTAGCAGGTAGGCACAAAGGCAGTGTCGATAATAAACTCAAATGAAATGAATTCGTCCGCCCTACTATGTTAGAAGAATTTTCGTGGATTTACGGAAAAGTATGCTCGAATGTTAAAAAAAATNTGAATTCGTCCGCCCTACTATGTTAGAAGAATTTTCGTGGATTTACGGAAAAGTATGCTCGAATGTTAAAAAAAATCATGCATAAATCTTCATAAAATTACACACACGTCATTTTTTTTTAACGGACTTTCCATAAATTATACNAAAAAAAATCATGCATAAATCTTCATAAAATTACACACACGTCATTTTTTTTTAACGGACTTTCCATAAATTATACAAATATTTCCATGAATTAATGAAGTTTCTCCGGAAATTTGCTACTATGCCTTTGTGTATTTCCAGTATGTAAAGAGAGTTTATGAAAAACATTTTCATGTAAATGTTTAATGTATAAAAAAATAAAAAATAAAAATTATTTATTTTGAAGTGGTATTTGAATACGAGTAAAACAATTTTGCATGTTGTGACTTACCGCTATGCTATGCTACCTAATCCCCAACACGCGAAAGCGATGAAGTATGAAACTTGTTCTCTTCCAAGTAATATTGGAGTGTGTGTAGAGTTGCTAACTACAAAATGTAGCTGATGCCACTTTGTGATGCTTGGAGGAATGTGGCACGAATATCTGAACTGCCCAGGATCAATGATCTTCTATAGTCTATTCGCGGTATGTTCACACTTTTTGAATCAAACTTATGAAAAAAAAAACATGAATGGCGCATTTGGTTGTTTTCTGAATAAGTGTTGTATTACAAGCGTTTTATAAGTCTGTTAACATGAAATTATCTTATTTTTGTTATAATCAACAATTAACTATATTTTAATTACAAATTTTAATAATTCATTTACAATTAATATAAAAAACAGAGCAAAGATAGACATGTGGTAATACCTAGTAAGAAATAGTTCCCATGAAAACGGTTATTAAACTGAGTGCGGTGCGTTGTCCCTTTGGTGTAATTTTCTATACCCAGTTAAGTTTTGTTAACAAGAGGCGGAGGAATATCCTGAAAGTAGAACCAGGGCTTCAGAAAAGTTTGAAGTGACCATGAATGGACTATAGTTACAGCGGCAAAAGAATCCTTCGTTTAGCTTCGGCATTGTTCGTTCCCGAAACACGAAGCTGGTGGAAATGGAAATACGGAGAGGTTACGTATTTCGTACGTACGGAGCTCAGTTCCGAGTGCATTTCCGTATGTTTACTGCAGACTTCCTTAAGACTCTCAGTGCATGTACGTATATTTCTAACAGTGTCCAAGCGTGATACTAGAGATGCAGACATGCATGTTTGCCTTGCACAGCCTGGCTACAGTGCCCTAGCCTGGCGAGGATGCGGAAGGGCTCACGTTAGGGCCCCGGTGCCCTTTTGACCTTTCAGTCATCTTCGACTGCGCCCATACTAGCTGTACGTTTCGACCCGGCCTACAGTGGCTCCGCACCCGAGCATATCCGAGCAAACCCGAGCATATCCGATCTCGGCATGCACGCAATACAGTTCAGTCACTCTTATAATCGGAATTCGAGCGGGAATAGAAATAAATATTAATTAAGTTTATTTTAGTGTGCGTGGAATGCAAAGTTAATACTGAACGTGATTATTAAAATTAATAGGCTATTGACAGTCAGNGTTTATTTTAGTGTGCGTGGAATGCAAAGTTAATACTGAACGTGATTATTAAAATTAATAGGCTATTGACAGTCAGTATCTAAAATAAAAAAAGGCAATGGCCAGTTTTGCCAACTTTGTGCACAAATATATTGCCTGAGTGATGCATTCGTGTCGAGATATTTCTCATGATGTATATTTGAACATGCATTTGCGATGCAAGATATCGCTCTAAAAGAATGCATCATCACTATGTTGTGGTATCTGCTTATAAAGTTGGAAAAAATTGTTATCTAGGATTACTCGTTTCTCAGTTTTTCTATGTTGGCTTCCCAAATTCTATATACTTCAGTTAACAAGTTCAGCATAAAGTAATGCACAACGCACTCTTAATTCACGCTTATTGAAATAAAAAATCAATGAATGAACATGTTCTATAGCGAGTGTGACACACAGGTCTCCTGCCCAAAGGGCCAGGCTTCCGGCCCACACTCTCCATCCTCCCGCACCGCAACTCGACTCGAATGAGTAACAAAGTGCCCAGAGAACAACGTAAATGTGGCGTGGTACCTCTGGTTGTCCTCTGTGGTGCCAGTTCATAACTTTTCCGAACAGAACAAATCTTTCTAATAAGCTGGCGGTGGATTGAGAACTATGGGCGGCCCTGCACAGCGAAGTCTTGAGCGCCGATGAGGGTGGAGGGAGGTGTATGTTGAACAGCACCGGAATGCAAGGGTAGAGAAGATCCTCGAGAAAACCCCACCGACCAGCGGCATCGTGCAGCACGATTTCCAATACGAAAATCCAGGAGCGGCCCCGCCGGGAATCGAACCCAACTCGCCCAGGTTGGAGACGAGCTCTCTACCCAGGCGCCACCCGCGGCCCATATTNCCCCGCCGGGAATCGAACCCAACTCGCCCAGGTTGGAGACGAGCTCTCTACCCAGGCGCCACCCGCGGCCCATATTGCTTCTTTTACAATTTTCGAGACGTACGTATGCGTAAATGATATCTGAATTTCTAGGCAACAACGTCATTACTTTACACTTTATTTACAATTACAAAAAAATATTGTCCTTTCAAAATTTNCTGAATTTCTAGGCAACAACGTCATTACTTTACACTTTATTTACAATTACAAAAAAATATTGTCCTTTCAAAATTGATGGTTGTTTTTTTTAGCTGGTCTTCATTAGCCCTCGGCGTGTAGTGTGACAAAGAATACTTATTATTAAGAGTGTCATCTCATTGGGTACTGGATGGTCAGTTTCTTCCAGCAGATGTATGAGAAGAAAAAAAACTTAAGTGCCATGTGATTTCGCGTGTTCAATTAAGGACCCCGTCCACCTGCAGCTGATTTGCGTGTTTGAGTCCAAGAAGCGTGGGAGCAATAAGGGCTATGTTGCCATACGCATCAAATGCGCCATCGTTGCTAAGCGCAAGGCTCCACAGACGCGCAGTGTTCTTGTCGTGCTGCGTGTACGTACACAATTTTATTGGTGTAAAGTCTGTAGCAACGTTAAATACAGGCTCCTTTAATATCGTTTATTCGCGGTTTCTTCAAACTTTTTAAATCAAACCTTTGAAAGACTACCCCAAGTACGACGTGTTTGGTTGTTTTTCCTGATTGCGTCGTGTATCACAAACGTTTTATACTTGTTTTAACGTAAAACTGCCTTATAATTTGTTAAATTGAATTTTTACTTTTATTTTATCAATAAATTATAATATTTAATTTATAACTAATATAAATAAAAACAGAGAAAAAATAGGCATGTTGGTAATGCCTATTAAGAAATAGTTCTTATGACGAATATTATTAAATTGAGTGTGCACGAATACGGTGCGTTGTCCGTTTGGTGTAATTTTTTAAGACTTCGATAAGCTGTGTTTGTGTGAGGCATATGGTGGAGGTAGAACTTAAGCAGGGCTTCAGAAAAGTTGGAAGTAACCACGAATGGACTACAATTTTGTACGTATCTGCTCGGAATATTTTGTGACAGCGCTGTAAAAAATACGAGTCGAGTGTTCTGAAATGATTCTAATGTGCGTGATGTCTTGAAAGTAATCGACAAGCATATGCGTAGTAGGAGTACGTGTGATAGTTTAATTGGAAAAGCTGGATTTCAAACACTCTGCACACAGTTGAAGCGTGAGGTAGGCGGATCCCTCAAACGTAGCAGCAGACGTCACAGTTGAAGGTGAGTAGGTTCGCCAAGATACGGGAGTAATATTCCATGTGTCCGTTGTACGAAATCCCTCAAGGTGGCACGTACGGATTCAACTCCGTACTCTGCTGTTGACAGGTGAGGTGGAACCACCCTCGGGTGGAGAACATCCACCCACTGCGATTGGAAAGGGCGTGATCCCTTTCTATTGGCACCATTCAACTGCTGTCAATTAGAGTTCTGACCAAGCTCAAACATCTACTCGTTCGTGGACGAATGTCTGGGGGAGTCCACACACATCTGACAGCCTGATGTGATAATTTACAGCCTGAAGTGGCCTTAACACAAGCCTGAATGTTTATAGAAANCACACACATCTGACAGCCTGATGTGATAATTTACAGCCTGAAGTGGCCTTAACACAAGCCTGAATGTTTATAGAAATCCTGAGGTGCACTCTCCATTATACTGCTCAGAAGGATGTCTCCTGTTATACCCTAGAGGCTCAGGTACAGGAGGGGCAGCCGTGGTCACAACCCGCGACACTATGTGTCGATCAACATGAACGAAATCCAGGGAGAGGTTCAGTTGAGGAGCGAACTAAATCCCGAGCTGTTATNCACTATGTGTCGATCAACATGAACGAAATCCAGGGAGAGGTTCAGTTGAGGAGCGAACTAAATCCCGAGCTGTTATAGAAGAACGCTGGTAGAACGAATCACCTGTTTCTGCAGACGGTACAGCAAATTGTAAACGCCAGTCAGCGTTTTGAAATGATAATCTCCGTGGCTTGCGAGGAGCTTGTGCTAGCAATAAGTACAGAGCCAAACGAAACAGAGCATATCAAGGTGGAAATGCAGCACGCCGAGTCGTTGACCGTGTACAGTAAGTGCGGCATACNGTTTATTTTAGTGTGCGTGGAATGCAAAGTTAATACTGAACGTGATTATTAAAATTAATAGGCTATTGACAGTCATTATCGAAAATAAAAAAAGGCAATCCCAAATGGCCAGTTTTGCCAACTTTGTGAACAAATATATTGCCTGAGTGATGCATTCGTGTCGAGATATTTCTCATGACGTATATTTGTACATGAATTTGCGATGCAAGATATCGCTCTAAAAGAATGCATCATCACTATGTTTTGGTATCTGCTTATAAAGTTGGCAAAAATTGTTATCTAGGATTACTCGTTTCTCAGTTTTTCTATGTTGGCTTCCCAAAATCTATATATTTCAGTTAACAAGTTCAGCATAAAGTAATGCACAACGTACTTTTAATTCACGCTTATTGAAATACAAAATCAATGAATGAACATGTTCTATAGCGAGTGTGTGTGTGTCCAGAGGACGGGTTTCCCGGTCCGAAGGCCGGCACACTCTCCATCCTCCCGCACCGCAACTCGACTCGCATGAGCAACAAAGTGTCCATAGAACAACGGAAATGTGGCGTGGTACCCCTGGTTGTCCTCCGTGGACTAGAATGGTGCCAGTTCATAATTATTCCGAACAGGACAAATCTTTCTAATAAGCTGGCGGTGGGTTGAGAGCTATGAGCGAAGTCTTGAGAGCCGATGAGGGTGAAACGAGGTGTATGTTGAACAGCACCGGAATGCAAGGGTAGAAAAGATCCTCAAGAAAACCCCACCGACCAGCGGCATCGTGCAGCACGATTTCCTATACGAAAATCCAGGAGCGACCCCGCCGGGAATCGAACCCAACTCGCCCAGGTTGGAGACGAGCTCTCTACCCAGGCGCCACCCGCGGCCCATATTGCTTCTTTTACAATTTTCGAGACGTACGTATGCGTAAATGATATCTGAATTTCTAGGCAACAACGTCATTACTTTACACTTTATTTACAATTACAAAAAAATATTGTCCTTTCAAAATTTATGGTTGTTTTTTTTAGCTGGTCTTCATTAGCCCTAGGCGTGTAGTGTGACAAATAATACTTATTATTAAGAGTGTCATCTCATTGGGTACTGGATGGTCAGTTTCTTCCAGCAGATGTATGAGAAGAAAAAAAACTTAAGTGCCATGTGATTTCGCGTGTTCAATTAAGGACCCCGTCCACCTGCAGCTGATTTACGTGTTTGAGTCCTAGAAGCGTGGGGGCAATAAGGGCTATGTTGCCATACGCATCAAATGCGCCATCGTTGCTAAGCGCAAGGCTCCACAGACGCGCAGTGTTCTCGTCGTGCTGCGTGTACGTACACAATTTTATTGGTGTAAAGTCTGTAGAAAAGTTAAATACAGGTTCCCTTAATATCGTTTATTCGCGGTTTCTTCAAACTTTTTAAATCAAACCTTTGAAAGATTACCCCAAGTATGGCGTGTTTGGTTGTTTTTCCTGATTACGTCGTGTATCACAAACGTTTTATACTTGTTTTAACGTAAAACTGCCTTATAATTTGTTAAATTGAATTTTTACTTTTATTTTATCAATAAATTATAATATTTAATTTATAACTAATATAAATAAAAATAGAGAAAAAATAGGTATGTTGGTAAGGTCTATTAAGAAATAGTTCTTATAAAGAATATTACTAAATTGAGTGTGCACGAATACGGTGCGTTGTCCGTTTGGTGTAATTTTTTTAAGACTTCGTTAAGCTGTGTTTGTATGAGGCACATGGTGAAGGTAGAACTTAAGCAGGGCTTCAGAAAAGTTGGAAGTAACCACGAATGGACTATAATTTTGTACGTATCTGCCCGGAATTTTTCGTGACACAGCGCTGTGAAAAATACGAGTCGAGTGTTCTGAAATGATTCTAATGCGCGTGATGTCTTGAAAGTAATCGATAAGCATGTGCGTAGTAGGCGTACGTGTAATAGTTTAATTGGAAAAGCTGGATTTCAAACACTCTGCACACAGTTGAAGCGTGAGGTAGGCGGATCCCTCAAACGTAGCAGCAGACGTCACAGTTGAAGGTGAGTAGGTTCGCCAAGATACGGGAGTAATATTCCATGTGTCCGTTGTACGAAATCCCTCAAGGTGGCACGTGCGGATTCAACTCCGTACTCTGCTGTTGACAGGTGATGTGAAACCACCCTCGGGTGGAGAACATCCACCCACTGCGATTGGAAAGGGCGTGATCCCTTTCTATTGGCAGCATTCAACTGCTGTCAATTAGAGCTCTGACCAAGCTCAAACATCTACTCGTTCGTGGACGAATGTCTGGGAGAGTGCACACACATCTGACAGCCTGATGTGATAATTTACAGCCTGAAGTGGCCTTAACACAAGCCTGAATGTTTATAGAAATCCTGAGGTGCACTCTCCATTATACTGCTCAGAAGGATGTCTCCTGTTATACCCTAGAGGCTCAGGTACAGGAGGGGCAGCCGTGGTCACAACCCGCGACACTATGTGTCGATCAACATGAACGAAATCCAGGGAGAGGTTCAGTTGAGGAGCGAACTAAATCCCGAGCTGTTACAGAATAACGCTGGTAGAACGAATCACCTGTTTCTGCAGACGGTACAGCAAATTGTAAACGCCAGTCAGCGTTTTGAAATGATAATCTTCGTGGCTTGCGAGGAGCTTGTACTAGCAATAAGTACAGAACCAAACGAAACAGAGCATATCAAGGTGGAAATGCAGCACGCCGAGTCGTTGACCGTGTACAGTAAGTGCGGCATACGTCTGAAACGGAAGTGCATTCGGAAATGGGGGAGGAGGAGAGAGGGTCACTCCCCATTCAACTGGTACATGTCCAGACATTCGACTTGTGACGTGGGAGGCGGACACTAGCTTATCATGACTGTAGCAAACCATACTAAATTAATCAAATAAAATCGGTTCTTTAAACAATTATGTTATTATTTAATTTCAGTTTTAGAACATTCACAGGGCAGTTTCTTGTCAATGTGAGGGTTCGTAACCGGTGAAGGGGAGGGGGATTCGCNTATTATTTAATTTCAGTTTTAGAACATTCACAGGGCAGTTTCTTGTCAATGTGAGGGTTGGTAATCGGTGAAGGGGAGGGGGATTCACCGCCGACGGAAAGCAGGGCGGTAAATGGAGTGAATGAGGGACTGAGTACTAAAGAATACAGAGGCGGAACAGCCGCCTATTTCGCGAACTGCAGTAGTCGCACGGGCCACCAGACGGCGACACTGGCCAGCAACATGCCGAAACGACGTCCGCCAATCAGCGCCTTGTAACTAACTTTGCCAGCCGACAGCCGTGCCAATAGGGACTCTCCCGCAGCACGCAGTAGCCAATGAGACACGAGGCTCGTTCCAGAGCCACGCACAGCACATCAGAGCATTGGTACGCCCACATGAAAGGAACCAAAAAGCCACACCTCGCCTCTGTCACTTACCTACTATGTGACCGAATAGAAGTGTCTTAATGTCTGAGGTGTCGGGTGCAAGCAGCTGGAGGTACGCCCACATGACGAGCATCTCGGTCCTGCTATATGGCCAGGTTGTGCGTACGCATATTTGGTATTTATTTCACTTAGGTATTTCTACTTCTTGGCTAAATGCCCTTCACGTCGGGGGTCTGCACCCCTTCCAATTTCATTGGTCTAAGAAATAAAGAAACAGTTTCTTTCTAAACGCCGTCAAGTGCTCACGGCATTCGCCAAGAGGAAAGAATGATGGGGCAGCAACTGGCCTGCTGTTGGCCGTAACTCGTACTTAGGTAATGGTTTAATCTATTCTGATCCAATTTAATTTACGGTTTCAGGTGGTGCAAAAAAGACATTCTTG
Organism: Clitarchus hookeri; assembly: GCA_002778355.1. Classification (NCBI taxonomy): domain Eukaryota; kingdom Metazoa; phylum Arthropoda; class Insecta; order Phasmatodea; family Phasmatidae; genus Clitarchus; species Clitarchus hookeri. The sequence goes on from NQII01001699.1 coordinate 183,116, forward strand.
AAGCCTGATGTACTTAAGGGCATATAATACTTGTTTCAGTGTCACAAACAAAATACTGTGGGCTCCATGTTTGGCTGTAGTAATATGAACTAATGACAACCTACGCCAGCAGCATGGTTTACGAATCGGTTAACCACACAGAATGTCGTTGGGCACTGAGACTCGTGCACTGAGAGAACAGTCANGCAGCATGGTTTACGAATCGGTTAACCACACAGAATGTCGTTGGGCACTGAGACTCGTGCACTGAGAGAACAGTCAACAAAAAATTTCTTTGTATAAGGTAAAAAATATATTTAGTTGCCAAAACAAAATATTTGGTTTAGTAGACAAAACTAGACAAGTAACAAAATTTATTTAGTTCGTCTAACCAAATACACGTTTGCATAAACAAAACACCTCTGTTGGGTCAAAAACAAAACTAGGCTGTCAACAAAATATTTTTTTGAATCAACTCTCTAAAAAACCCTCACAAAAAGTATGGAATATACATTAAAGAAAGCATAGCAATTAGAAGTTACCAATGGTACCGGTACAAAACGTAAAATTCAAAGTGTTTCTAACAAGATAAACATTTTTCCAAAATTACAGACAAATAAACACGAAAGAACAACAAAAGTAACTTAATGGAGACTCTGACTAGGGAGGATTTATTTCTTCCCACTTCGTCCAAACTACAGCTCGAGTGTTTGTTTGCATTGTTTGTGGCAATTAGGACTGTAACAGTGTTTTTAGTGCAAATATTGATGCTTAACAATGGTGTAAACTTCGTAATAAAACAAGTCCAACAAGAAACTAAAAAGTAAAGCTGTAAAACTGGAAATATTTATTTGCGCGCGTTGTCCAGTATTTGAAATGTATGTTTAAAAAAATCATTCCTCATTCACCAGTAATCAATTTCATGAGGTTGCTTAACGCGTCGTGCTCGGGTTGAGATGNTTTAAAAAAATCATTCCTCATTCACCAGTAATCAATTTCATGAGGTTGCTTAACGCGTCGTGCTCGGGTTGAGATTATTACGGCTAGGGTTCTCTGCCGGGCGTCCGGCTTTTTTTTATATTCACCGAAACTGTTGAATTTACGTAGAGACAAATCAATATTTATTATCATCAACCAAATCTTTTTTTGCGGCAACCAAATAATAACAACACGATAGTTTGTTTTTCAAGAACGAAACATTTCATTGCCCGTNAAATCTTTTTTTGCGGCAACCAAATAATAACAACACGATAGTTTGTTTTTCAAGAACGAAACATTTCATTGCCCGTATATACTTAACTAATTTGGTTGCACCTAAAACGGTGTTTGATTCAACAAAACATTTTACTCGGCGCATGTTATGCAGACAATTGTATACACCAAGTGGATGGACTAGCGGACAGTTGACGCTACGGGTATACGAGTACTCGCCGTAGCACGGCGGGAGAAGGCGCCAGGGTGCGAGGGCAGCTCGCGTCTCTCCAGCAGATCTCTTCACGTTCTCATCACAGTGCCTTGCGGGATGCAGGAGTTCAGGAGGACGCCAACTTCCCCGCTGGTAACAGATATCCGGCCATACCGCGTTCGCCTCCTGGGATGTGGTTCTCGAGCACTTTTCCTCTTAGTCCATAATGAGAGGATTCACTTGGTGTCAACGATATCCAGGGTGCATGATACAAAGCGTAGCGGTGACCCGCTTGTCCGGATATTGCAAACTCCGCTACACCCGGCTAGCGATGCTCACACAACTGGACCGCCGATAAGCAGGAACGTGAATGAGAATTACGTTTCTGATCATGGTTCGTTCTTGGATGGGTGAGGAACACAGTGTTCCGTTGACGTATGGACACCAGCCAGCAGGCAGGCGAGGTGAAGCCCTCAAGCCAAGCGTTGGAATTGGATTCGAAATGAAAAGGTCTTATTATTGTTATGCGTGAAGGCTTATCCGGGGGACTGCTTACAAACTAACTTACGGCCTAACTTAAACAAATACCCATGCCTTACCTAGGATTCGAACCCAGAGCCTCTCGCACCGCAGACCGGCGGCGCACCAGTAGACTGCCCCACGGGAGGTCGGTATTAGCAGATATCCGTCTGTGACATGCGCGAGGATGGATCCAGTGACGTCACAGTCCCACCTAGCTAGGCGACCAGCAGCAGCTAACGATGTGTGTTAGGGCTAACAGTAGGCAACTGTCGTTACACTCAATACGTAATTGACACTATACATTTTATTCTGTTGTTGAACTTATATAGATAGTACTGCGGCCGTGTAAAGAGCAGTGCATTTTTTGAGTGATCAGAACCAGATATTTTAATAATTACTTTCCATCAAGAATGTTGGAAGATACTGTATTAAAAATTTTCACACAACGGACGTGAGAAACTACTAAATGATATAGAATTAAAACCGGAACGTAGAATTGACGTTATTTTAATATTGTGTCTTGCAATAGTAAATATTTTTGGCCCGAAGGGAAATTATGAATACTTGCCGTTGCTCTATTGCAGTGAGTTNAACGTAGAATTGACGTTATTTTAATATTGTGTCTTGCAATAGTAAATATTTTTGGCCCGAAGGGAAATTATGAATATTTGCCGTTGCTCTATTGCAGTGAGTTTTTTTTACAGTTCCCCACATTCAACCATGAAGTAGAATATAAACGAATGTACTTGGGAAAAAAGTTACGGGGTTGGTTGGAGAGTTACAGCTAACAACCTGACAAATTTGCGTTATCGTTTTGCACCAGCCTTCACAGCCTTGTATACACTCGAGCTGGCGCCGAATGACAATCCACTGCTGCCGCGGCAAGAAGACATTTTCCTTCTGATTGTATGGCACGTGATTCAGTTACTCCATTATTAAGTACTTATTCATCGGTGCAGAGTATCTCAGGGCGTATAGAATAAAAATGGTCCAATTATGAAAGTAGAGCAAACGAACACGTGCGTAAAAATATGAGCTGTAGTCCATTCATGCTTGCTTCCACTGTTAAATATCTACTTTCAGGCTATGCAACGCCTGGTTGTGCCTATACCAAAAGAGCATTGCTGTTTAGAGGGTTGCATCATTACTAACATCAAGATGGTAAAATATATTTTTATGCGTACTACCAAAACAAAAACGAAATGGCCCTGAAGGTGTATCGCTAATTAGCTGGGAGTGTTGTGATTGGTGTAGAGAGTTCCAGAGTATCCTTGGTCACCTCTGTTCCCTGTTCCATGCATCTCTAAGTCCTATTTTCATGGGGAGGGGAAGTAGAAATGTTTTGCTATGTACCCTCTTCAAGGTGCGGAGAGAGATCGGCGGTGGATAGTGGTGGTCAGTCTAGCCGAGTTTAGCTGGGACGGCGCTTCGGCGTGGCTATGCGTTTGATCCCGTTACCAGAGATGACGTCGGCCAGCTGCTGCGTCGAAACAGACGTGTGGCGAGAGAGCGCTGCCTGTCCGAGACAGGCCAAGACACTAGGGGTTCAGGTAGTACTCCGGCCAGACCACACGCTTGGTAATCTGAGTACGAGGGCTTCTGGCCTTGTGGTAGGGTGCTCCTAGTGGAGCTTGTGTATCAAGACGGGGTTTTGGACTTGGTTACCTCAGGTGAATAGCTGGGACACCTGCGTTGAGAGGGCGTGATCCTTCTTCCCCTGAGACTGTATATTGACCTATGTCGGAGACAGGTGGACAGGCGGAGAATCACATACTGACTGTTGCCAAGTGCAGACAGGCAACTTACAGTTCTGTAAGCTTATTAATGTTGTTTACAGTAAGTGTTAAAAATGTCCTTTGCCCTCGTTTGTGCAGGAGACACAGCAGGTATAATTGCCTGCGTGTTAGCTATTCTAGCGCTGTCACAGAAGCCTTGAGTGAGTTTTACACGAAAACAGTGGTTCCTGGGCAGTTGCAACGAGAAAGCCGTTTTATTAACTAGGCCACACTGTTCAACATATCAGTATCAAAATTTCGTTATTACTGACGGTAAAAAGTTGTTTACAATTAGAGGATGGCCACCTCTGTTATTTTAGTTATAAGGGGAGGTATTAAATCAGATATTTATGTTAGGTTGAAGATCCCGATAACATTAAACAGTGCTCAGATAATTGTAACTTGACTTCACTTCGTTCCCAATATTTTTCAAAAATGCATCTTATAAACTTAATTTTCAGTGCGCAGTAATCACTCTGTGTTCCGATACTGAACTGCTCTTCTTTTTTTTTTGTCAAAAACTCTATCAAAACAAAGGTGGATAGCATCTAAGATTAAAAACCGTTTTTGTAATTAAGGGATTTGCCTTTTTTTTTTTTACATTTCCTCTGATCTAGTTAGTGAAATATTTAATTAAAATAACTGGTGGTGTTTGTCGGGAAACCATACGTAAAAATAACGTGCGTCACTAACGACAATATAATTTTCATATTTATATTGGTGGTAAGGGAGTTAATGCAGTGGACATGCTCATAAAACTAAAATAGGTCTACCTCATATGTTCACATGCAACTATTTGATATAAATCTCAGGACTGACCTATGTTTACTGGACAGACTTATTGGATGGTATAAATAAAAGTAGGCAGCTACAAAAAACTAATTAATTTGTATCATCTGCTCGGCTTCATATAAATAGAAACAGCTTTCCTCGACCTCCTCGCGAACAACTTCTTGATGACGTTGAACCCCGAGCCACAGCTCAAGGTTTTGTATAAATAAAACTAAGCTGCTGCTCACTATCACGAGCAACTGCTTACATTTCCATCAGGTTCTTCCTCTGCTGTCTCAGCTACTCAAGTGCTGTTTATAAATGCAAGTAGGGACAAGAAGACAGAATGATTTTGTTGAAAATACACGTGACAAGTACTAATAAACGTGACAGCCTCACTCACAAAGAAAGCCGCGATACCAGAGTCAAAATTTAATCATGTAAACGGAAAAAGAATTTCAACAGTATTAAACACGAGAAATAGGGTAATTATAAGTTGGTTATTTACGCCAGGTGCAGATTATGAATATGTTGTCTAAAGGCGCAACATATTTTTATACTGTGGTAGCTGTAAATGGCGACAACTATAGACAAAATGCCACTTCTACAGGTTCACGTGAAACAAATCGCAGCCTAACCTCCACATTCGTAACGACAGCTGTAACAGGGGCTTCATTTTACAACTACTTGTCACACGCTTCGTTAAATCGCGAAAGGATGTGCANGTAACGACAGCTGTAACAGGGGCTTCATTTTACAACTACTTGTCACACGCTTCGTTAAATCGCGAAAGGATGTGCGGTACGCATTTTAGGTGCATGTAGCTGTTAGTACAACATTATAATGTAACACATGCTCTTATTATTCTATGATATGAGTCGGAAAAAGTTTGCCTTTATTAATAGTTTAGCGGCCATTGTTACTGATTGTTAGGTTTAGGAAACCGAAAGAAAACTGTTTGGGAGTGGTAATTTTACCCCTGTGAAAGAGTATTTGCTACGTTAATTTATTATTAATTTTAAAAAAGGCACAATCAAAAATATAATACATGCCTTTATAAGACGGGAGAAGATTAAAGCTCAGGACAAAGTGAAGGTAATGTTTAATTCAAAATGTGTAAATGGCAATTGTTTTTTCGTGAATAATGTTAATATATGTTTTGTTTTTTCAGGCCGAGCGGCTGTCCCGTTTTGATCGCAATGAATTCTGGGCAGCCAGACACTGCCCTTATACAGTATCGTCTTGACCTCGTGTTTCCTCGGCGAGTGTTAGTGTCCCGCAGCGGAGTCGCGGGTCTAGCGACAGACAACATCCGCGCTCCGGTTGGCCAGCAACTCCTGGCGACGCCGGGGAGGGGGAGGAGGAGGAAGGGGCAGGGAAGGAACCAGGGAGGGAAGTAACGGCGGGCCGATAACCCCGAGACGAAAACTCGACGTGCGATAACGATCTTCTGAGTGGCGGTTGCGTGGGAGTGTGTGTCCGGGGAAGGGAAGTAAAGGGGCATAACGTGCAAAAGGGTTTCCCTGACCCAGTTTAAGCCCCCTCCTCCACCTCGGGGGCGGGTCGATGATAGGGGTTGTTAGTTTGCGTCGGGCGCGACTCCCTCGCAAGGAAGGAAGAGAGCTGCCGTTAACAGCCGCCATCTTGGGCGCGCGGCCTGAGTCACCGGGCACTTTCTTCACGTCCGCTAATCAAGTCCACACGGCGAAGTACCGCTGCACCGATTTATTAACGATTTCGTTTATTGCCGATATACGCATAAAACCGGAAAAGTCGTGATTATCTTTAGTATAAGGAAGTTTTTCAAACTCTTATGCTTTTTGTATTTATTTTTTACTGGCAGAAACCTTAACGAATTCATTTGGCGATAAGGCAGACTTATAAATTCGCACAATCTAGTTTAAACAGTGCTAGGATGGACTTCAAACAGTTGTACTCTCTTGTTTGTGATTGGTCCACTCGTTCCTGACACGCCCTGCAGAACTGTGATCCAGTAATACACACGTAGAAAGAGATCGCACGAGCCACATACAATGTAGTACACAGGGTTAAGTGTTCATCATGAAGGCGCGGGTCACTGAACAAACTGCAGCGCTTGTATAATGCATGACACTCTAGTTTAGTCTAGTCGCCAAATGCATTCACCAAATTCCCAGATCTCTACTCGTCATAGAGGACTCTGGCCAATAATAAGCAAGCAATACCAATGCTGGCTTATTAATGGTCTCCCTCTACGGTGACAATCAGCCGGTATGTTATTGTCATCTGCTTGAGCGCACAAATTACTTAAGTCTCACCTAAATGCCCCTGACCACACAATTTTTCTGAGTTGATATTATGAGTCCGCAGATCTCTTGACACATTCTCGACGTTCTGTAGTCAGTAAAAAACGGTGAGTAGTAGTGTGACTGAACCACATTTGACCAGTTGCCTAGCTAAACGAGGACCTTATTAGCAGTGTGGTAATCGACAAGCAACCGTTTGTGGCTCAAGCATACCGAGGACTGAAAAGTCTAACATTTTGCCTAATGAATACCCCAAATTTTGTGTCTCTAATGACAAGTAATACAGAAATGTTCATAGAACCAGTTATGGAGAATGATGCATCGATAAGTTCCAATGTGACCATCCGCTGAAGCTCTTCTGACTGCACTGAAAGCAGTGGGGTCAATAAAACTAGGAAGGTATGTTGTAAAAGTAGAAATGAATAACGAACTGAAGGGAAACATGCGAAATAAAAACACTTCAAAAATGGAGGTGCTGATTGCGACACTCAGTGAAACAAAAAAAAAATACTGTGTAACAAGAACTAAAAAAAAGTAAAACATGCTTCTGGATGATGCGGGAATAGAAATGGTGAAAAACTCGAACCTAGATAATGTTACGTCAACACATGCTAAAATATTAGAATGTATTATTTTTTCATATAAGTTTTCAAATATCTACTGAGTAATACTGGAGCGAGCGGTCCAAGAGTGTACACCCTATACTATCGCATTGTTACATGCGGCCAGTCTCAACGAGGTGTTGGGGGGGGGGGANCATGTCCCTCCCCTCCCCCCGGCGGACCCAATCACAGCTACATCACCACGCTGACGGGGAAACGATTGACAGTTGAACTAGACTTACGTCACTGTGCCTACCCCCACCCCGCAATGCCGACAAACTTGAAAGCATGTGCAAGATCCTTCCAGTTAACAGTGCTCACGGCTTGTTCCGAGGAGTGAAGAAGGTTCTGGGTCAAGGCACCTACAATATAAATTTGGCCGCATATGGAGGGTCGGCAGTTTGTGATAGCCAACTGGCTTGAGTGCAACAAGTGCCTAGCAAATATTGGGGTATCGAGTGGCTTAGAACCAAAGGACCGGCGGTAAAGGTGTGTGCGAGAGACTGCAGCGGACGAGAGTGTGTGTGCAGTAACGGTGAACGAGTGCGCGAGTGCTGTGGAGGGCGAGGTATTCAACGAGTTGAGGACTACTGTGTGTGGTAGCGATNAACGGTGAACGAGTGCGCGAGTGCTGTGGAGGGCGAGGTATTCAACGAGTTGAGGACTACTGTGTGTGGTAGCGATTAGGGTGCTCCTGAACAATCCAGACAGGAAAGACTGGTGATGCCTGGACTGGGAACTGAATGTAAATATTAGTTGTAAATAGCAAGTGATAGTTGTTAATGTCGAGATAAGTTTTGAATACGTATTTTGTGGATTCCTTGTAAATAAATTAGGTAATTATTACTAACTCTTTTATCTAATTAAGACCTCCATCCCTTAAATAACCTGGCTATTCCCAGATATTTAAAAACACTGTAACAATATTTTGTTCATCACTCTTATTAATATCCCAAATTTTAAAAGGGAAAGTAACTTTCCAGCAACTTTCTATAATGTTCTTAAAACTTTAACAATTCAAATATTCTATCTCTCACTTTTGCCTTTTGTTTCTAATGCACATGTCTGTTGAATAGTTACACTGATTTCAATCGCAGTCGATATCGTTTTTACGACATCTATGTTGGCACCCCAGACATAGGCTCACCTAGGAAGGCAGTCATGGCCACAATCACATGCATTGCTGCCCAGTTCTTCTTTGTCGCGAAGCTGGCTTCCCTGCACGCATGGTTATGATGACGTGGGGAGGCCTTAGTTCGACAGCTTGCCTGAATGCGCCATCACAAATAAGATGGTAACGAGGCCAGTGGGTAGCCGATTGCAGTAATCAAGATACTATTGCCCTGACATTTTCACAGCAAGAATCCCCTCCGCCAAACCGAGAACCAGGTCACGAATATGCGATGCCCTGACAATATAGGGCAGTGTAACACTTCGTGCGAGGTTTTTCTGTACCCTGCACCTCCACCAGTAGTGTGTGTAAATATATTATATATATAAAGCAATTTATAACATATGTATTTATCTGCACAATGCCAGCTGGAGTAAAGTGGTCTAAGAAGCCTGATGTAGGAGTTGGTGTTGAGAGGTGTTGGTCAGGGTGAAATAAGGCGAAGGTGGAGCAGCGGTGGAATGGTTGAATACACATAAGTAGATGATGGATCCATTTTACCTTGCGCCCGCACCGGTGGAAAGTAAGGGCAAGGTAGCAGAGAACAAGTAAGAATTTCAATTGGCGATTAAGATGTACAGTAGAGGGGGGAGTAAAAATGATATTGGCAGAGGAAGTTAAGAACACAAGAGGTCGTGAAACTGCCTGTCGGAATATTCTGCAGAGACTACCCTTCGTGTGTTTTTATTTGTAATCCATCCAGCCTTTTCGCACCTTGGCATACCCATCAGCAGAGGGACAGGACTCACATCCTGTATGTGNTATTTGTAATCCATCCAGCCTTTTCGCACCTTGGCATACCCATCAGCAGAGGGACAGGACTCACATCCTGTATGTGCAGGTGCTTCGTATTCTGATCGTTGTTGGTAACAGAGCAAAGCCCAAGTGAGCATTACATCACCGTCTACAAGGGCTGACACCATCGTACCCAGGCTCGTGGTCCAGCCGGGCACTGCCTACATCCTTCTGTGTGTCCAGGACAGCGCCGGAACCTTGATGAAGCTCATCGAGTCAACCATTCNCCGGGCACTGCCTACATCCTTCTGTGTGTCCAGGACAGCGCCGGAACCTTGATGAAGCTCATCGAGTCAACCATTCAAAGGGAAGGGGACTTCCCTTATGATCTCATCTAGTATAACTAGAGACACTGAAAATCGCGAAAATTTTGAGCCAAAATATCTTCCAAAACACTGTTGCATCCTGGTCCATTTATGATTTGGATGATGCATTTCAGAATCTGCTTGGCAATTTTCAGACCTATCGGAAAGGTTAAGTCTTAGATTGTAAGAATTCTCATTTGCTCGGAAAAAATGAGAAAGTAGCTTCATACACATGCCAAATCCAACAATGAAAGAAAATTTTCTGACATGTATACTGTATTTTGAAACCCTAGGGAACATCCATCTTTTCCCGTGGTAAACCATCATATCTAAGCATAGCCAGTGCCACAGCAGGTTTGACCCTGTAGACCAATCATGAGAGAGAACCTCCGCTGAGGCCAAGCCAATCGTCCATGTTACTACTTTACTTCCCTTGACACTTGTGGGTTTATCAGCACTGGCCGTGTGATCGTACTTAACAAGAAGTCAAGATCAGGAGAAGCAGTCGGTCCCAGGTCCATAAGGAGATAGAGCTGCCCTTCCTACATCTGTAATCAAGTACACCATCAAAGCCTTACATTCTCATAGACCCAGTCACATCATTGGGAATTTGCTGTAATTCTCTGGCGGTTTCCCACCATCGTCGTAATACAAGCCTTACACCCTTACAGACTCATCACTCATCGAGCCAGCTCACCTCAGTCTCACCATCGCCAGTCCTCGCCTTTGCAATACATTGGAATTTCTTCTTACTGAAGTTTTTGTCTTGGGCCTAAAAGGCCTGAGTGCTAAGTAGTCCAATGTCCCTCGTAATGCTCGAGCTTAGATACTCTTTGTTGTTCCAACTAAAAAGCAGATAACTCTTTCCTGGCCACAAGGAAAACATGTCACTTGAGGACCACGTATTTTGTCTAAGTCCAGAGGCAATACACGAACACGGTATAGATAATTGCATAGAAACGAAATTACATTGGGGTTCCTTTGACATGGGAGTACCCATTCTCTGATTGGCTGAGTGAGGCACTGAGAGCGGGCCTTGTGCCTGAATACTGCATTCTGCAAAATGTTCTCTATTGTATGGACTGTCGGCTGGCGAGTAGGTTATCAGGCATTGTTTGGCGAACTGCGTCCCAACAAGTTACGGATCAGTGACGTCATTTTTGCTGGAGAGTGCTGCTGGAATTCGCGGTACAAACAGCTGTTTCACCACTGTTTTCTTAAGTACTCTGTGATGTGAGCCAATCGGCCACCTGGACAGGGCTCAGGTTTCACATTCCGCATCTTCTGTCCTTTTCCAGGTACTGTTATCAGGTTAACTCTCTCGGATGACTATGATATACTTAAAGGCACTGTCACGATACCTCAAGTAAGCAGGTACCTATCTCACCCGAAGAGGTACATGTGAGGGGATATCACTGGTCTCTCTCCAATACTGCATAGACTGGCGGGAGATTTTGTCGTTTTTTAAAGAAAATGCAAGCTGAATCTGTCATAAATGTAACGCGCATTGTCGAAATGAAATAATTAGCCAGTTGTTTAGCTAAATAACACATGTGTTGTTTCTTAAGTATGTGTTCATATAAAGTCGACAGAAAATGGCCGGTAACACATGCTAATAGCAGTAAATCGTATCAAAATAAACCAATCCCTTAGGCAAATAAATTAAAAGGCATTGNCCGGTAACACATGCTAATAGCAGTAAATCGTATCAAAATAAACCAATCCCTTAGGCAAATAAATTAAAAGGCATTATTAATAAATGCGCCACACACAAGCGAGACAAAAATTGATAAAATTTTGTACAAGTAAACCACTATGCTAAACATATNTTAATAAATGCGCCACACACAAGCGAGACAAAAATTGATAAAATTTAGTACAAGTAAACCACTATGCTAAACATATATTCGTTATCATACTGCTGATGGTACGGTGCCATTACTTCATGCCTGATCGTTCACTAACTGTTTATGAGCCCACTAGTGAAGTGGTAAAGTGTGGGTAAAGTGTCAGCATGTCATCCGGGAGGTCACAGCTGGTAATTTATCTTTGGCAGTCCGCTGTGGTGAACCGAGTCTTTGGCAATTACCTCCAGAGAGGCTGGCCGTTCTGAAGACAGCAACCAAACATCCCAGACAAGAGACACGCCTACCTCACGGCCTACCCTGCAGCTGTCAGTGTTAATAATCTCAAGGCAAGGTTCTGGATGCCATGGTATGGCTGATGAGAGGTCTATTAGCGGCGTTTATGTGCGATCTGGAAACAAAGTGCTTGAGCAAGACAAAACCAGCTTTCCTTTTTGATGACGTTGACGGCTGTAAACCATGATGGAGATCTGCTGGAATTGTTGCATGCAACTGCCGAATTTCCTTTTAAAATGTTGGTACTCCTTTACGAATTGTTTGAAAACCCTTCGGTTATTATTTTTCATTCCTTTTAATCATGTAGGTCTTACTGTACTTAAGGTATATTATAATACAATAACTGTTTAGCAACCAGGTAAATTCTTTCGAGAAGGTACGTCTTAAATTAGCATCGGATCCAAACACGATTTCTAGATTCTTTTCGAATAATGTTATTAAAGTTATACTATTATTATTTTTTAGCAGTTGTATAACAAAACCAAATCCACGCGTGCAAAGGTTCTTCATTTTGCCTCCATATATATATTTTTTTCTCTGGCACTCGCTGGCACAAATATACATATTCGCTGGCACTCGCTGGCACACACACACACACATATATATATATATATTCACTTGCACTAACACCTCATCTCTTTCACATTTTTGGGGCAAAATGTGAAAGACCACATGACACCATTTTGCCCAGATTTTCCTTACACGGATGTCACTGATTTAATCAAACACTTGGTAAGGAATTTGTTTTTTGATGCTGCCACGAACATTTTTCTTAATTCTCGTAGGCGGATGGATAACCATCCGAACTTCTTCTAATTCTGTACTTTGTATGAAATGACACCGCCTATCTACAACTTGTACATATTGCGTTGAGTAAGATTTCGCTGCGAATATCGCGTAAAGCACAAACGGCGGGGTGTCAAAGCAACCTGACAACTGACGTTTAAAACAATGTGATATTGAAAAGTGCAACTAAGGTAGCACACGTGAGCTGAAGTGTCGGCTACTGTAATCTGAAGACGGCACGCGACACTCAATTCCTGAGTCAATGAAGATTAAAGCAAGCTGACGAAAACCGAGTCATTGAAGTCAGCGAAGTCAGCATGATCGGTTCACGGACTTCGCTCTATGGGTACAGCTGGTCAATGTTTTATGAAACTCTTTAAATTTCTCTAGCTGTTGTCTCTCGACTGCATGTCATAAATGTCTTTCCGCCACTTCCAAACCTCAAGAAGCCATTAGTGTTCCAGGAGCACTACGCAATCCACAGTAACACAATTTATTTAAAGTCTAATTTTGCTACTCTTCTAGCAGCATAAGAAGCGACACCTGATTTTCGCATAAAGAGTTCCTATGTACTCGTATTTCAAATAAACTTTAACTCAGATCCACTTTCACAACTGGCTGGCTTTATTCGATACTGGTCCTAGGTGCTTAGTCGTAAGTTAAAGACATTCAATACTGTCATAATCTAATTGATTGGCCAAGCCAACTACCGAAATGTTTTGCCAGGAAGATACGCAGCCAATCATTGAAGGAAAGCTGCAGGTTTGCACTGCGATATTGAGGTCTAGCCTGCACGGAACTTTTTTTTTTGTGAAAAGCAGGTGTCCGGAAAGTAATACAAAGCTACAAATTATGTTTTTGCTGTATTGAAAGTACACCATGTCTGGTTTGAAACGAGTTCTCCAAAATTAACTGTAAGGAAATGCATCTTCATGTTTTTTATAAATGCCAATATTCTTCAGGCTTGTGAGTATACGACCTGAAACACCTAATTTCAAAAATTGCATTTAAAACAACAGCTCCTTCTTGAATGCATTAAAAATTATTTATAAATTTGATTTTATTTCTAGACGGAATGAGCGTTGAAGTAAATCAAGTTGCTGCGCATTGCCATTGGAAGCCTCTAATTGTCTCTCAACATTGCAGTGCATCTGATTACTATTCATCACATTCCAATTTAATGGCACTGTGGGATAATTAGGTGTGTAATTAATTTGCTATAACTCAATTTCTTACGCACGCCAGGAGAAAAATGCAGGGGCATTAAAACATAGCTATTACCTAACAATTTTATTTTGTGCAGCAACAACTTTATTTCGGTGATTTCGGATTCTACATGTTTATCACAGTTCGGCAGAAATTGTTTTCAAAGGTTAGCTTTGGAAGTGTGCAAAAACAATATAATGATAGAAAATATAAAATAATTTCCAAAAAGTAGACGCCATGTTAAAAACACGCGATTTTTTAAGTAGTGGTTTTTGTCATATTGCTAGGGGCAGCGATATTTCGCGAAAAGATTTCGAGACAAGATACAGTCCAAAGCACTGTAGGGTCGTCCAGCTTCTTTGATTGGCTAAACAATGTTCTGGCCCGTGTTAACCGTTTGCGCACGAATCACGAAGGTTCAGTGTCGAAGTTGCTTAGTCCTGAGTGGCTTGGTCAAAGACGGACACGACACCAGCAGCTAATTGAGGTATAACAAGAGCTGAGGTGTGTATATAGTATTGAAGTCTACCGTGTGCTCCGATTTTTACGCGAAAAGTCATTGCCCCTATATATTTCTAATAAAGCTATAATCTTAGCGTTTATATTTATATTTGAAGCGGTTACTCAAAGAACGGCTCAACTAGAGTTTTTTTAGTATTATTATTATTTTTTTCTTTTTTCTTGCACTCCTTCAGGAAGCACGTCTGGCGAGTAGAACAAAGCCATGTTTATACGTTACGGAGAAATCACACGTAAAAGTACTCGGTTGGTAGAAGAAGGACACAATTATTCCACTTGGGATGTTGGTATAATTCTACTGTTTTAAGATTGAAGAAGAAGGGCCCAAAAGGTTATAGTTGGGCACGTATTCTCCCAACTAGGATGTTGTATACTAATAATACGCTATTGCAATATCCGCAATCTTTTATCTATAAAGTTCACGTTTACTCCCATAGATGTCAGGTTAGAACCTAGATTGGTTAGATAGATGACAGTATATGACTGAGAGTGTGTTTTGATGGTTTGTCGTGCTCTAAGTATTGACTTAATAATGTCTGATTACGATACTGAATCAAGGCTTAAGGGGCGTAGTGATCAGTCTACATGGAGTGATAACAAAGATAAGAAACTGAGAGAAGAAAGGAAAGAATATGTAAACAAGAATAAGGTTACGATTCCTGTACAAGAGCACAGGAACCAAATACAGATATCATTATTTCATTCTTGCAATAATATTGTATTCTGCAGCTATTAGATAGGTTGTAAAGATCATTGCTAAGATGTTGATACATAAAAAACTAATTATTATGGCATGAAGTAACAGTGTTTGTATCGACAATGACTGTTATGTAAAAATCTATATTGCGAATTATTGTGTCCTCGTATATTAAGCTCCACAATGAATGTTTTTTTCAGATGTACGCGACGCTGTCTAATACCTTTCACTGACAACATAAAACGCAGACTACTCAACAACTTCAACAGTTTAGGACATCAGAATGATCGAGACGCATTCTTACAGAACCTAATAAAAGTTCAGCTTACAAAAACAGCACATGTGTCAAAATGTGGAAACAACCGGAAATGTCACTGCACAGGTATTCCGAACATTTTTAAATCATGAGATATTTAAATATTGTTTTACTTCTCTCTTTTTGTGTTCTTGGAAAAGGCATTATTCTCTTCAGATCCATATCGGTGTAGTTGTGACGGAAGTCTGTAGGGAGGGGCTTGCTAGTCTCCATGGTATCGGCGTAAAGCGGGTCAGGGGACTTTCTGATCTCAAGTACACAGGAAAGGTCCCGAAAGACATACGAGGAAAACACAACACAAGGCCAAAAAAGAAAACCACAGCCATAGTGCAAAAAATCAGGGATCACATCGAAAGTGTTCTATATAAAGTATGTCATTATGAGAAATACGGTAGAAAATCTAGATATTTTTTATCTCATCTAAATACAGAAAACTCTGACTTGTTGCTGGAAAAGCACTTCCCCGAAGTCTACAGTGAACTTAGGGGAAAAAAAAGCAAAATCCCAAAACTGCATCTTGCGGAATAGCCTATTCATATTTCTTAAAGTATTATAGGGACAACTAACAACTACCCATTCGGCCAGCCTAGAAGTGGCGCCTGCTCAACATGGAATAACTGACAGTGTAACGGTTAAGACTCACTTGAAGAGGATCTTAAGAACCACAAATGTAAAGCTAATGCATTTTATGTTAAGCTGGCAGAAGCAGAAGCCATTGCTGNGAAGAGGATCTTAAGAACCACAAATGTAAAGCTAATGCATTTTATGTTAAGCTGGCAGAAGCAGAAGCCATTGCTGAGACAGATGCGGCGGTTGATTTACTTTGTTTGGATTTTAAACAATACATCCCATGTCCACACCTAGTGACAAATGATGTGTTCTAAAGTCGCCAGTTATGGCTTCATGTAATGTCTGTGTATTCTGGAGACACCAAAAAGAGTGTAATGTATTGCTGGCCAGAGCCAGAAGCAAAGAAAGGGGCTAATGAAGTTGTTTCAGTATTAGATCACTACTTTTAGACATTTTTGAATAGCAATATTATAAACCTTATGGTATTCACAGATTGGTGTCGTGGACAGAATATGAGCATTACACTGATACAATTTGTGAACAGTCGGGTCATCAGTGGCAGATTTGAAGAAATCTCTCACTTCTTTCCAGAACGCGAACACTGCTATCTGCTATGGGACCGGCACTTTGCTGTCACAGAGCGCATGCAGAGAAAACTTGAACGTGTTGAAAGCCCTGACGAATAGATGAGGTAATATCAACAACATTCATGACAATGGCAGTAAAAGGATTCCTGATCAAAGATTATTCAAAGCATTTCGAACCCTTATTCAGACATAGTATTGTAGCAAAAAATGCTAAAGGTGTCAAGTTCATGATCACAAAATACAAGCTTTTTGTTTTCACTCAGTACTAGAGGGCACCTGAGGCCAGTGTTTCCATCATGATTTGAGATAATTTCAGTTTGAAATATTGAAATCTGAGTTTATTCATGTCACTCTGCCTTCTGAGCCTCTACACAAAGACTCTGCCTATAAATGCAGCATAGCTAAGATATATGTCATGAAGCTATATGTTTAAAAAGTAATGTTATTGAAGATCATAGAACTTGAAGATTTTGAACAGTATTGAAGGAAAAAAAAAGATTAAATGATTTTAGTACTTAACGCATTTTTATAAGAATATTTTGTTTCTTGGTATTCCAGTTTTCTTAACATGATGTTCCAGCAGTATCAGTTAGTTAATTTACTATATTAGGATTCGATTTGTATCCGAAATATATTCTGAATACATTGTTTTGTACGGATTTTACTTATTAGAAAAGTTAGATTCTAGAAAAAGGACCCAATTTTGATTTTTCAAAATGTGATAAGTCCACTGTAAAAAAATATTAGAAATTAGTGAATAGCCCTAGATCATCATTCAAGTACTACATATCTAAGTATAGTTAGTTAACGTTTGTATTAGTGTTTGGTAATGATATACTTCGGTTTCTCTCTCTCCTGTAAAACCGCTTCATTTGTTCTCCCACTGTTTTGTGATTCCCTACGTATTTCAAAATGTCTCAAAGTGTGTATCTGGGAGCGCATACAAACTAAGTAGTAATTTCTAAGTTCACGTGAATCTAAGTATAAAGATGACACTGTTTCACAGTGCCTCATTTGCATGCAATAATAAAAATGTCATTTAAACTCTTGTTCGTTACCGAGTAAAAATAAACGGTAACCTAAACAAGCAGTTGATGATGACTTTTTGACTAGTTTATTCCGCGTCTCGTCTTTTCCATATTAGTCAGTACTTTATGTTAGTATTTTGTGCGAATGTGAAACTCAATCTGATATATTGCACTGAGGGTATTATTTCAATTTACATTACGTAAATTAATACAGAAAATGCAAGTGATTGAGTGGTGCGTGTAATCTGTAAAGTAGTATTTTAGCTGCAAGTTTGCGTATTTACTGAGCTTTACAAGACTTAAACGGATGACACTCTAAATCAGAATCAGTGAGAATTTCATTGTTTAAATCAGGTAACAACACCTGACTTATTTAAAAGTCACTTCAGTCAATTTAACTGATGCATTAGTAAAAAATACTAGTTTTCTTTCACTTATAGATTTATAGTCATTTTCCACTCATTCATAAACCATTTCATTTTATGTTTTTCAGTCATTTGTTTTCTGACCGTTGGATCAGTTAAATAACGTGTATCAAGATAAATTTAAACAACGTGTATCAAGATAAATTTAAACAGCGTGCATCAAACTAAATAACAACGCATAAGCTAATACAACCAAAAAACATACATCTTTATTTTAATGTGAGTTAAGTTTTTTATAACCCTATTTTACGAGGCAACATGAACATCGAGTATTGTTTTCCGTCTTTATGTCTATCATTTTTTTTTTCATGTAATCATCACGGCGCTTGGTTTGAAGATTTGAAATGCATTAAATGTGGTGAAGTGAATGCATTCATGCGAACTACTTAACAATCCTAATGTTACAATTAAACTAAAAACTAAAAGAAATATCATGCAAAATAAAGATACATATTTTCGTTAGAGAAATAAAATACACGTGTTTTTCCTTTTGTAGTCAACGCTATCTTAGCAGCTCCAATGGCAAGGTAAAGGTTTAAGGGCGGGAAGATTTTGGTTTAAATTCTGGTAGCCATATTTTTTTTACTTTTTTAAATAGTGTTAAATTGCACAATATTAACAGGGGCTATCGCAAATATGTTCATTTTTCGTAATTATTTGGCGAAATTCAATTAAAATAATATTTTATTCGCCACATGCAGTTCGCTGACACTTATTTAATCAGTGAAATTGTTTCACTAAACAACCAGTTGTTTCCCGCCGATTTTAAGTGGAGCCATTTTCACTGATTCGAGTAGTCGAATTTCACTGCGAATCGGTGATTTCCCACTGATCCAAATTTGGTATGCATTTTAAATATTGTGTTGTATTTTAGTACCTCATGCTATCGCGCTCAATGGCACAGTTTTATTATCCTGTGGTGTTGACAGTGATTCTGAGTTAAATGACCACTGCAAGTCAGTTATCGATGCGCAAAATTATAATTTACATGGGTCCGATAACTTTGTTAAGGTATCTACCGAGTAAAACTGTGGAACTATTTTATATGTAAATCTGTTATTAATACGAAAATTCGTATTCTGACGTCGTGTAACAAGGAATACTAAATTTCATGGCCATACGTTTAAACATTACAGCCGCAAAACAACGTCAAAATAATGATTTTATTTATTCTTTGCCAACTAAAATATGAGTGTACCTATGTGTCAGTGTGTAATGTAATATATATAAGCAGTGATTTTTCCAAAAGAACCGCCTACAACAAGTATTTCTAGCACAGGATCACATTTTCTTGGCAGCTAGACAAATAAAAGCAGTCCATTGTAGTGTGCCACAATGTGTGTGTAATGGAATCTATACTGGTTTCCAGGAATGGAAAGCATTGTTGTTAGAGGAAGTTTTCCCTACACGCGAACTGTGAATTCGAACGATCTCTAGGCCAACCAGTGTGCGAGAGAAGAGTCACTTAAAGCCAGCCCGTGAACTGCTACCGAGTGGCCAGTCAACCCAACTACGCACCAGTGCCTTGGGGCGGTGCCATTCTGCGGCAATTCCCTTTAAAACACAAACATTCAGCGCCTGTATGAATTAGCACATTGCATCCGATTGATAAAAAATCGTCTTCGCTGTTTTCACTTGTTTGGTACCATTTCGACAGTTTCAGGTCGAGAGCACGTGTATTCTGTAGATGCCCGTTGACCATCTTTTTAGTCACAGAGTGTAACTAAAGAGAGTGAAATTTTCGCGGGTTTAATGACTTGTAGGCCAGACTCCACTGTTCTACGCATTCTCGTGTCTCAACTGTTTGTCCATTGGCTGCTATCCCAGTGAGTGGTCTGTTTTATCCCAGGCCAGGTTCTTGGGCTACTTTGTTATTGACTCAGGTTCTTCCAGGACGTGCCAAACTTTGTGAACCAACTGAGAAAAAAATCTATATATTTTTTTTGTGTCTAGCTTGTCTTGAAATTTATTTACGGAACTTTTCAGGCCTGCCTGTAGTATTTTTAACTATAGCATTTTCACTATGGATAGGGTAAATGGCAAGATAAACGCAATACTAGAGGCATCACAGGGTCTAATAAATTTGTAAACTTCTAGTAAAATATTTGATACATACTGTCACAAATATTTTCTTCGCAGCTCTGTTCGTAATTCATTTACGGCACGAACTTTGACGAAATATAAGACTTTAACGAAGTAACTTAGTAATTACACAGTAAGTTTTTTTTTTACCCGGAACTGACTTATGTTACAGAATTTAAGACTTTCATTGTTTCGCAAGGTCATAATTTGTAAACATACAATATTTGTTACCTTTCAAGATGCATTCGGGTGGAAAATGACAAGATGTTTCAAATATTTAGTAAAGAGATATTCACTTTATGGAAATAATCATTTCGGATAACCACGTGCATTACTAAGGACTCTGGAGGTGTACTAAATATAGATACCTCGCCTGAAAAGTATCAAATTTGTANACTCTGGAGGTGTACTAAATATAGATACCTCGCCTGAAAAGTATCAAATTTGTAATACAATAAAAAAAAAATTTTTATGTATGTAAATAAATTCTTTGAGACATAATAAGGCAGCACGTTACGACGATTAAATAGCAATAGTATTTAACAAACGCTGTTAAAATTTAAAATCGCAACATTTTCCTTACAGTGCCTTTTTGAAGAAAATGTACAGAACGTCTGGAAATTTATTACATTAATTTTAAGGGATGGTAGGCCACACCAGGGCGATCATTTTTATATAGCAACGTGTAATCGGACATGTGATACACCTACTGTGATACAGGCGCTGAATGTACCGCGCACATTTGAAACTTGGCGCGGGCCCTTGCAGCTAACGTACGGCACTGACGTAATCCAAGACGACGGACTTGCGCGTCAGTGCTCGCCACTGCAGCGAGTAGTTGGTGCTGGTTGGTGTGTCGGGCGTGCGAACCTAGTGTACGTCGCGCCCATCAATACAGTGGAAGGCTGCTGGCAGCCCAAATACTGCCGCCTGTCGGCAAGTGCAACGCTCGCCGGAAATTCTCGACCGAGTGCACCAGGACTTGGCACGTCACTGCGCTGCCTGCTCAGTGGCGGGAGGTCATCGCTGCGAACACCTGCTGTAATAGTGCGTCACGTTTGTGAGTTAGCGAACCACCATGAGACACGCCCATGCACGTTTGTTTACGCAGCAAGTTGTTACCAGAGCCATCCGTTCGCTGCAAGGGCCCGTACTAATATTAACATGTGCGTGGTATCAAATAAGCCTGTATCACAGAAGGAAAACATGTCCGACCACACGTTCCCATATAAAAATGATCACCCTGGTGTGGCCTAACATCCCTTATAATTAATGTATTGAATCCCCAAACATCTTGCATATATATACTTTGCTTGAAGGCGTGCTCATATACTCTGTTTCATGTAAGTTGGCCAGATTCTGATAGGTCTGTGAAAGTAGCGCCACTGTTTACATCTGACTACGTATCCTTCCGCCATCAGCTGATTGGCCACATGTCAAAGATGTTGTTTATTTTCATGCTGTCATTATCAGCCCATCCCCTTGTCAATGTACTGTTTGTGGGACGTTTTAGGCAAAATTGCTACTCAGAAATACGTAGCTGCGATTGTGGTAATAGTAATGTGTACATAAATCATTAATCAGTAAATTGTTATGTTAAAGGGAAAAAAAATATAAATAATTAATTTAACATTTAGAAACTACAAAAAATGTATAAAAATTATTAATTAATAAAGTTATATGATATGTCAAAAATATAAATCGCTAATTATAAATTTATCAAAAACCAAAAATATGTGCATGCAGGCTAAAGAAACTACTTTAACCATCAAGGTATTAAACATCACTCTTTCAGCATGTTTTCGATATTTCCCATTCTCTTTTATTTTTTTTATATCACACGTTGGACGTTATAACTAATGTACTCGAGTTGGAAATATGTGACGTGGAATAACGTTATAATTGCTTAAACACTATTCACGCATATCCAACTTTTCTTCGGAAACAATGAAATTTGGTTTTCGGAGAACAATATGGCATATAATTTACGTAGAGGAACGATTACCTGAAGAATAGAAATTACTAGTAATGAAAATCGCTGTACACGAAATATATGTTGCTTTAAAAATTATGCAGAGCTCGCGAAAAATAAAACTATTGGTATTGGTTCGTAAATTTGTTATATATTGCACACGAACGCTATTCTTTTCTGGCTGGTAATGCTTCGGAAAATACCGGATAGATGGCGCGCACAACATGTCAGAGCGAGGTGTGAGCCGCTTGCTTTGCTCAATAGATTGCGTCTTTTTAAAGTTGACTGTTCTTCTATTACTGGCTCGGAACGACACGAATTTTAAATATATTTCGTCAAATTACTAGAAAAAATAATTCAACAATATTATGCAATATATCTGTATGCTTTTGGAATTAATATCAAGCACGTAAGGAAAGTGGGGTTGGAGAGACAGATAAGACATGAAAAAAGTTTTGAAATTGCGTTTCATTTGGATACGGTTCGTTTTAATGTGCCTTTCATTTTGAACACCCATACATTTCTACTTAAGCACGAAGTTTAGTTTCTAACACTAAAAACCGCTGTTTTATGACCACGTAAAATAAAATGTATTAATTAATCTAGGAACTCTTTCTTATCGCGTATTTTCTGCTTGTCTAGTGTGCGTCGGCAGCGCACTCAGAATAGCCAACGTAATATTAACTTTTGTCGTTCGTGCATCAGCTGATACAGGATTTTGTAAATGGCACTTTGTTTGTTTCACATACGTCAAGTTACCACTCACTGACTGTCAGAATCTGGCCAAGTTATATAAGACAGAGAATATGATAGCACTTAAAGTTTGTCTAAGGTTATTTCTGCAGTTGTAAACCGTCTTGTAAACGCAGATAGTGTGCATAACTTGCTTTTGGAAACGTAATTTTTCTGGGGACGGTGCGAGAGTGAGGCGTGTCACGTGGAGAGACGAAGCTGAGGGCGTCCAGGGGGGTGTAGCGGATATTTTGTTCTCCCTGGAGAATATGCAGCACATTCTCATGTACGAGGGGTAGGTTCCACGGCAGCCGGCGACACTCGGGGCTCGTGTCCAATTAGCGACTACTCCCGCCGTCGCTGACCTCTGCCAGGGCGCCGCACACTGACACAACTGATCAAGCTGCCGAGTCTCTCCTTCCCTACCGCGCACCAAGCGACGTGGTGACACGTGACATTTATCCGACTTACGTGACGGACAAAGAGACGTTTCTTATGGTGAAGTTTGGCGCACTGCTGGCAGTCAATGAAGTAGATACATTTGGGTTGCTCTTTAACTTCAAGGTCCTGAGAGCCGATGAGGGTGGAGCGAGGTGCAGAGCAGTGCCGGAATGAAAAGGTGGAGGAAACAGGAGACCCCCGAGGAAACCCGCCAATCAGCGGCATAATCCAGCATGATACCCACATGCGAAAATCCAGGGACAACCCCGCCGGGAATCGAACCCGGTCCGCCTTGGTGGGAGGCGAGTAGTCTTTTAATAGACAAATTATATTTATTTGTGTGTAAAAGTTCGTGTTTGGCTGGAATTGTGGTATGTACTTTGCCCCAGCCAAAATTTTAATTAATAACTTCATTTCATAACTATTATTCACACCTTCCAACGGTGTTTACAAGAGTAGACTGGAAAAATGAAACTGTGTTTGCCATTGAGCGCTCATAAGCAAGCCTATTAAAATAGGAAAACGTTAGGAATTTAAGTTCAAAAAAAATATAGCCGACATCAAAAGGGATTTGTACTTTTCTCCTTTGTGTTAATAAGCCTTGCGCAGGAAATCCCTAAAAATTATATTTTTAACCATTTGATTTTTTTTTCTCCATTCATTTGATAAATTTAAATGAAATGATAGTGTAAGCCAAAGTTTTCCTAAATCCCGTTTACGACAGAATATGAAACAAAATGTAAACATATTTCGTTGTATTTCCACTCTAGTGCGAAGAAAAAAGTTTATTGACCACCACAGGTTCTAACAAAATAGAAATTTAAACATTTTACACAGTTAAATATATTTTATAAAAATTTTTATTATCTATTTAATTACATACAACACGGGCAANTTTTAATTATCTATTTAATTACATACAACACGGGCAAATCCGATACACCAGTTCTCCCAAGCGGCAAAAAATTCAATTGTGAAATTAGAAGCATTGATCTTCCGAACGTGAGTCTAATGAACCTNCAGTTCTCCCAAGCGGCAAAAAATTCAATTGTGAAATTAGAAGCATTGATCTTCCGAACGTGAGTCTAATGAACCTTGCAACATGCCGCGGCTGGTTCTTACCCGTCTCCTGCTTCTATGGGCAACTTTCTCCGTCTCTAATGACCTCGCTGTCAACAAGATGTTAAGACATACGCACGGTTTGTCGTTTCTTTGGTTCCCACTCGACTTAACCTGAAAGGTTTTAGTCTGCGCTTAAGAGTGTTGGTCACCAAACAATGTCATTATTTTATACTTGTACGAAACACCGTTAAACTTGTACGCATAACTTATAGGTACTCTTTCCTCGCGTACAATTTTTAGATCGCATAATTTTTGCATAATGGCACGCAGAAAGTAAGGGCAATCATTTACAGAACATTAAACAATAAAAAAATTTAATGTCATGTCTTAATTCATTTAAAGGTATGCTTAGCAGAACTGTTGTTACAAAAAATTCTAGACTGCGACAGATAAAGTGTGAAGNCTTAATTCATTTAAAGGTATGCTTAGCAGAACTGTTGTCACAAAAAATTCTAGACTGCGACAGATAAAGTGTGAAGGAGCACGAGCGGAATACAAGGGTGCGGGAAAGCAGTGCTCCGAAAAAAAAACGCGTTTCCCTCGTGCGGAAATTAGNGAGCACGAGCGGAATACAAGGGTGCGGGAAAGCAGTGCTCCGAAAAAAAAACGCGTTTCCCTCGTGCGGAAATTAGAGTGACCCCACCGTAAATCGGACCCGATCTAGTTTTGTTCCCAACCTGAGTAGAACATACCTAGACGTAGCCTGCATATATTCTATTCGCGNAATCGGACCCGATCTAGTTTTGTTCCCAACCTGAGTAGAACATACCTAGACGTAGCCTGCATATATTCTATTCGCGGTTTCTTCACACTTTTTTAATCAAACCTTTGAAAAATCACCCCATGTATTGTTAGTTGTTTCTTAAATATGTCCTATATCACAAGCATTGTGTACTCGTGTTAACATAAAAGTATTTTATTTTTGGTTAAACTAAACTTTTAATTATATTTTATCTATAAATTGTAATATTTAATTTATAATGAATATGAATAAAACCAGAGAGAAAATAGGTGTGATGGCAATGCTTAGTAAGAAATAGTTCTTATGGAAAGTATTATTTCACAGGGTGCGCACGAATGTGGTGCATTGTCCNTGGCAATGCTTAGTAAGAAATAGTTCTTATGGAAAGTATTATTTCACAGGGTGCGCACGAATGTGGTGCATTGTCCACACGCCGTAATTTTCCAGACTTTGTTTGCATGAGGCGGAGGAATATCCTGGAAGTGTATTAGGGCTTGTAAGTAAGCGATGAGTGGACTATAGAGCGCTAGCACGTGCGGCCAGGCGAGGTCGCGCATGCGCAGAGCTGTCTCCCAGCCGGGTGTAGTCGCTCCCGCGCGATGCGCAGAGCTGTCCCGGCCGCCACGCCAGTGAGGCCGAGGTCCTGCAAGCAACCCGCGTCGCATGATCGATAAGCGAGCGCTGGGGGGAGGGTGCAACGTGAGCGATGGCACAGGAGGGCGGTGGCTGAGGCAGCTGACATTACTTGCATGAGGTGAGTAATCGCCGCTGAGGTGCCGGTCTCCCCGCCTGCGATCCGGCAGGGGACGTGAGGTAGA
This sequence comes from Clitarchus hookeri, assembly GCA_002778355.1. Classification (NCBI taxonomy): domain Eukaryota; kingdom Metazoa; phylum Arthropoda; class Insecta; order Phasmatodea; family Phasmatidae; genus Clitarchus; species Clitarchus hookeri. Next base: position 208,910 of record NQII01001699.1, read on the forward strand.
GTGATCATACCACCAGCAGTCACTCTTCGCGTCCCAACATTGCCCCTGCCCGCCTGCCAACATCGCTATGGATGGTTCGCGGTGAAGTGAGCACTTTCGAAATCAACCCTTGCAAAAATGTCACTGCCCCAGTCTGCGTACATTTTAACGGCCACACTGACTGGCATGCTCCCAGTCAAGTTGCCATCTACAGGGAGAAAGTAGTTCCATGTCTTAGCATCGAATAAAAAGTGTTAGGTAATTATTTGTGTCTACAGAAATTATTTATTTTGCTTGTCGGTTTTTTAAACGCTTATGAACGTAAGAATTATAAGATTAGTAAAATATTTAAATTTCTTATAATTTCACTGCTTTTCTTGACCTAAGCATGGTCGAAGTGATCACGCCTATAGGCTGTTTGCGGTAAAGTGAGCACTTTAAATTCTGATTCGTTTGTGGTGGATATTTGTGTCTCTTTACCAGCATTCTACGGCTTCTAAACAACGTTAACTTTAAATATATTACTAAGAGTGCCTGTTACTTCCTCTCAGCCATTTATTATCCTTTAACAACCTTTTTAAATAAATATTGCCTTGTAAGTAATAAACACAGTATATATATTCCACCGCACTCGGAAGTTAACGTCTAAGGCTATAGCAAGATGTATTTATTGACTATTGTTCCAAATGAGAGGGGTTNCACAGTATATATATTCCACCGCACTCGGAAGTTAACGTCTAAGGCTATAGCAAGATGTATTTATTGACTATTGTTCTAAATGAGAGGGTTCAATAGTGCTCACTTTACCTTGAACAGCCTTTATCACGTGGATTAGACTTAAGGCAAGTTCGGTGTTTCTATGANTTCAATAGTGCTCACTTTACCTTGAACAGCCTTTATCACGTGGATTAGACTTAAGGCAAGTTCGCTGTTTCTATGAGCACGTACTTTAAAAAGTTTGTACACTTACTTTAGCAAAGTTTTAATGCAACAAAAATGTAATAAAAATTTAAACATAAATTGTTTTATTGTAAGAGTGTATATCTGTTGAGAATTCAAATGCTCAGTACTGTTGCCCATGTAACTTTGACAGTTGCGTTGGCGATAGACGATTCAGCGTTGGGTACAGCAGTACGAGGACAACAGTTTGATAACCATCGCAAGGGAATATATGCCTAAATCGAGATATTCAAGCCTGGCTCTCAACAGTCCTCGTGCAACATGAACACGATCGGGGAAACTTCGATGGAAGGGTTCCCAGCTGATCAGCTGCCATTTACGTATAATCTAAGCCAAAAAAGTCAACTGGCGATTGGAAAATTTGGATGTGTCATGCCCCTCAAAAATATTTATCGCGATGAACAAAAAAAGTCATTTATTATTTTGAAGTGCCGGCAATGAGAGCAGCACACGAACTGGNAAATATTTATCGCGATGAACAAAAAAAGTCATTTATTATTTTGAAGTGCCGGCAATGAGAGCAGCACACGAACTGGAGACAAAAGGCTCAGCGCAACAATAGGTCCACAAACAATTCACGATGGACTGTCTGTCGCATGCTCGGCAAAAAANGTTCCCAGCTGATCAGCTGCCATTTACGTATAATCTAAGCCAAAAAAGTCAACTGGCGATTGGAAAATTTGGATGTGTCATGCCCCTCAAAAATATTTATCGCGATGAACAAAAAAAGTCATTTATTATTTTGAAGTGCCGGCAATGAGAGCAGCACACGAACTGCAGACAAAAGGCTCAGCGCAACAATAGGTCCACAAACAATTCACGATGGACTGTCTGTCGCATGCTCGGCAAAACAAACATGGCGGTCATTTACCTCTGCAGGGACGCATTACCGCTACGAATCTGGCGGTGAGTACAAACCCCTGCCAGTGGTATTTATCATAAGCTGTTGAAAACAACTGGGATTCTGCCAATAATGCTGTATTATGTTCTGTTAGAAAACTTCCGAAAGCCCTACTTTCTATCCGAATCGTATCTATCAGCCTGACGAGAAAACCAGCATTGCTGTAGACCAATATACCTCTAAAAAAGCTACCAACAAAAATTTCGCAGTATTAAGTCAGTTTATGCCCATTTTCCCATTAAAAGCGAATTTCTTGTTTCAAAACCCGTGGTATATAGAACTTATTTTTATCATTCACTTTTTTTTTTTAACATAAAACGCCATACTTTGCACATTGTACTCTAAATCGAACACGTAATCCCCCATCCGCCACATATAGAAACTAGAGGCTAACAAGACCTAACGAATTTCGGGCATATTTATGTTTGTAATATATCTGCTACATACCCACTGAATATACGGGATGTCTGGGAATTCAATATATTAATTTAGGGGGATGGTAGGCCACACCTGGGTGAACATTATTATATAGGAACGTGTGGTCCGACAGGTTTCCTTACTGTGTTACAGTATCGAATGCATCGCGTGCATTTTAAACTTGGCGCAGGTACTTGTAGCGAACGGATGGCGCTGACGTAATCCAATAGGACGGACGTGCGGCACAAGCGAGTGAAAAAAAAAAAAAAAATTTATTTCCACCTCACCTCTCTTAGCTAAAGGCCATCCGAGGTTTTTGATTATTGTTCTTCTTCTTCATCTTCTTTTTTCTTATACATTCTNCTTATTGCGGTCGTCCACCTGCGAGCTTCGCCAGAGCGTGTGTTCTGACGAATAAAATATAGGGACGCATAATGCATCATTCTTCTTTAATTATCATATCTTCCCATCTCCTTTATTTAGTCAGTTATTCTATTGACCATCTTTACTTCTTCTCACTCTTCATTTAGATCTTTTCTTTAAAGTTTTCAAGTTTTCTTCTTCTTCCTTCCCTTTTCTTTTTCCTCAATTACACACGTTCCTGTTCTTCTTCTTCATCTTTTCTTTCTTATAGGTTCTTCATCTTCTTTTTATTATCCTTTCTCCTTTTATCATTCTTCATATCCTTTTATCTTTTTGACAATNTTGCGGTCGTCCACCTGCGAGCTTCGCCAGAGCGTGTGTTCTGACGAATAAAATATAGGGACGCAGAATGCATCATTCTTCTTTAATTATCATATCTTCCCATCTCCTTCATTTAGTCAGTTATTCTATTGACCATCTTTACTTCTTCTCACTCTTCATTTAGATCTTTTCTTTAAAGTTTTCAAGTTTTCTTCTTCTTCCTTCCCTTTTCTTTTTCCTCAATTACACACGTTCCTGTTCTTCTTCTTCATCTTTTCTTTTTTATAGGTTCTTCATCTTCTTTTTATTATCCTTTCTCCTTTTATCATTCTTCATATCCTTTTATCTTTTTGACAATNTTATAGGTTCTTCATCTTCTTTTTATTATCCTTTCTCCTTTTATCATTCTTCATATCCTTTTATCTTTTTGACAATCTTAATTCTTATTCTTCTTTTCACTTTTTCTTCTTATTCTCTTCATCCTCTTCCTTAACAACTTCTTCTTCTATCCTTCTCCATATTCTTATTCTTATTACTTTCCATTATTTGTATATTTCCATTTCCTTCCTAGTAGCGAGTAACGAGCCTCCGCAGTAGGTGCTGGCTGATGTGTCGGGCGAGCGACTGTAATCTTGCGCGGTACCAGCGGCACTAGCGTTACGTGTGCGGAGTACGAGGACATGGCATTCGCGTACGGCGAGGGGCAGGACAGTGCTTCTGTGGCGGCTAGGTGTTACCGCGAGCGATACCCACACACGCTAAACATTTGTGAGTGTTTCTTTTGGCATTTACGTGAAACAGGCTCAGTCCAAGTCAAGAGAGCAAACGCTGGTGCGCGAAGGCGAGTTCGCACCCCCAAGTGTTGAAGAAGATGTGCTCGAGCAGGTGGCAGACCAGCCATCCACCAGTGCCAGCGAAATAGTCAAGGCATTAGGCTTAGCAACTGCTGTAATGGTGCGTCACATTTGTTGTGTTAGAGGACCACCATGAAACACGCCCACATGCATTTGTTTATGCAGAAAATTATTACCAGAGCTGTCCGTTCGCTGCGAGGGCCCATGCCAAGTATCAAATGTACGTGGTTCGTTCGTCGCCTGTATCACAGTGAAACGGCACCGCGGTCATTTAGTGGTTAGACTATTCACTTCTTACCTAGGTGAACCGGGTTCGATTCCCGGTGGTGTCACCCCACATGCGAAAATCCAGGGGCGCTGCCACCGGGAATCGAACCCGGTTCGCCTAGGTAGGAGGGGAATAGTCTAACCACTAAACCATGGCGGCCCAACTGTGGTGATAGGAATAATTAAAAAAAAACTATCAGTACCCTGCTTTTCAGTCAAATAAAACTGTTCACTTCCATTAATTATTTTGATTGTAAAGGTGATAATAATAGCAAAAAACTGCATTAGGCGTTCAATATGTCCTATCTTATAAATTTACACAGGACCACTTAAAGTATGCCCCACTGCAGCTTAGTAATGCCATCGGTTCGTAAAATTAATGTCCGGAAGTAGAAATGGTTCGATGATAATTAGTAATGCGTTTGACAAAATTTACAGCTCTTCATGAGGAATGGAAAATAAACTGGAAATAATCTCTTCCATAACACGAAATTTCGATTGGTATTTAACATCCATTACCCAAAAACTTGGACAACCGTCATATGGAAAACCAAATATTACATACTGACGACAAACGAATACGATTAATTGAGGAATTTGGAAAACAATGACAAAGAATGGAAATAGGAACAGGCGTGACAAAACCTACCCTCTGGATACCAATACTAGTTCACAAAAATAAATAGGAATTTCTAAACACTGAAGAAATAGTGCACACAGCACGTAGATAGAGTTCATTCTCCACAGTACGTACCTATTCTGTGATAGGACCCGTGTATACAGAATTTCAGTAAAGTACAAATTGAAAAAAAAAAATGTTTTAAAAAGAATTTAAAAGCATTTATTATTTATACAACTTTCTCTTTGATCAGCCCTGTTAAGGAATAAAGCCATACGCTAATTTGTTTCCATGGCAAAACCTTACGACGCTGGTGACAATGAACTCACGCGATATAGCGACCGGTGAATCACTGTATTTAGTGTGGAATATAATCCGCCGTTTAAAACGGTTTGAAGCCCTGAAGTGCGCACAAAGGCCGCCGCATACAAAGCTCTGTTCTCCATTGTTGACCAAGGGCGCCGACGACCGGGCATTACAGCTTGTTCAAGGCCTCGAAGCCCAGCAGCAAGGCGACCCAGAGCGAAGTTAACGCGGGACTCGTTACGTTAACTTTGCGCTAACTCTATGCTAACGTTTTTTTTAAGTAAAATCATAGCAGTTAAGAATGATAAGTCGTAATGCAGTTGTACCAAATATGCTGTATCTTGGACCTGGAGGCCACTTGTGTATATAGGTACAAGTATGTTTTATATACAAACGAATAATAAATACACGCATAAAAAATGCGTATAAATTTCAANGAATAATAAATACACGCATAAAAAATGCGTATAAATTTCAAGCATATGCATGTGTATGCATATGTGACAATAGTGACCCCATCTCTCATCTACATTGACGGCTTGGTATTATTCCATCACATAACGACAAAAGGTTCTTCTTTTCAGATAAGAGACAGGGTCTCGTATTGTAAGGAGNCTTGGTATTATTCCATCACATAACGACAAAAGGTTCTTCTTTTCAGATAAGAGACAGGGTCTCGTATTGTAAGGAGTGTGTGCGAAGTTCTCTGAATAGGTCCAAGCTCATCAATGTCCGCTGAGATTGGTGGTTTTGAAATCATAACTTTCAAACTCTGTCTTATATAATAACATGCATTTGTGATCCTTTTTGACTTGTAACACACGTATATCATTCCATGCCACAACATTTCCATTTTCATCTACAGTGAAATTGCTTCCCATTTCAGCTGATAATTTCTTGAAGTCATGAAATTCGTCGAAGTTCATTTTTCTCGCATGATAGGGTGTTCCTGTCTTTTTTGCACGCTGTACAATTCCAGTCCACTGTGAAGTTACATAAACTGGGCCGCTTTTCAAAGTTCTCTTTTTTAATTTTAGATACAAGAATGCATTGAATCCTTAGCATTGTGTATGTGTCCTACGACTAAATATTTGTGTGCGATGGACTCTACCTTCTGGAACGTCTGGCTGGCAAANTAGCATTGTGTATGTGTCCTACGACTAAATATTTGTGTGCGATGGACTCTACCTTCTGGAACGTCTGGCTGGCAAACAGATACATTATCGCTAGAAATTTGTTCTTGTTCTGAGCAGAAAAATTATCGCTGTACGATATACACTGAAGAGCCAAAAAAACTGGTACACCTGCCTAATATCGTGTAGGGCCCCCCGAGCAAGCAGAAGTGCCACAAGACGACGTGGCATGGACTCGACTAATGTCTGAAGGTATGCAGGAGGCAATTCACACCANGCAGAAGTGCCGCAAGACGACGTGGCATGGACTCGACTAATGTCTGAAGGTATGCAGGAGGCAATTCACACCATGAATCCTGCAGGGCAGTCCACAAATCCAATCTGCGCCAATTTGAGAAAGGGTTGCACGTCTGTCACGTTTAATGATTCTCGTCAGTCGTCGTTTGTCCCGTTCGTTCACGATATTTTTTCCGGCCGCAGCGATGTCGAAGACGAGATGTTTTACCGAATTCCCGATATTCACAGTACACTCGTGAAATGGTAGTACGCGAACATTCAAATGTTATCGCTACCTCGGAGATGCTATGTCCCATTTCGTGCGCCGACTATAACACTACGTTCAAACTCACTTAAATCTTGATTACCTGCCATTGTAGCATCAGTAGCCGATCTAGCTGCCGACCGCATAGCGTTACTTTGATTGGTTCCATACCTCTGTTATTTCCATACGCACGCCTATACCAGTTTTTTTGGCTCTTAAGTGTAATATATTAACAGTAGATAGACTTTATGTACTCATACACACGTGATGAAATTTCTATTAATTCCAGATGCCTCATTCCAATGATAAAGCAACAGCCATTCTTTGATGCATAGCCGCTACATTTGATAAATCGANTAATTCCAGATGCCTCATTCCAATGATAAAGCAACAGCCATTCTTTGATGCATAGCCGCTACATTTGATAAATCGATAGACTCCCGTCTAAATAAAGTGAGACTGAGCACATGAGTAGTGGCTTTCTCTACAATGCCTAGTTGATGCAAACTGTCCCATGCTGTATAAGCATACCTCTTTCTTATTCCAAAATTATCCAAGAAGAATGTAATGGAAATTTACTTTACTGTCATTGACAATCATGTAATATGCAAAATTGTTTGCATGTTTACGCATTATTTTCGGAGTGGGTTCTATTTTCTTCATGCTGTCGACTAGAAATGAACACTGCTTAGTTATATCTCTTAATTTTCAGAAACTTGTATTAATTTCTTAACTATGATCTTGAGTATATTTTGTGTGGCACTGCAGGAGGCACTTCTCCTTGCACGGTGGCATTATTTCATCTGCAGGAATGTTCTTACCTTTTGCAGATGTAGAACTTCAACCTGTGTTCCTCTACTTCTTCTCGATATTTGTCAACCAGCAATTCTAATTCCACTGAAAGTCAAAGTACCAACCTTTAAAAATAAACTGTAGTAACTAGAAATAACACAGTTTGAAAAATAATTAAACACCCACCCACTGACGGCAAAACTGTGGTGTAATAGATACGACTTTTTGTTTACAACCCATGCAGAGTCATAAACGTCAAAACTGTAGTATTGTGCATAGCAACTGTAATACATTTCTTAGATATACGAGTATTTTACTGTACGATAGTTTATGAAATGACGAAACTGGACGTGGACTTGCCTCAAAGGACAATTTTTGAGAATTACGACAGTATTATTCTGGGGGTGCTATTTGTTCACCTTTATTCACATTAAAAGCCCATTCGTGGTTCCCTGCAAGTTTTCTAAAACCCTGCTAAAGTTTTACTTTAAGGGTATTCATCCGCATCATGTAAAGAAAACTAAACTAGGTCTAGAAGGTTACATCAATGGAACAACGCTCCGCATTCGTGCGCATTCAGTGTAATTATATTTTGCATGAGAACTATTTCTTACAACGCATTACCAACATACCGGTTTTCTCCCTGTCTTTATTCATAGTAATTTAAATGGAACATTTTAATTTATGGATAAAATATAATCAAACCTCCTATTTAAATAAGAAATAAAACAATTTTTAGTTACCAAAAGTGTAAAACAATTATGATACATGACGCATCTAGGAAACAATCGAAGAGGTCGTAAGTGGGGGGATTTTTCAAAGGTTTGATTCAAAAAGTGTGAAGTTACCATGAATAGACTATACTCAATGAATGAAGCCGTTGGAGAAGATACTGCGACCCGCTGGCAGCTGTACCTGAGCAGAAGGATGAAGCTTCCAGAGCGCTCTGCCACGTAGGGGCTTGCTGAGTAGCGAACGGGGATGAAGGCGGCAACAGGGCGTGGGCGCCCCCAAGCCCGCAACCCCTGTGACGTCAGCCAAGGTCAGGGCGGGCGCATCGCGTCGCGGCTCTACTATTTCCGGATGCCGCCGCTCTCAAATACCGCTCCAAATATACCCCAGTTATTTTACCTCCANNNACACCGCCAACGCAGATCCCCCCTCCCCCATCGCTGGCACGACCCTCCGCGCGCTGCCATTACTCCCTGGTGATAGCCCTCTCGGCACAGACAACCTTTCATTATTTGATATTTGTAATAAATGCCATTACTTGTAAATACTCTTCTCTTGCATTAAAAAGATCTATACCACATAGTTTTGTATCAGGCCATGTTAAAATCCCATTTTCGGTGTTTTCAGGACGTACAAATAAAATAAACGAAAATGTTTACACAAAATTTGACAAGGGTGATTAAAAGGCGATATCTTAAATAAATGTATAGTATGCTTAGCTACATTTATTTTACAAAAAAAAAGTCATAGACTGCTAAAAATGAAAAATTTGCGGAATTTTTTTTTTAATTTCAGGAATTTTACATAATTGCTAAAATATTTCCTAACATTGTTTTGAAGATTTCTTTATTTTACCCATGGTATTTTATTTCAATGCGAATTACTTAATCTCAGTAAGTTAGTTAAATTGTATTGTTTTGCACGTCCCAAAATCATTAAAATTGTGATTGAAATCTATGTTATGGAAATAGTATGCACTCAAAGAAATTAATTTAATTTATTTATTAGTTACTTGACCTGACACAGTGCTTGTTTCGCCGTCACAGACAGTGATCTGTAGATTTACTGTTAGCCGATACTGACACAAATTAATATTGTATTGCAGTAGCACAGTTATTCAATCTGTCACCTTCAGAGAAGATCATTAGGCGCTGAGCCGCGCGGCGTACAGTACCCGCCAAATGTAACCTCTATTTGCAGCATGTACACGGTTGCACAGTCGCACCCTTTCAAGACCTACTTTGATTGATGTGGTGTTGCGTGTGAAATCTGTTTTGATGTGTGCTGCTTTGTGGCACCGCCACGCCTATTTTTCCGTTATCAAAACAAATGAACTGTAGGCTTCGTGTTCGGCTGTAGTGATCCGAACTATTCAGAACGTAGAAAGGTAGCACTGTCCAAGTCAGCTACCCAAAGTCATGATAACTTGGCATTTAGCCAAAAATAAAACTTCTTGCGCGTTATGTACACAATTGCGTACATCACGTGTGAATGGGTTAAGAGCGTGTCGTGCACAGTGACGTCTGATTTTCGAGGGAAGATTCTACAAGTACTTGTACTTCGAAACACTAACTTCAGATACACTTTCGTGATAGCTGGGGACGATGTCATTTCGCGTTACAATACAGCGCCAAGGGAGACAACATACGAGTGTACCTTTCCAGACAGGCGGTGCCATATGGCAACACTTGGTTTGTTACAGCATATCTCTTTGAAAGATGCCCGCAGTTGCCAAGTGTCGTCATGGGTAGGTTGTACGGAACGTTCACAGGTCAAGATGACTGCAGGTTTCCTTAGCAACACTGGTTCTTACATTTTCTATACGGCTGTTTCCGTTCATATTACTGCAGAGTGGCGTTATGTGAAACCCTGTGATAGATCGCACCACANGTTCTTACATTTTCTATACGGCTGTTTCCGTTCATATTACTGCAGAGTGGCGTTATGTGAAACCCTGTGATAGATCGCACCACAAAATTTTTGATACGTGAAATTAAAAACCTTTACTAGTAAATTTATAATTGTTTAAATATACAAAAAAAATATTTTTATGTATAAAGATGTTGCTTCTTTTGTTTGACGATGTTGTCTGGAGAGGGTTGAGAATACACAGGTGGAACCGTTACTTGCATCACGATCTCCAGCTGCGCAAGCCAGCTAAATGGTGTCACTGGCCAGGAAAATGTCGGAAGGCCGCTGGCCAGTCAGCGCCTGGTAGCTCACCCACCAAGCGGCCGCCCAGCAAATAAGGAACGTTGTGCAGCTTGCTGTAACCAATCAGAAAGAAGGCACGTTCCCACAGCCTCACGCTGCCAATCAGAGAGTGGGTTCACCTACATCAAAGGAACCGCCACACTATATCGTATCTGTGTACTTGTGTACTTTGTGGAATTAGAACCTCGTTGACGTGCGGGGAACGGCAGTGGATGGCAGGTCAACCGCGCCACTTCTATACTCCGGCCACCAAGGCCAACTGCTTAACGGTAACAGTAGAGAGAAATTACGATCCACTTGGTACGTGGTAAATAGCATGTAATATAAAAATGTAAAAAATAATGTGGTGCGACAACAGGAAGCCATAGGTCAAAATAAAAGCATAAGTAAAAATCAGTAAAATTGAAGGATAACTTATACCCCTGAATTTTCCAGAAATAAATGGTATAGTTGTAGGGGTGGGATGTCACACAAGCAAGTTTAAGCCTATGGCTGGCCATGTAAAAAAAATATCTACTTGGTGGTCACTGGAACTCCGCTCATCAGACATTCTCTGCAAGACTCGGATCCAATATTACTCCGATAGCTTCACTCCGTGTGGCCGAGTCAAACAGGAGAATGGGTCCTGTCTGCGGCCGCAGCCAATACACAAGATACTTCCATCCGAGTATGTAGAAGACTGTGGAGTTATGCTTGACGCCATCTCATAACGCGAAACGGTAGGATGATTCTAATTGTTACGATATCTGCCCGTGAATCGCAGACGTTCTGTACTGGAGCAGCACGAATCTGATTGGCCCAAACCAGTAAAATTTTTCCCCTAACTAAAATGAGGCCCATTCGTGCGGTAGTTAAAAAAAAAAATTATTGCATTTTTGAGCACGGCATAGATATTCTGCAGACTGCAATTTTTTGTGTTCTCGTCCCTTCTTGAAGTGAATTTAATAAAATTTTCTTCGCTGTATTTGTTATTCTTTTCGTCACAGGGTCACTGTAAGCCTCCGACAGTCACCATCCTCCATAAGTTACGGGGCCGCGGTGGCTGAGCAGTTTGCCTGCTCGCCTCCCACCAAGGCGAATCTGGCTCAATCCTCTGACCGGGTCACTCCCGGATTTGCTCATGTGGGAATCGTGCCGGACGGTGCTGCTGGCCGACGAGTTTTCTCGGGGTTCTCCTGTTTGCCCCGCCCTTTAATTCCGGCGCTGCTCCATACTCACCTCGTCCACCCTCATCGGCTGTGAAGACCTCGCTGTTAATAGCCGCTCAAATCTCTTCACTCACTCCATACGCGACACCTGACTAAGTCCAGCAGTGTGGCACAGTTCCTTATCTCAACACTGCCGTGCATATAATTATAAGAACACATCACCGTGTGCATCAGCAATTGTATGTGTTAATGTCATTTTGCTTGTTCGACTTTACAAGAAAGGGTTTATTTTGTGCGCGGTTCGTTATTTAAAAGTGGATTATAATTCGAACTTTTGTAAGGAGTTAAGCATCGTATTAATTCAAGATTTTTTAAATTCGAAATTTGTATATGTTGCTTGTCCTTATGATACGAACTCAAAAGTTGTAAATACACAATTTTACTTATTGAGCGAAATTATGTTTTAATGTCCCTATGTTTTAATTGTTGGTTGGTTTACGGATGAAAAATGTGACCATTCACTGGTAATTTCAAGCACAAACGGTCCATGAATGCCAAGAATATTGACCAGGAGACAAGGTGATGTCACTTTAGAAGGACTTGCATGAACATATAATTTACTGTGCTCCACAGTAACATTGCGTTTAATAAATGATTTATATAACAATTTCTTTGAGGAGGTAAAAGCTATTCACTTGTTTTTCCTTCGAAACACGAACATTTGAAAAATGTTTTTCATATTCAGCAAAACAAGTTGCACTTTTACTTGTAAGTTACATATTTTTTGCAAAAAAATAAAAATTTTTTTAACTAGGAGTTGAATCTCTAGAGTCTGAAAATATGTGATTTAAAAAAAATTACTACTTAGTGGACACAAGGTTAAAAGAANAAAAATGTTTTTCATATTCAGCAAAACAAGTTGCACTTTTACTTGTAAGTTACATATTTTTTGCAAAAAAATAAAATTTTTTTTAACTAGGAGTTGAATCTCTAGAGTCTGAAAATAAGTGATTTAAAAAAAATTACTACTTAGTGGACACAAGGTTAAAAGAAGGAATTTTTCACAAAATTGTNCGCGCGCGCAGCACTACGTTGTCACGTAAAATCTTCGCCCGTAAAACCGACTTTACAGGCAACCATTTTTTCACAAAATTATGATTTTCCTCATATTTCACAAATTAAAAGAAATAAAAATATATACCTTAGCAGTCTTGTGAGATCTGCGGTCAGTTTCAGGTGCTCTTTATGAAGACAGTAATTTTAATTTCTTAGTTTATTTGAAAAACACGTTTAGCGTGTTAATGGAACGTGCGACAAATATTGAAGATACAACAACTCTGAGGAGGAACTTGAAATACACGACAGTAGTAAAGCAGGCCTTTATCGCAATGAAGGTGAAAGGCCGGGCACACACAGAGCAGAGTGTTCGCCTGATCTACAGTATTTCGCGCGGAAGTAGACTTAATTTCCTCTACTTCGTGGCTTATCTGCACTTGCGACGCCGGCATGCCTGACCCACTGCTTGCATCCTCGAGTCGTGGCTGTCAAGTTCATTGCCGTCGCCCGCGCCCCACATGTCCTACGGTCCTACTTTCCCCGCCCTGCCCCCCGATCATTCTGATATAGAACGCCATCGCACACGCACGATTTATAACAACTACAGTAGATAAGCAAGCCCGCGAAGTGACGTGAAGTTAATCATTTTAACCTGAAGATTTGTCATTGAAGGTGAGTTGTGTTATACCTACACTAAAATTTTTGAAGTGAAACTTCTTTGCACGCGCCTCGGATAGAATTTCAAGGTCGCATCACGACACCTTTTTGCAGCGTATCGTAACGCGAATTTAAACTTGGAACAGCAGCAAAACGTTATTTTACCAAGCAGTATCCTCTCCTAAAAAGAAATACGACAGATCTGCATTCGGAGAGAGAGAATCAGAGAGAGCCATGTCGTACGCCTAATGCAAGCGGCGCTTGTTTATTGATGTGTATTGTTTTAATTTTTAACGAGGGGGGGGGAGCTGGAAGTTTTATTTATAAATAAGGGAGGCGCGACGCAAAAAAGGTTGGGAAACCATGCTCTAGACTGAAATTCCGTTGGGAAGTTTGCCAAGATGTAGAAAGTTTCTTTCGAGCAAACAGCGCTGCTATTCAAGAACGAAAACTCTTAAAATTGTACTTATGCAGTGGAAAATACAGCTATACGACAAGTAACATTAATCATCAATGAGTGGACTTCAAGCTGAATTGTAATAAGCTCTTATACTATTTGTATGTTTGAGTTATCGTAAATAATTTATATTATGATGTTATTTTAAACTATACTTTGTGTTATAAAGTCTGTATATGTACAAAATATGAAAGGAAAGTGAGTGTGGGTGAGGACAGGATGAATGGCAGCGGCGCAAGAATCCTGGCTTATATCGGGCCGCGACATTTCCGTCGCCAGCGCTGCATGTATCTGTAATTACTCCACTCGTTGAACGTTTGTTTGATTTTGGTCATTTCTTATAGTTTAGTTTGCAGCGCTGACGTAACTATTTCTGCTTAATTATAGCCGCGTTACTTAAATATCTGTTACTCGTGGTTTTCTTACTGTTTTCTGAGACGACATAGTAGCTCTGCAGTGGCGCTTGTGCAGTTCTTCAGGAGATATGAAACTGGCTCTTGGGAGCAAGATGTGTTTTGTTTCGCTACGCGCCTCTGACACTTAAGACACTCTTGCACTCGTATCCGGTGTACTACATGCATCGTACGTACGGTTTTAACGCCACCAATCATGGCTCAGCACGAAATCGGGAGCCACAAAGCAAGTTTGTTCTTTGAAGAATTATTTCATTGTTGCCAACATTCCAAACTAAACATTATTTTGGACGTACTCCATCGCAACGAGTTTTGTCCAAATTAATGTTTCGTTTGACACAAATCAGGTTGTCGTTAGGGCAAAAATTGACTGCTTCAGACACTAATACCCTGTCGTGTAGAGCGTCAACATAACAATCATTAGCGTGCTGGGCATCTCACGATGGTGGACGCAGTGGTCGACAGTGTAGTGGTTAATATTGTGTCTGAATATACTGTAACAAAAGCGAAGTAACCTTCGTTATTCGATTCTTATCTAATCATGCAGCTTAAAAGTAATTTTTACAGTGGCATCTGGAGTAGTAGTTCATATTTGATAACTCTGGCAACCATCGCGATGCACGTTAGCATTAAATTATGTACCATAGAAAATTTCGAAGAGCTCGTGTACGGGTTCTTTATAAACTAGAAAGCACAATAACCATGCGAGACTCAAGATTTTAAAAATATTTTTACTACAAAATCAATAACACAGAATTTGTATACTTTTTGCATGACTTCAACTGACTTCACAAATTATGCAAGCTTTAAACTACATGTATTTGTGGTTTATCTTTCCAATGCCTGTGATTTATACTGCATACAGTGAAGAAAATTTTATTAAATCCACTTCAAGAAGGGACGAGAACACAAAAAATTGCAGTCTGCAGAATATCTATGCCGTTCTCAAAAATACAATTATTATTTTTGAACTACCGCACGAATGGGCCTCATTTTAGTTAGATGGGTAGGGCAATATTTCTGCCGGTTTTATAACCCGCAATCATAATGTAGTGCCGTTGATATTAACTATGCAGGTCCGCGCACTCGTAAGTGCAGTTGTTAGTGTATATGTGTAAACATAGGCCTATACACAAAAACGCAAACTCTATATATAGGTACATATACACGTACACACGTACTGCACACGCCAGTCAGCTGAGTACCACGTTGTGACGAGGCAACTCTAATCCAGAGGTTTTACCGTGAAACCTGAACTGTTTACTTTTACTTTGATAGTAATTGTAGCTTTTCAAGTTAATCATACGAATTATGTAGTATTTCCGTTAAGATTCTGCTCAAAGTCTTAACCAAACTTTGTATTCGATCTGATGGCAACAGCAAAAATTCATCTACATAAACAGGCGTTAGTAAGATTACTTAAACATTTAAACTAGTTAAATTGCCGTTTCGCTGATGCACTAAACTAACTTTTATACTCACAACAAACGTAAAATAGGCTGCGTACAAAACATATTATCTATCCCAGAAAAATAACATCTGAAGAGATTGGAAGGAAAACCGTAGTTGATGAAGGCGGATTCAGTTAATATCGGGAAGCGAGCGAGTTGATGTAGTTAGGGTGGAAGAGGAATTTAATATCGAACCTCCCGTGACGCTAGCTTCAACTCAGAGAGCCATGTACTGATTGTCAGATTCCACACACTGAGAAAAAAAATGTTGAAGAAATATACAGGCAGCCGTGAGTTATTGGTATCACAAAAAAAAAAAAAATTGTTAAACTCAGATAATGAGACTAGCACAAATGACTCCTGTGATTCTCATGGTGGTTGTTTCTTAATATATATATATATATATATATATATATATATATATACATATACCTCATATATCAGAGCTCTCTATGTTCTTACAGCTGAGGTAAAAGTTCCTTCAGCAGTACTACGCCAGCAACTGTTGTAAGTCTAACAGAACAATCTGATACCAGTAAATAAGTTTGGTTACTCCTGATTCACATTAGGAGTAAACTATGTATCATCAAAATTTTTAAGAGCTCGTGCACGGGTTCTTCGTAAACTAAAAGGAACATTAATCACACAAATATCCATACGGTACAGTGAAAACGGAAACGGACCAATTAACTGTTATATATTCATTCTTCGCTGGTTTTTCTCGGTGCAGAACTGTTTTGAGGGAACAAGTGACTTTATTTAACTAACAAGATATAAACATTACGGTTCAAGCAATTTTCTAGGTATCATTATTTAATTTTTATTTACCTACCGAGTCTTTGAGCGGTTAGCCTGCTCGCCTCTCACCAAGGTGAACCGGGTTCAATCCACGGCCGGGTCACTCCCGGATTTTCACATGTGGGAATCGTGCCGGACGATGCCGCTGGTCGACGGGTTTTCTCGGGGATCTCCGGTTTCCCAAGTCCTTTCATTTCAGCGCTGCTCCATACTCACCTCAATCACCCTCATCGCTGTTAAGAGCCTCACAAATCTCTTCACCCACTCATTAAGGCTCCCACCTACCTGGACCCGTTTCCCACATTTGAGGCGGAGAAGCTCGGGAACGATAAGGTGGTTACTGTCACGCGTATCAAGTGCACCTTCGCCGCTACGCGCAACGATCGAAACTGGCGTGTTGTATTCTCGTCGTGCTGCGTGTACCTATGGGGCTTTAAACGGTGACTCTATAATTTTATTGGTGGGAAATCTGTAGCAGGTTTCAATACAGCGCACTATACTAGTTTTGTAGTTATACACTCAGAATATTTTGAGGTTTAGCAGTGTAAAATATCGTTTGTGGCCACGTTGAAGAGTTTCATGTTAGTGTTTGCAGTAAGGGTGATTTATTGAAACTTGTATTCCACCCTAGTCTGAAGTGTTATTTATTTTCGTGTGAAAACAGATTGTTCACAAGTAAAATAGTTTGTTTAAAAAAACGTGTATTACAAACACTGCAAACGAGCTCGCGTCAAGTGGACAAGTTCCTTAATATCCGGTCCTTTAGCTAGCACTGTAGTATGCTTCCGGTCTACCGATGTAGCAAGTAAACAGAGGTGCAGTGACGAGATAAATGTCTCTGCGGTTGAGTTGAGAGATTTGGGCGGCTCTTAGAAACGAGGTCTCGAGAGCCGATGAGGGTGAAATGAGGTGAGAATGGAGCAGTGCCGGAATGCAAGGTCGGGCCCGAGAAAACCCACCGACCAGCAGCATCGTCCTGGACGATTCTCACTTGCGAAAATCCGGCAGTAGCCCAGCCGGGGATGGAACCCGGTTCGCCTTGGTGGGAGGCGAGCAGTCTAACCGCTCAGCCATCTAAATGGCTTTGTCTACTTTTAAAATGTATCCTAAGTAACTATTCAAAACGTTTCGCGCAAGTGGTCAACCGCAAAATTTTTTCGAAAAAACTTAATTTTCAGTTTTGCTGTGTAAGGGAGAACGGGGCAAGATGACGAACGGGATAATATGAATAATTGACGTTTATTTCGCCAGTAACAAAGATAGTAGGTTGGCAACCCTGATACCTCGAGTCTCACCCTTCGCCGCTATAAGTCAGCAATAACAGAATTTCCACTCATTCTTTGCTCGCCTGTAACGGGAGTCATCGAGTTTCGCACTTCATAGCAGTAATTTTGAAGGTGAATTAAGTATACAGTTTATTGTATGTCATTTATTATACACCAGCTGTTAGTAGTAATTAGTAGTTCTGGCATGCAAATAATAATATCAAAATCAATCATCTCTCAAAAACAATTGTTATTGACAAAGGAGACACTTAAGGAAAGATGACGGGGCAAGTTGACGAAATCGTCATCTTCCCTCTCGCAACAGCAAAGCAAATTAAAAGCGTTCCTTGTATGTGTAAATAAATTGTTTGTGGAGTTGAAATATGCTCATGTCGTTGGTAGTGTTTAATAATGGTACTCGTGATAAATTAGTAATACTTAGACATTTTCAGCAATACCTAGAGATTACAAACAACAGACATACCGGACTGGGATGGAGGACACGTGACCGCTGCTTTGCATGCAGTGATGGACGAGTGAATGTGCTGCAATGTTGCTGCAACTGGAACTGCATTCCGGAGGCTACATTGAGGCACTATTTGCAAACACCTGGTGAAGTCTGGTGAAGTTAGTAGAAGAAATAAAGGCCATTTTATTCCAAAAAAATTAGAAGATAAGAAACACAAAGAAGCAAAGCAACTGTAACGGAAGAAGAAAGTGGCACAGAAAAGATCTCTCTTTTTACCAAGATGTAGTTCAAAGCAGGATATTGATGTTACGTGTCCTGTGTGCAGTATAAAACACGCAGATCCTCCAGAAGAAGACAGGATTCAATGTAATTTATGCAATGAATGGCAGCATGAGAATCGCTCCAATTGTGATAGAGGCGCACTGTTTGTATGTTATTATTGTTAATGCGTTTACGTGCAAGCATAAAAAGACGCCGTCAATAACTTTTGAGTTACATTTTCCATCTAGGAATTTATATAGTAAAAAACGAAACTATATCTTATCATAGATGATTTTAAAGTTTATTATGCATGCCTTCAAAGGTATATTAAGGTCATCAAAATTAATATTTCGTATATTTCGCCACATCTTGCTTTAGTAGGTTCGTCATCTTACCTCACCCCTAGGGCAAGTTGAAGAATTTGCTGTACTAAAGCGTTTGCTTCTATTAATGGGAAATGTTCTTCAAAATTGTAAATTTCTAGACATACTATGATAGAGTAAGGATTACGCCTAATTTTAAAAATAAATTCGAGGATATAAAAGCACACTGCTTAGCTATGCGTTCTTCTAAAACTTAACATCGTCAACTCGACCCGTCCTCGCCCTTCCAATGGCACGCCTGTTCTGAACTGTGCTCTTGCATCACGGCGTGAGCTACGAGTGAAAGGAACCATACACGAAATTCAATTTTGTCGAAATCGATTTTCATTCGGCGTGCCCCGATAATCTCTAAATCCTGTAATATAATTTCCAGCTGTCCGGGCCAACTCACCGGCACCCTGTTTCAAAGCAAAGCCGAGTCCCCGACGAATTAAACCGTAATTAATTTTTCTAAGTTTAAACTATGTAACGGTAAGTACAGTTATTGATCTGTCATTATAGAGTCAGTGTTTAATACTGCCTATATATGTATGCATGTTGGTATATATATATATATATATATATATATATATATATATATATATATGCATGTATCTACACTCATGAGCCGTTGAATTAGAGATCCCTGCGTTACAGCGTGTAGCACCCACTTTCGCCTTGGTAACGGCGGTGTTGCGGCGTGGCATGGACTCCACGAAGCACCGGAAGTGGTCGGGAGACACAGCCACTGCGCTGTCTCCCACAATGCACGGAGATCGGTCGGAGCAGGATCCGCGGCCCGCACACACCGCTCGTCAGCAACCCAGATGTGTTCGATAGGAATGAGGTCGGGTGACATCGGGGGCCATCCTCAAGTCCGTGGAGTGTTCGTCCAACCATTCGGTCACAACTCGGGAGAGGTAGGCTGGTGCATTATCTTCACTGAAAAAACGCTTTTTGGGTGCAACACATGGTTTGTGGCTGCAAAGAAAAACTTTTTTANTGGTGCATTATCTTCACTGAAAAAACGCTTTTTGGGTGCAACACATGGTTTGTGGCTGCAAAGAAAAACTTTTTTAAATACGTACCATTGGAAAGTATGCTTGCCACTAACATAATTTTTGTTTGACCTAAATATCAATGACTTACTTGCATNAATACGTACCATTGGAAAGTATGCTTGCCACTAACATAATTTTTGTTTGACCTAAATATCAATGACTTACTTGCATTGTTTTTACAATGGTTCAGTAGTAATGCCAGTTACACTGTAAAGAAAATTTGTGCTCTGAAAAACAACCGTGTTTAGTAAATAAGAAGGAAGTAACAAATATTAAAAAATTATATTCACTAAAAAAGAAAAACAATAATACGGCTTTGAAACTCGAACATGTGCCCCCCCCCCTCCCCCCTTACACTGGTTACTAGCCTAATGGCCTACACCGCACGACCATTTTGTCTTATTGTATGCATACTGTTTTTGACAGCTGGATTATATCAGGCAGTAACATGCACGAGAATACAATGCCATCTGTTGGGAAGAATTGAAGTTAGTGATTTGGAGAATTACTGTACTTCAGAATGACGTTGAACATCTCCAGGAGTACTGTAAATTTGTTCAGTTGCAGTTTAGTAACTACATAACATATTAATCTATTAATGTTTGCATCGGGACAACAGATACGTACTGTAAAGTAAACGTTTAGTCTCGCTAAACAGTTTCCTTAAGAACGAAGTCATATTTCTTGACTAAACAAAAAGCAGCTAAAATAAAGTTTATTTCTTTGCTATAAAAGAAGATAATGTTGCCATAAAACAAAAAACTTATAAAGAAAGCATTTACTAACGGCAAACCTATGTTCATGTAACCGTCTTTTTGCATAAAGGGAACATTGTGTTACTGTAAACAGAAAAGGTTCAAATAAATGTTTGTTTGCCATAAAGAAAATTCTGTAGAAGTTTTTCTCAGAGTGTTGCTGTAGGTAGGCCTGCATGCCTCTTGCAAGGTGCTGTAGGCGCACAAGTGGGTTGCAAATGACCTGCCAGCAGGTCCCTGTATCCTTCTAGCGTGTACCACAACTCGATCACGGGGAACTCTCCCCGTCATGTTGCAGGCTAGCTCGGCTGGAGGTGGATCTACTCTTAGCTGGTTGTTACTGATGTTTGCAATGACATGGATGTCTATGACATATCCTCATCGATCTGTAATGCTGTACAGCAGTGATCTACTGCCAGCTGGAAGATGAATTGTAAACTTTGTAACGTGATCGCCACCTCCGTGATTCGTCATTCAGGTCAGGGTCGTTCGAAAACTTTAAATATTTTCTTACAGCTAACATTTATTAAAGAAAGAAGCACAAGCTGATTGAAGGAGGGGATGGAACCTCACATTACTATACTCCATTCGCGGTTTATTCACGTTTTTTGAATCAACATTTGGAAAAATCATCCCGATGTTCTTGGTTGTTTCATAAATATGTAAAGTATCACAAGAGTTGTATACATGTGTTAACATAAAAATACCTAATTTTTTATTAAACTGAACTTTTAATTATATTTAACTATAAATTATATCATTTATAATTAATACGAATTAAAAGCAGGGAAAAATAAGCGTGTTGGTAATACCCAGTAAAAAATAGTTCTTATAAAAAATATTATTGCACTGAGTGCACACGAATACGGTACGCTGTCCCTTTGGTGTAATTTCTTAGACTAGGTTAAGTTTTGTGTGCATGTGACGGAGGTATATACTGGACGGAGAACTTTAACATGGCTTCAGAAAAGCTGAAAGTAACTGTGAATACACTATACTGTCTTCTTCAACCCTTATTTCCCTCAAAGCATTGATTATATAGAAACCATTGAACCACTCTCTCAGCAACGAATCCGGTTCTGATCGTGTATCATAGGTATATTCCATGTACCTTTTTANAAACCATTGAACCACTCTCTCAGCAACGAATCCGGTTCTGATCGTGTATCATAGGTATATTCCATGTACCTTTTTAAGAGTAAAGTTTATCGTTTTAGTGTAATTGGCCATTCTTGTAGTTCATATGTGTTGATTGTTCGCCAGTATCTGAGCACTTTTGATAGCCCTGATTAACCCATATGTTTCCTTCCGGCAGTTTTTCTTGTTGTGCTCCCGTTTACCTCGCTCTTGCATTCCTCCTTTTCCGTCCTAAGAGTATCATTTGGTGGCGCGTGCAGNTTGTTGTGCTCCCGTTTACCTCGCTCTTGCATTCCTCCTTTTCCGTCCTAAGAGTATCATTTGGTGGCGCGTGCAGGTACCTTGATAACCCGCTACGCTCGCACTTAGGTACACCCTCACTCGGTGTTCATTCCTTCCGCGGTGTGGAAGATGATAGCTGGCGGCTCACACAGTATGGGATCTTTCGCAGTGTGCGACAACCTATCAGACCTGGGGAGTAGCCAATAAGAACGGAGTACGTCTGCATCAGACCCAGTGTCGCAGCTAGTCGGCCTCTGTACACTTGTCTGATGGGAAGGGAGGATGAGAGGAGGCCCGGTTCGACTGGGGTGTCGCGTCGAGTCGGATAACGTCTAGCGGGAATATACTTGGTAAAGTCAATAAGTTCGTGTGTGAGCATCCACGCACCTTGCGTCCACTCATACAGAGGCACATCGCCCCTCAAAACAATCGCCGTTGGCCGCTAGCACGTCACGAAACACTGCAGACTTATCTTGTGTCAGTGATTATCTCCTCGGCCGAGTGAAATCTACGCCCACGTGCAGGGAAAGAGAAAGAACTCGCGTGGTGCGATATCAGGTCAGTATAGAGTATGTGGCAACACGGTGACCTGTTGCCTTGCCAGTTCCTCTTGGACAAGCACAGAGCGATGTGCAGGG
The DNA here is from genome assembly GCA_002778355.1 of Clitarchus hookeri. Taxonomy (NCBI): domain Eukaryota; kingdom Metazoa; phylum Arthropoda; class Insecta; order Phasmatodea; family Phasmatidae; genus Clitarchus; species Clitarchus hookeri. Next base: position 231,519 of record NQII01001699.1, read on the forward strand.
TCGTCGTCGTGTAGCGACGGCCTGTTCTTCCTACGCCATAGTTCAGGACGCCCACGACGAACTGCATCGCGTAGACGACAAAGAATCTCCACATAGCGGGTCGTGTTTACAATTGCTCCTTGTGGGATGAATTCAATCTGAACAATTCCCAGCTAGTCAAACAACAGTTAAAGCATTACCTTGACGTTCGACCTGTCTTGTCTCAGTTTTTTTTTCCGTCGCGGCGGTGATGGCCATTTCCAAGTGGAAAATTATCTTTTCAGTTGAGGATCGTACAGAAAACACCGTATTACGTCCCCTGTTATGATCCGGTTGAGAAACGCTCCATCGTCATCGCACGACCATCACGTTGGTACTGCGTCTTATCTGTGTAACACGCAACATGTTCACGTCATCTGACAGAAGTTGGCTAATCCCTACTGCTGCTGCGAGATCACCTGGATCTGGCTTTGAGGTGCGGTTGGCACGCACCAACGTTGCAGCTTCTTCGATCTTGCGGTCAGTTCGGCTCGTTCGTAGCCGACTGGTACGCTCATCGTCCCCCGAACTGTCTCTCCTTTGCGCGAAGTTGGTGTCACTTGAACACAGCACTGCCGTACACGTGTATCATTNTCGTCCCCCGAACTGTCTCTCCTTTGCGCGAAGTTGGTGTCACTTGAACACAGCACTGCCGTACACGTGTATCATCATCTGAAACGTTTCGCTAGAGGAGTTGCCTAACTTTCGGCACAACTCGAGGTTTGCTCAAACTGCGGTGTTCAAACTACTCAAACTGCGGTGTTCTCGTGCTCCGCCGCTCGCATTCAACTACCCTTCACAACTGAAGCCGTCGTTCAGGNACTACTCAAACTGCGGTGTTCTCGTGCTCCGCCGCTCGCATTCAACTACCCTTCACAACTGAAGCCGTCGTTCAGGTTACACCGTACCGTGAGCACGCAACTGCCAGTGGCGCAACCTACCAGCTCTAGTGCACCGCAGCTGCACTATGCTGTCAGTCCGCCAACTTACTGACCGTCGCCGTGATGCGTGGCTGCCTACGCTCGCGGCGCCATTCCCCCAACTTATTGAACTGTGATTAGTAGTACCAGTTGCGTAGTAACCAACTTCAAGGTCCCAACACAGAATTACATTTCGCACAGTTTTGTTAGTACGCTACGGTACCTGAAACGACGTTTCAAGACATGCTAAATAAATATATATGTATAGGCCTTTCGTGATTAATTGAGCACATTTGAAATTAACCTTTGAAAAATATCACTTCCCATGCCTGCCAATATTTTTAATGGGCACACAGAGTTACATCCACCCAGTAAAGNATGCGTAGCTGCCTACGCTCGCGGCGCCATTCCCCCAACTTATTGAACTGTGATTAGTAGTACCAGTTGCGTAGTAACCAACTTCAAGGTCCCAACACAGAATTACATTTCGCACAGTTTTGTTAGTACGCTGCGGTACCTGAAACGACGTTTCAAGACATGCTAAATAAATATATATGTATAGGCCTTTCGTGATTAATTGAGCACATTTGAAATGAACCTTTGAAAAATATCACTTCCCATGCCTGCCAATATTTTTAATGGGCACACAGAGTTACATCCACCCAGTAAAGNAACCTTTGAAAAATATCACTTCCCATGCCTGCCAATATTTTTAATGGGCACACAGAGTTACATCCACCCAGTAAAGTTGGTAGCAACGGAAGGAAAGTAGTTCCATATAGTAACGTTGAATGACAAGTGTAAGAGAAACATTTGTGAATAATGAAATTAATTAATTCGATTTCTGTTTTTCTAATGTATATAAATGTAAGAACCGGCAAATTTGTAAAATATATTCTTTTTCTAATAATTTCAACAGTTTCACTTGACCGACGTATGAATAAAGTTATTAGGTCGATGTCAATATTAATTGTACACTTAGTAGAAGAATACACTGTGTGCATACAAGTAGATATGGTATTAAGCACAACTTTTAAAAGTGCTTAGTTTACCGTGAACAGCGTCATATATAGTGAAAACTCGAGTCTGTTGAAGATTAAAATGTAAATAAATGTCCATGCTACCGCGATTCGCGAGCAAATGTTTTTGCACACGAGAAGACATGAACTGGGTCTACCTCATGTGTGTAGTGTGTGAGATCATTAGCAGCGAACATTGTGTCTGCCGGAGCAGTCTTTATGTTACTCNCACCGTGAATGCCGCGGCATGCTGTGAACTCGCCCTGACTGACGGCTCTAGTGACCAGCATTGGCTTGGAACGTTGACGAGAAGGTGGTGGGGGGAGGTTATCAGCCGTCAGCCCTCCGCTCCGCAGTCGTGACAGAGAAAAATGACCTGCCCCCGCAGTTCTCATTCTCTCGCCACTTTTTTTGTGAATGTGCGGACTGTTGTGTTGTGGTTTGTGTGTAGAAAAAAAGGGGGGGGGAGCTCTGGCGGCCAGACGCACGCACGCACGTGTAGGTGGCGCTGTCTTCCGACCGCCACTCTTCATTGTCGTCATTGATGGATGGCCGTCTGTCGTGCTGAGCTGCCACCTCCCCCACCCCCCCTCACGGCGCGCTGCAATACCGACCCCAGGCTTAACACCTGCTCTACGTCGTTTCGACATTCATGCCATTTGAAGGTATGTGCTCTTCGCGGTCAAGTCAGCACTTTTTAAATCAACCGTCGGAAAAAATTACTGCCTATTAAAGCCTCGACTTTCAGCTGTAAAGGAAATCAAGTCGGCCTGTTTTCTTTATACTTATTAGAATACGAACTGGTATGTTAGTAACATGTTAAGTTTTAAAGGATCATGGGTAAACTATGCTGAACAGTGAAAATCATGTCCACTGTTAGTGATTTTTTTTTGGGAGAATGAATAAAGTTAAAATTATGCAGTTTTCGGCAGTGTGCTTTTGGAATGTTGTAAAATTGTCTGTGACATTTGATATTTGGAAAATATTTTTATTTCTGTAAGAATTTGTTTTTGCAAAATAAGCCTTTTAAAAGTTTTTTCTAGTAAATTGTAGTACAGAAATCCGGCATAAATAGAACAAACAACCATGTTCTATATTATGTTGCAACATGAGCATTACTGGAATAATAGTAATCATGTAAAAGCAATAATCAAAATACAAGTGTTTATATTTTTTCCCAACGAAAATTGGAAACCTATTTGTGAAGATAAGTTGTTTCTATCCCCAGTACCTTGAGTGAATGTGCGAGCAGTCAGGAGCGCGATAGGGAAGTGGTGGCCCGTGTTTCCAAAGAGAGGGATTATCTGCAGTGCCTACTGGTGTCAATAACACTAACACAACACGTTTGTGCCTACTGGTGTCAATGACACGAACACTACACGCTTGTGCCTACTGGTGTCAATGACACTAACACTACACGCTTGTGCCTACTGGTGTCAATGACACTAACACTACACGCTTGTGCCTACTGGTGTCAATGACACTAACACTACACGCTTGTGCCTACTGGTGTCAATGACACTAACACTACACGCTTGTGCCTACTGGTGTCAATGACACTAACACTACACGCTTGTGCCTACTGGTGTCAATGACACTAACACAACAAGTTTGTTCCCTTTCTCAAACGCAAGTTCATTACATGAAATGCATAGAGTGCTTTGTATTTAGAGGACACTATTATTGAAAATTGCAAATAGTTTACATAATAAAAATTATCAAAACTGGTCGGTGTTAACCAATTTCTCCTCCAATGCATTAGTAAAGATGACGACAAACAAATTAATGTGTAAATGTGTTGATTACATTATGATTAGCGCTTCAGCAACTGGAAAACTCGTTCACTGGGAGGTCTGCTCGTAATATTTATAAACATACAAATTTGTTTAATTCCTCCACTTTTTTATACAAACATTGTCGTGTGATTAAACGCAGTGTTTACATTTCGCCGCACTCAAAAATCAGAGTCTGATGGTACCATAAAATATATTTATTGTCATTGTTCCTGTCGAGAAGTTTACAAAAAGTACTAATTTTTCCGTTAATAGAGTATATTCCATTTGCGCACGTGAAGTAGTAATCCAGATAATATATATCGTTTATAGTATACTACAAAAATTAACTTAAAAACTAGAGATATTTGATTGTGTACTGCATGTATTAAGAAGTTGTATAAATAGGCCGGTATTGTTACCACTGACTTGCAAATACGTCAAAAATGCGTTTTGTTTGAAATAATTTATATAGTAATCTAATGTTTGGCCCATTCTTAGGGATTCTTATGCCGACACTGGAAACAGACTGCCCGAACAAAGTTGATTAAAGCAAGAAAGTAACAACCAGTTACTGTTATTACTTTAGACAATGTCCGTTAGAAAAGCACAAGGTCCATGGTTACGACGAGAACAGGTGGCCAGCGGGAACGTCGACCACATTCCCAACACGCGAAAATCCGGGACGACCTCGCCGGGAATCGAACCTGGATTACCTTTAAAACATTTTCCATGCGTTTTCCACATCTCAAGTTTCTTTTCTTTGGCCCTTTTGGCTTATTGTTGGACTGTTTTTATGTAGAGCGGATCTTCTCTATCCATCTTGACAACCTCTTAGAAAACTGAGGGTTTACTAATTCCTCAGCAGACAATCCTTAACATAATACATATATTCACTTATGTGTATTGTATATGTGTAAATATANCTCAGCAGACAATCCTTAACATAATACATATATTCACTTATGTGTATTGTATATGTGTAAATATATTGTAATTATTAACTAATTGTAAATTCCCCGTATATGCGTGTTAATTTATGGTACAGGTCGATACTTAAATGTCGGGCACTAGTCGAGTGTAAAGCTAGCGATCAAAATACATATCTGTGTCGTATGTGTATATATATAACGTATATATATAACCTATATATATATATGCATGTGTGTATCGAAATCGCTCGTTGAGAGGAAAAACCACCCAGAATGCAATCTAGAGGTTTAAAATTTTTCAAGACGTGGGAATCTTATCATAGGATATAAAATTTTTCCACGTCATGTTGTGGCTGGTCAAGAATTTGTAAAACGTTTTTGAGCGTTACCGTAGCCACCGTGATCCGTCGACGACATGCTACGGCGAAGTGAGCAAGGTTGAGTCCCTTTCCTACACCCGTATTACCATTAGAACATTCATCTACATTAGTTCGTGATCCGTCGACGACATGCTACGGCGAAGTGAGCAAGGTTGAGTCCCTTTCCTACTCCCGTATTACCATTAGAACATTCATCTACATTAGTCCGTGATCCGTCGACGACATGCTACGGCGAAGTGAGCAAGGTTGAGTCCCTTTCCTACTCCCGTATTACCATTAGAACATTCATCTACATTAGTCCGTGATCCGTCGACGACATGCTACGGCGAAGTGAGCAAGGTTGAGTCCCTTTCCTACTCCCGTATTACCATTAGAACATTCATCTACATTAGTCCGTGATCCGTCGACGACATGCTACGGCGAAGTGAGCAAGGTTGAGTCCCTTTCCTACTCCCGTATTACCATTAGAACATTCATCTACATTAGTCCGTGATCCGTCGACGACATGCTACGGCGAAGTGAGCAAGGTTGAGTCCCTTTCCTACTCCCGTATTACCATTAGAACATTCATCTACATTAGTCCGTGATCCGTCGACGACATGCTACGGCGAAGTGAGCAAGGTTGAGTCCCTTTCCTACTCCCGTATTACCATTAGAACATTCATCTACATTAGTCCGTGATCCGTCGACGACATGCTACGGCGAAGTGAGCAAGGTTGAGTCCCTTTCCTACTCCCGTATTACCATTAGAACATTCATCTACATTAGTCCGTGATCCGTCGACGACATGCTACGGCGAAGTGAGCAAGGTTGAGTCCCTTTCCTACTCCCGTATTACCATTAGAACATTCATCTACATTAGTCCGTGATCCGTCGACGACATGCTACGGCGAAGTGAGCAAGGTTGAGTCCCTTTCCTACTCCCGTATTACCATTAGAACATTCATCTACATTAGTCCGTGATCCGTCGACGACATGCTACGGCGAAGTGAGCAAGGTTGAGTCCCTTTCCTACTCCCGTATTACCATTAGAACATTCATCTACATTAGTCCGTGATCCGTCGACGACATGCTACGGCGAAGTGAGCAAGGTTGAGTCCCTTTCCTACTCCCGTATTACCATTAGAACATTCATCTACATTAGTCCGTGATCCGTCGACGACATGCTACGGCGAAGTGAGCAAGGTTGAGTCCCTTTCCTACTCCCGTATTACCATTAGAACATTCATCTACATTAGTCCGTGATCCGTCGACGACATGCTACGGCGAAGTGAGCAAGGTTGAGTCCCTTTCCTACTCCCGTATTACCATTAGAACATTCATCTACATTAGTTACAGCTGGTTATATCGAAACTGAAACCGATACTTACATTTATTTGTATATTAATTCTCTTCCAGTGCATCCACATTTTTGACATGCTCATAATTAAGGCGTTTGCGGTTATTTTACGTCGGGGTAGGTTAGGCTAGTAAAAGTATAGCTATTGAGTATTCCAAATCGCATTCTGTCTGGCGTTTCCCTACTGGTCGTTAAGTGGCGTGGAAGTTTGTAGAATAGCTACGTTACAAATTTCACTTCTTGGAAATTTTTTAAACTTTCAGGACACGTTCTGGGCGCTTTTTTCTTCTTCGACAAATGGGTGATTTTTATATTTCCACCTAAAATATACAGATACATACAGCACACAATATGCACATATTTGTTGTAATTTAAATATTTTGCTTGACGCTATCAGTGAGTAGTTTAAAACATTTGTAATAACTGTACTTGATGTCGTATAGGGCACTGACAGTACCCTTGTGTATTGTTTGGCTACATGCAACTTAAAGAAACCCATTGTAGCATAATATGTAGTATTTTTTATTCAGCTCGACTTTATTTTCGTTGAGTTTCTTTAAGAAAATATCACTCGGCTCTGTTACACTCGCCACTTCGTCCATACAGGTTAAAACTATATACTAAAGATTGTGGTACATTTATTTCTAACTCTACTTTTTCACATCTGACATTGTTTTACTTTCCTTAATAGTTTTAAATTCATTGTACAATACCTCCAATTTATTATTTTTTGACAGCTGAAATTAGCTATGATCTGCGTTCTCAATAGTATAAAAATCCTTGCTGTGAAATATGTAGAACGAAAATTAAAACCATCGAGGCTTCTAAATTTGCGCTTTATTTAGCATTACAGTATGAACTAAAAATTTCGCTGTACTACTCACTGTGTGTACAATTATGGGTAATCTACATGCACAAAGATTCTGCCATTTTGTCACTCCATAATTCATCATCCTTTTCTATGACATTATATGTCATCCACCGGGAAGTGTAAAGCACAAAAGAACAATATTTTATACCCTTTAATGTGCAACTGCCCTTACACTTGATAATAATAATTCCAATCACGGCTCAATATTGGTTTCCCCGTTTACAATTGTAAGTAGTAGGAATATGCCGGTAATATAAGTAGGCTTAAAGCATACTTAACCCTGAGGTCCTTTTCGTTGTCGGGGGTGGTGACTATGTTATGAATTTGGTGACTATATATTAAACTGTAGAAAAATTACACCCAACTATGCTTATTATAGAGTTTAGGGCATACTTGACACTGCGGCCCTTTTCGTTGTCGGTGGTGATGATTATGTTATGAAGAGAGAGCATGAGAAAATAAAGGATATCAGGAGAACTCTGAGAAAACCTCACACTAGGAATGCAAGAGCTTGAAGCGGGGACTTCTGATAGGACTCTGAGAAAACCCTCCCATACGGAATGCAAGAGCGTGAATTGGGGACATCTGGTAGGAAATAATGAGAGATCATGAGAAAACAAATGAGATCAGGACTACTCTGAGAAAATCCATCACATGGAATGCAACAGAGTGAAGTGGGGACATCCAAGATGGCCCCTGATGTCCTGGCAGGGTGCCAGGAGTGATAGTATGGAGATAATCCTGTCATCATTTACGAAGGAATGAGAGAGCGTGAGATAATATAGGAGATCGGGAGGACTCTGAGAAAATACCACTCTCAGAATGCAAGAGAATGAAGTAGGGACATCTGGTAGGACTATGAGGAAACCCCCCACTCGAAATGCAAGAGCATGAAGTGAGGACATCTAATAGGAAAGAATTAGAGTGTGAGAAAATAAAGGAGATCGGGAGGACTCTGAGAAAACCCCACACTCGGAATACAAGAGCAAGAAGTGGAAATATCTGGTAGGACTCTGAGAAAATCCTCCCACACAGAATGCAAGAGCGTGAAGTGGCAACATCTGTTAGGAAGGAATGAGAGAGTGTGAGAAAATAAATGTGATCGGGAGAACTCTGAGAAAAACCCCCACACTTAATGCAAGAGTATGATGTGGGGATATTCAATATGGCCCCTGGTGTCCTGGCGGGGAGTTGGGAGGGATAGCACGGAGAAAACCCTGGCATCATGTAGGTAGGAATGTTTCTCGGTTTTGTGCAACCGTTAAAGTTTATTTTATTACCTTGCTCGTTTCTGCTAGTTGGCGAATTTTTTTATGTACATGCCTAAAACAGAAATAAGGAAAACGTTTGTGCGTAAATAATTATATTTTAAAGTGCTACGTTATATTTAGTACTTTACACTGAAAAGTTATTTTATCGGTAGGTCACGCTGCCAAAATTTTTGTGGTGTAAGCACATTATTTGATATTGGCCACAAATGTTTTGTGAGGATATTTACATAATCTTGTATACACCACATAAAACATTTGGCAGTGTGAATGTAAAAAACATTTTGTGGCTGTCACAAAATCTTTCTTGTAGTACTCTCAACTGGACTATTACCATTCATCATTGTTTCATGGATAACTCTCATATTCACCAACATTTTTGAATGATAGAGCAGCTGCAGAACGACCCATTTTGTACTGTCCTCTGCTAGAGTAATTTATGCGCTTTCCTGCAAAATATTTGTTTACGGAACTATTGAATAATTCCGATAAATTGTTGTTCTTCTCTGCTATGAGACTTTAAACATGCCTGGAAATACTGCCGCTGATAATCTTAATTATTTGTTGCAGTGTGGCCCATGATTTGAGTCCAGGAACGTGGTTTAGTTCTCCGTCTTTGTCACTACTGCAGGAATATCCATCGGAATGCCCATGGCCCCCGAACATGTGCAGAGGTGAGTTTTCCCCACCTGCTTTCAGCATAAATGTCCGTGTGTTTAGTGGTTCATTTCCAGTACCTCTGTATTTTATTGCCTCCTCTAGATCAGTTCGGAATATCTGTATTTGCTGCTTCAAAAGATTTTTGATGTTCATAGGGAACTTTTTGTTTTTGTTGAGATCTGTCAGCTTGTGGCAATAGTTGCGAAAAACGTGATCATTGCATTCTTCTTTATCCACTATGAGATTAGGACCATACGGCATTGTATCAAGTAGTTTATTACGTACAGAGCCATCTGCCACAGTATCGGCTTTCATGCTAGTCGTACTTTTCTTCCAATCAAGAAAACGTGTATGGCTTGGGGGTGCTTGCTTTGCATTTTAACATGGCGCACAGATAGAACAGTACCGATTTATAACATCTAAATGTAACACCTTTCTCTTTTTAAAACCAACAATGGCTGCCTGGAAACAAAAAAAAATATACATTAATACAAATTTGTAGAAGTTATCGTACGAAAACTATAGTACATTTACATATACGATTACGTGTTTTTCACTCGCTAGTTATAATCTGCCATAAAAACAGTTGTGAGGTTTTCAATGTGACTGGGTTGGAAAATGTTGATCGAACATAATACACTTTGTACACGATTCTTCGTTTGTGATACACTCTGTGTTGGTTTTATTATTCCGATGAGTTTTTAATAACTACTCTGAAAACCTAAGTGAAAACATAAATTAAAAATATAGCAGATGCTTTGAGTGCAACCTGTAATACACTGTAGTGCAGAAAAATCTTTCCCCCATGCATGGCAAAATGATAAAATAAATCACAACTACACTCGTACGCCACTGCCATCTTGTAAGGAAGACGTAAGCATGTCAGCAAGCCGTGGGTGATAGGAGATGACAGCCGTCTCGCAGACGTCTCGGGCTGTGCGAGTTGCCTCGTTATGCGCGTTGCACTCTCTTAGGCCCTCACGTCTAGTTTACTAAATAACTCAGTCAATCGCTCATGCACTCTCTTATTTCCCTTGCTTATGTTGCATTGCCAATAATAAATAATACGAAATACGAGTTATGGTACAAAAATTGGAATAGTATACTTACTGAACTTGCTGTTGCCTTCTATTTCCCCACCAAGCACGAGTAATTTCCTTTCATGAAGCCCTTATCATAGAAGGTCTTATACACTGAAGAACCTGAATTGCGAAAAAAAAAAATATATATATATATACTGTGTGATGTAAAATAAATATTATGTTGAATAAACGTTTTAGATGTGACTTTGATTAAATGTTTTATTTCTAATATATATCCCTTTTCTTCACATAAAAAAATTACAGCTGTTAAGTTGGCTGTATAATAAAAATAAAAAAATTATTATTTTTCCAAATATATAAGCAAAAAAGAAAAAGTGAATATATTTTTTTAATAACTGGGGAAAACAAATTCTGTTGAATATTTTTTACCATTAAGAATTCATTTAAATGTGAAGAGAAAATAATTTAATAATATTTAAAATTAATTTTAACATTAATAATTCATTTAAGAGAAAATAAATTAATCATATTTTAAAAATGAGTAAGGTAAAATAAATAAAACACTTAGATTTTTTTCAAAAACTATTTATTTAGTTCACAGTCAATACGCAACACATTTATAATATTTTTTTAAAAGAGTTCATATAGTGCTCTACTTTAGAAGACTGTTACATTCATTGGCTAAACAGTTCTCGAATGATGGTAACCACCAGATTCTTGCGAAGCGTCGCACAAGTCTCTGGATCGTAGTGATATCCATTGGTTCCCGATTGGTCATCCACTTCATCATAGCCACACTGCAGATATTGCCCTTCTTAAACAGTTGCCTCCACGACTTCCGCCTCGCCAATGGTGGGACAACCGGCAACAGCAAGTCCAGTGGATCCAGCATCCACAGCTCCAGGAATACATGTTGCTAGGCGACGACGACGAGTGGGTGCAGATTCGTTTCCCGAGCTGGAGGTAGAACCATCCATGGTAGGGACTGGCACGAGTGCTTGGCACTGACGCTGTACTCTGCAGCGTCTGGTAGTCTGGGTGGATGCATCCTTCTTGGACCTGGGATGCTGGGAGTATACCGACGATTGCCCTGCCTGGNCTTATGCCGACACTGGAAACAGACTGCCCGAACAAAGTTGATTAAAGCAAGAAAGTAACAACCAGTTACTGTTATTACTTTAGACAATGTCCGTTAGAAAAGCACAAGGTCCATGGTTACGACGAGAACAGGTGGCCAGCGGGAACGTCGACCACATTCCCAACACGCGAAAATCCGGGACGACCTCGCCGGGAATCGAACCTGGATTACCTTTAAAACATTTTCCATGCGTTTTCCACATCTCAAGTTTCTTTTCTTTGGCCCTTTTGGCTTATTGTTGGACTGTTTTTATGTAGAGCGGATCTTCTCTATCCATCTTGACAACCTCTTAGAAAACTGAGGGTTTACTAATTCCTCAGCAGACAATCCTTAACATAATACATATATTCACTTATGTGTATTGTATATGTGTAAATATATTGTAATTATAAACTAATTGTAAATTCCCCGTATATGCGTGTTAATTTATGGTACAGGTTGATACTTAAATGTCGGGCACTAGTCGAGTGTAAAGCTAGCGATCAAAATACATCTCTGTGTCTTATGTATATATATATATATATATATATATATATATATAACCTATATATATGCATGTGTGTATCGAAATCGCTCGTTGAGAGGAAAAACCACCCAGAATGCAATCTGAGAGGTTTAAAGTTTTCCAAGATGCGGGAATCTTATCACAGGATATAAAATTTTTCCACGTCATGTTGCGGCTGTTTAAAATGTTGTTTAAAACATTTGTAATAACTGTACTTGATGTCGTATAGGGCACTATGTGCCTGTCACAAAATCTTTCTTGTAGTACTCTCAACTGGACTATTACCATCCATCATTGTTTCATGGATAACTCTCATATTCACCAACATTGTTGAGTGAAACAGCAATTGCAGAACGACGCATTTTGTACTGTCCTCTACTAGCATAATTTTAATATGGTGCACAGATAGAACAGTACCGATTTCTAACATCTATATGTAACACCGTTCTCTTTTTAAAACCAACAATGGCTGCGTGGTAACAAAAAAAAATATATATTAATACAAATTGTACAAGTTATCGTAGGAAAACTATAGTACATTTACATATACGAATACGTGTTTTTCACTCGCTAGTTATAATCTGCCATAAAAACAGTTGTGAGGTTTTCAATGTGACTGGGTTGGAAAATGTTGATCGAACATAATACACTTTGTACACGATTCTTCGTTTGTGATACACTCTGTGTTGGTTTTATTATTCCGATGAGTTTTTAATAACTACTCTGAAAACCTAAGTGAAAACATAAATTAAAAATATAGCAGATGCTCTGAGTGCAACCTGTAATCGACTGTAGTGCAGAAAAATATTTTCCCCATGCATGGCAACATGATAAAATAAAACACAGCTACACTCGTACGCCACTGCCACCTTGTAAGCAAGACGTAAGCATCTCAGCAAGCCGTGGGTGATAGGAGATGACAGCTGTCTCGCAGACGTCTCGGGCTGTGCGAGTTGCCTCGTTATGTCCGCTGCACTCTCTTAGGCCGTCACATCTAGTTTACTAAATAACTCAGTCACTCGCTCATTCACCCTCTTATTTCCCTTGCTTATGTTACATTGCCAATAACAAATAATACGAAATACGAGTTATGGTACAAAAATTGGAATAGTATACTTACTGAACTTGCTGTTGCCTTCTATTTTCCCACCAAGCACGAGTAATTTCCTTTCATGAAGCCCTTGTCATAGAAGGTCTTATACACTGAAGAACCTGAATTGCGAAAAAATAGATATATATACTGTGTGATGTAAAATAAATATTATGTTGAATAAACGTTTTAGATGTGACTTTGATTAAATGTTTTATTTCTAATATATATCCCTTTTCTTCACATAAAAAAAATTACAGCTGTTAAGTTGGCTGTATAATAAAAATATAAAATTAATTATTTTTCCAAAGATATAAGCAAAAAAGAAAAAGTAAATATATTTTTTAATAACTTGGGAAAACAAATTCTGTTTAATGATATTAAAAATTCATTTTAACATTAATAATTTATTTAAGGGATAATAAATTAATCCTATTGAAAAAATGAGTAAGGTAAAATAAATAAAACGCTTAGATATTTTTCGAAAACTGTTTATTTAGTACACAGTCAGTACACAACATATTCATAATATTTTTTAAAAGAGTTCATATAGTGCTCTACTTTAGAAGATTGTTACATTCATTGGCTAAACAGTTCTCGAATGATGGTAACCACCAGCTTCTTGCGAAGTGTCGCACAAGTCTCTGGACCGTAGTGATATCCAATGGTTCCCGATTGGTCATCCACCTCATCATAGCCACACTGCAGATATTGCCCTTCTTAAACAGTTGCCTCCACGACTTCCGCCTCGCCAATGGTGGGACAACCAGCAACAGCAGGTCCAGTGAATCCAGCATCCACAGCTCCAGGAATACATGCTGCTGGGCGACGACGACGAGTGGGTGCAGATTCGTTTCCCGAGCTGGAGGTAGAACCATCCATGGTAGGTACTGGCACGAGTGCTTGGCACTGACGCTGTACTCTGCAGCGTCTGGTAGTCTGGGTGGATGCATCCTTCTTGGACCTGGGATGCTGGGAGTATACCGACGATTGCCCTGCCTGGGACAGCTCCACGGCACAGTCTGGCGCTTGGGTAGTAGCAGGAGTCTGAGCCAGAGCGATGATTTGGTCCACGGGGCAGGGCAGCTGCGTCTGCGGCATCACGTGGAACATGACGTAGGACGATGCTCCCTGACAGTCCAGTTGAACCTGTGTGTTGATTCGTAGACGACTGGAAAATGCACGAAACGCCAATGCTGCATGCCGCCGCCATCGCAGGTCACTGCATAGGTCTGCATGTATCCATCTTCTGCGATGAAACTGTATTGAATGCTACCGTAGTCAGGCTTGGTGCTTGCATAAATGTTCGTATGGCAGAACATTGCCATCGTAACGAACGGACCACTGTGCCACGAATAAATGAGGGAACGTCGAATTTTTTCCCACTTATATATAATACAGATGCTGATCAGGTGTGCCACCACACAAAAACTATTATTCTCTAATATTTCGGGTGACTTCGTGTCTAGCCGTAACTCATCGATTCACTGTCCAAGGACGAGGCACACAATTTACGCAGCGGCTGTGCGTTCCTTCACGCGCGAGTCCACGAGCATCACCATTAGTTTCAACCAACTTTCTGAATACCCATATAGCATCACCATGTTCAAACTTAAGCCTACGCCTAGAACACAACACTGGACACTGAGCAATAGTAATAACAGAATTAGATGTAGCTACAATGTTCATTACATCAACAGTCTTCCAACATATAATGTCTCCTGAATCAATTTGACTAAGGTAATTCACACTAGTNCAATGTTCATTACATCAACAGTCTTCCAACATATAATGTCTCCTGAATCAATTTGACTAAGGTAATTCACACTAGTCACTGTACTGTTGTGAGGATGTCTGTAGAAGCAGAACTCCAGAATACCAGATCCATTGTGCGCAGTCATTCCCTGTAGATAGAACCTGCACATAAAACTCAGAAGAACGAAGCTGTCCTCCGCTGTAGTGACTTGCTTAACGAAAACATTATCATCCTTCATAACATCGCATTTGCACAACTCGCTCAACTATTTTTCTGCTCGGGCCCCGCCACGTAAATAGGTCCTTGCGGACACTGTATCAGCTAGTCGCGCAGCACGTTTCCCACTTGATGGTATGGAATATTGCCTTCGTCCCACCCCAGTCCATGGTAGTACTTGGTCAGCCAGTCGTTCGTCTTCTTTCTTATCTCGCCCAACAATTTCCACCATTAAGGGGGGCGGAAGGAGTGCATACGCATCTTGCCATCGTCGTCGTAGGACACTCTGATCTCCTTGAGCACATAGCCACTCTGGCTCTGGAAGCCATGCAGCTTACATTACATCCTGATACAAACTGAGGAGAGAAGCATTGATCATCCTGTTTATATATGGTTAGCTCACCATGTTCACCAGCCCTGAAAAGCAGCCGTAGCTCACTACTCTGTCGTGCAAAATCAAACAGTAGGCAGCAGTGTTTGCAGGCACGCTTTCCTTANAAAGCAGCCGTAGCTCACTACTCTGTCGTGCAAAATCAAACAGTAGGCAGCAGTGTTTGCAGGCACGCTTTCCTTAGAAATATTTTCTATACAACAATCCACCACGCCGTTTTGAACTCGTTCGTTTTGTTTATATGTGTCGAAGACCAGCANGAAATATTTTCTATACAACAATCCACCACGCCGTTTTGAACTCGTTCGTTTTGTTTATATGTGTCGAAGACGAGCAATTGCTCAATTTCACTTAATCACGCCCGAAGGCATAGGGACCGGTCAGATACGACTGGCAGCAATGCAGCTCAAACTTGTTGATTCTGTTGTTGAATTCTGTCCGCTAGGTCACGTTCAATACGTTCTCGTCTTCCATGAATGTTCACTTTAAACCCTGGGCTATGTGGAAACTGCTTGTTGGCATGTGTTAGCGCACCTGTGTCTTGAGCTCTACTGGTCCTGGGATTGGTACTGCGCTCAACTTTTCGCATGTTACGCCTAGCTAAACTCAATCACATCGTTTCAGGCGCAGACTCAAAGTGATTTCTTCGTTTCTGAAGTCTATCTGCTTATCGTCCTGATCGACGATCGTCACGGCCACTTTCTGCACACTCTTCGCGATCACGGGAACGTAAACGATGCTTTTCGGAACTTCGACCAGTTTATAACCTAGTCGGGCCGTCGGTGCGGACTCTTGCAGCGTATTGCTGGTTGTATCGTTTACGTAGCAGCTGCTCGATAAATCACAGTTTATGCGTATCACGTTCACCGGAAATATGTTCACCGATAGCGAGGATTCGTGCGTTTTACCAGCTTCGCTGATTCGTGTCTCGAACGCCAGTGTTGGCCCGATGGTATCTGGTATCGGAACTGCAAAATATTTCTGCCATCAGCGTATTTGGGTTACCACGCAGTTCGAAAGTCACGTCCGATGGCACGGATTTCTTGATGGAATTGGAGATGTCCTCCAGTTCGTATGCACTGCGGGTAAATACGTTCGCCGATGCACTGGGTACCAAAGTTGCAAACAGCAATTATTTAATTTTTATTTAAATCGTTTCTTGGCAACATTGCTCGATTGCATTTTTTTTAATTAATTTATACAAATGGAATTATGATCTGCAGTGACAGTCTAAACCGATATAATTATTAAAAATTGAAGGTGGCGGGTCGATACTTTAAAATTTTTTTTATTAAAATAATTTTTATTAAAATAATTTGTATTAAACTAACTTTTGAAATGAAAGGAGGACGAACATAAAGCATGGCATCGAGCCCTGGCTGTGATGCCAACAAAGATGGTTGACTGCACCGACCAACATGGACGCCGCTCGCGCCTACCAAGATAGTGGGCTGATCAGTGATCCGATGCATCATGCATGTCCCGACAGGTACGTTTTATATCTACGTACAAGCTGAAGGCGACTGCACGAAAATAATAAAAAATATAGGCATGTATGGAATATAAATATTGAAAATAATCTAACAGTCTCTCGTTTTGAGAAGTATATAAACGTAAAATTCCTAAATAAAAAGTCACAGAAGCAAAGATACTGTTTGTGCATTCATACCCGGTTTTCTGATGTTCCCTAGCCTGTTGGTTCAGTCATTCTGAAATAAATGTATCATTTTAGGAGCTGAAAAAAGAAATATATAGTTTGTCACACGGTGACAGGTTACAAAACAAAGTTATCCATTCTTGTTCTGCGCATCCTCGCAAGTTCCCTCCCTTTTGAAACAGGTAGGGGAGGTGAAACATCATCCGTCTCTCAGCTCAACTTACACGAACGTGGTGTTAATTAACGCACACATTTAAAAACTTCACGAATTGAATGTATTAATTTAGAAGTAAAAATAAATCTGTAATAAAGCTTTTAACAGGCTATTACAGAATTGTATCCACCTTTTTGTATTTTAAAGTCGCTGAAGTTGTTGTAAAATTATTCTATTACCACAAACAAATTTTGTTTTTTTACGGTTTGTAACAAACTTACCAATTATCGATCTTTGTTCTAAGATATAAGGTTATGTTCTTGCCGATTACTTTTATATTTCTTTTATTACTATGAGTTAGTTTAGTATGTCACATGGTTGTGTAATTTACAGGTACATGAATTGTGTTAATTTGTTTACACAACAAAAAAGTTGCATAATTTAATATGATATTTTTTTCAGGGACGACAATAAGAGTATTCCATTTATTTTAAAGCACTGTTTCAAAGATGTTAAAAATGAAGCTGGAAGCGAGACCAATGTATCTGCAGTTTGCAAGATTTGTTCAAAACCATTGAAAGGAAGTCTTAATGCCACTACAAACTGCTTGAACCATATAAAAGTAAGTCAGAAGGTTATGTTTCTTCTATTCGTAGTTTGCAGTACCTAAATTAAAAGTTATTCTGATCTGAGACCCAAGTACCAAATAAGTACCTACTCAGATATTATTTATTTTCATTTTGCTGGTACTAAGGTAATATACATTATACACATTACATACTTTATTACACATTATGTATTATTTTTCAGAGAAATGTGCATGCTGAACTGCTAGAGAGTATGAGAAACTCAAACCTCAACATACAAAGAAGAGGAAGTTAGCTGTTGCTATTGGCGATGTTGCTGGTACATNGAGAAACTCAAACCTCAACATACAAAGAAGAGGAAGTTAGCTGTTGCTATTGGCGATGTTGCTGGTACATCAAAACTAATGAAACAAACCACACTTACAACTACCTTACCAAAGTCAATTAATTTGTATAAGTCGGTTGTGAATTTTTTAGTTGATACTATGTCACCAATACCAATTGTGGAAAATGATTAATTTTAGGCTCTAATTGAAGGCGCTCAGCAATTATCTAACCCACCAAAAATTATGTGCCGNTCAGCAATTATCTAACCCACCAAAAATTATGTGCCGCCGTACTTGCAATAAAAAAATTGCTGAGTCATATATGGAATACAAGGAAAAAACTAAAGAAGTTTTAAAAGTGGTTGATTTTGTTTTCACCACAGCAGATATTTGGTCATCATCCAAAATAAGCTATTTGGATGTAACAGCTCATTATATTGGTTGTAACACATTTGAATGAAAAAGTGCTACACTTGCTTGCAGGAGATTTAAAGGATCTCATACATTTGATAAAGTAGCTAAACTGATTGTTGACATCCATTCTGAGTTTGATTTGAAATTACGCACTCTTGTTTCGTGCGCGATATTAATCGAACTTTTCTGACAATTCCGGTAGCGTATGCATGCACTACTCTGTAATGAGTCAGGTACAATGGTCCACTGGGAGCCTCTCGCCTTCTATCTTAACCCAGTCGTTGTACACTTAAGCGTCAGCTGTTTTTCCTTGTCTGGTGCCGCAGTGAGTGGCTTCGTATAATATATTCGTGGTTTCTTCCCCCTTTCGAATCAAACCTTTGAAAAACACTTCGTGTATGACGTGTTTGAATGCTTCCCATATATGTTGTGTATCACAGGCGTTTTAAACTCGTCTTAACATAAAAGTACCTTATTTTTTGTTAAATTGAATTTTTACTTATATCTTATTTATAAACAACATGAATAAAGACAGGGAGAAAATAGGTGTGTTGGTAATGCCTAGTAATAAATAGTTCTTATACAAAATATCGTTGCAATGAGTGTGCACTAATGCTGTGTGTTGTCGCTATGGTGTAATTTTCTTTGTTTGCATGGGAAGACGGAATATCCTGGAAGTAGATCCTTAGCAGAGCTTCACAAAGTTTGAAGTAACCATGAATACACTGTGTCACGGTATCCGTGTTTCCTTGCAGCTTGGTGGTTGACAGAGTGTGACGTAACCAAAAGTACAAGTGTCTGATATCTAGCTTGACGTGTAATATAGGCTGTTCATGGTAAACTGAGCACTTTTGAAAGCCCTGCTGGAGATCTTCTTGCATGCACAATGTGTATTATACTGCTAGATGCAATATTAACACTGCCACGGGCTTGATCACATTGTTCCTGCGTCGGTCAAATGAAAATGTGAAATTATTAGAATATTAGATGATTCACAAATATTCTAGTTCTTACATTTAGATGTATTAAAAAAAACAGGAAACAAGTGAAATTAATTGCAGTTTCCACAAATGCTTTACCTAACACTTTCATTTCAACATTAAGACATGGAACTACTTTTTCTCCGTCATTGCCAACTTTACAGGACGCATGCCACTCAGTGAGTTTGTTAAAATACATTTCTGAAATGTTTATTCCAAAAATGGTTACTTTATTGTGAACAGCATTTACAACAGTGAACTGTCGTGACGGCCAGGTATAGGGCGTTCACAGATATTCGAGAACTTTTGAAGTTAACCTTTTAACAATGTCACTGCCCTTCTATGCATATATTTTAACAGGTACACTGATTGGCATTCGCCCAGTAAGGTTGGTAACGACGAAAAAAAGCAGGTCTATGTCTTAACATTGAATTATACACGTTTGGTTAAAACTTGTGAATATTGAATTTATTTTACTTTCTATCTTTATAATGCTTAAGTTAAGTGTAAAAATGATCAAATTTTAAGATATATGCTTTTCAAATAATTTGACAGTGTCACTTGACTGGCACGTGAATAAAGGGATGAGGCCCATGACAATGTGTATTGTACATATGTAGGAAGAACACAATACGTGAATACATGTAGATCTGAAGCAGGGCTATCAAAAGTGCTCAGCGTACTGTGAACAGCCTTTGGGCGGTAGGCTGGTGGGGGATATCGCGTGGCGTGTGATAATACCGGCGCGGTAAGGAGGTCAGACAGGTGGCGTGTGATAACAGCGGCGCTGAAAGTAGGGCAGGCATGTGGCATGTGATAACAGCAGCGCGGCAAGGAGGGCAGGCATGTGGCGTGTGATAATAGCGGCGCTGAAAGTAGGGCATGCATGCGGCTTGTGATAACAGCGGCGCGGCAAGGTGGGCAAGCAGGCACACTGTGTGATAACAGCGGCGCCACAAGGAGGGCAGGCATGCGGTATGTGATAATAGCGGCGCGGCAAGGAGAGCAAGCAGGCACACTGTGTGTGATAACAGCGGCGCTGAAAGTAGGGCATGCATGCGGCGTATGATAACAGCGGCACGGCAAGGAGGGCAGGCAGACACTCTGTGTGTGATAACAGCGGTGTGGCTAGTAGGGCAGGCATATGGCATGTGATAACAGAGGCGAGGCAAGGAGGGCAGAAAGGCACGTGGCATCTGATAACAGCAGCGCGGCAAGGAGGGCAGGCATGTGGCGTGTGATAATAGCGGCGCTGAAAGTAGGGCATGCATGCGGCTTGTGATAACAGCGGCGCGGCAAGGTGGGCAAGCAGGCACACTGTGTGATAACAGCGGCGCCACAAGGAGGGCAGGCATGCGGTATGTGATAATAGCGGCGCGGCAAGGAGAGCAAGCAGGCACACTGTGTGTGATAACAGCGGCGCTGAAAGTAGGGCATGCATGCGGCGTATGATAACAGCGGCACGGCAAGGAGGGCAGGCAGACACTCTGTGTGTGATAACAGCGGTGTGGCTAGTAGGGCAGGCATATGGCATGTGATAACAGAGGCGAGGCAAGGAGGGCAGAAAGGCACGTGGCATCTGATAACAGCAGCGCGGCAAGGAGGGCAGGCATGTGGCGTGTGATAATAGCGGCGCTGAAAGTAGGGCATGCATGCGGCTTGTGATAACAGCGGCGCGGCAAGGTGGGCAAGCAGGCACACTGTGTGATAACAGCGGCGCCACAAGGAGGGCAGGCATGCGGTATGTGATAATAGCGGCGCGGCAAGGAGAGCAAGCAGGCACACTGTGTGTGATAACAGCGGCGCTGAAAGTAGGGCATGCATGCGGCGTATGATAACAGCGGCACGGCAAGGAGGGCAGGCAGACACTCTGTGTGTGATAACAGCGGTGTGGCTAGTAGGGCAGGCATATGGCATGTGATAACAGAGGCGAGGCAAGGAGGGCAGAAAGGCACGTGGCATCTGATAACAGCAGCGCGGCAAGGAGGGCAGGCATGTGGCGTGTGATAATAGCGGCGCTGAAAGTAGGGCATGCATGCGGCTTGTGATAACAGCGGCGCGGCAAGGTGGGCAAGCAGGCACACTGTGTGATAACAGCGGCGCCACAAGGAGGGCAGGCATGCGGTATGTGATAATAGCGGCGCGGCAAGGAGAGCAAGCAGGCACACTGTGTGTGATAACAGCGGCGCTGAAAGTAGGGCATGCATGCGGCGTATGATAACAGCGGCACGGCAAGGAGGGCAGGCAGACACTCTGTGTGTGATAACAGCGGTGTGGCTAGTAGGGCAGGCATATGGCATGTGATAACAGAGGCGAGGCAAGGAGGGCAGAAAGGCACGTGGCATCTGATAACAGCAGCGCGGCAAGGAGGGCAGGCATGTGGCGTGTGATAATAGCGGCGCTGAAAGTAGGGCATGCATGCGGCTTGTGATAACAGCGGCGCGGCAAGGTGGGCAAGCAGGCACACTGTGTGATAACAGCGGCGCCACAAGGAGGGCAGGCATGCGGTATGTGATAATAGCGGCGCGGCAAGGAGAGCAAGCAGGCACACTGTGTGTGATAACAGCGGCGCTGAAAGTAGGGCATGCATGCGGCGTATGATAACAGCGGCACGGCAAGGAGGGCAGGCAGACACTCTGTGTGTGATAACAGCGGTGTGGCTAGTAGGGCAGGCATATGGCATGTGATAACAGAGGCGAGGCAAGGAGGGCAGAAAGGCACGTGGCATCTGATAACAGCAGCGCGGCAAGGAGGGCAGGCATGTGGCGTGTGATAATAGCGGCGCTGAAAGTAGGGCATGCATGCGGCTTGTGATAACAGCGGCGCGGCAAGGTGGGCAAGCAGGCACACTGTGTGATAACAGCGGCGCCACAAGGAGGGCAGGCATGCGGTATGTGATAATAGCGGCGCGGCAAGGAGAGCAAGCAGGCACACTGTGTGTGATAACAGCGGCGCTGAAAGTAGGGCATGCATGCGGCGTATGATAACAGCGGCACGGCAAGGAGGGCAGGCAGACACTCTGTGTGTGATAACAGCGGTGTGGCTAGTAGGGCAGGCATATGGCATGTGATAACAGAGGCGAGGCAAGGAGGGCAGAAAGGCACGTGGCATCTNAGGCACGCGGCGGGCCGCGGTCGTGCTTCGCCTCGCTGTGGGCCACACCCTCCTGGCCCGGGTTGCCATATTGATCGCGCGTGGCCGGCCTGGACCCCGCGCCGGGGGGCGCAGTCCTCCCGACTCAAACCCCGGCCACCCTGCGAGATGCCGCGCACTACAGAAGCCAAAACAGCGCGGCCTACTCCTCTCTTCTCCTCCGCCATTAACCCCATAACTATTCATGCGTCAGTCAACTGTACAAATTGTTAGGAACGTGTGCAGGTTTTTAGTCCTTTTATCCCGAGTTTATTCGTTCACAATTCACATGTTGCAGAATAAGTAAAATCATTGTCGTTCCTGTGCAAGACCAGAAACCAGCACTAATAAAGACAGCGGCTATCCCTGGGTGATGCTAATGGTTGCTTCTGACACACATAATATTTAATAATTGGTTCCTTTTTGTGTCGGTAAATGTGTTCTTTAAATTATACGCAGTAAACAATAGTATTTTTTTTCAGAGGTTAATTATGAAACTCTTTTAAAAAAATAGCAAAACGTCTAAAGTAAAATTTTTTACACATATCCTAACTCGCCCTAATTTTCACCGCAGCTTCTCCAATTGTGCATGCTCAGCATGATAAGACCAGGCTACCACCACCGTTTCGGAAAGGAAGTGAATTCCTGTCGACGCCCTGTCGTAAACAATACACCATATGACGGCTGCACCATATAACAATATAAAATTGCTGCAGTCACGTGCACTATTTGAAATTTTGAAGAGCTCCTAGCGTTTCGCCGTATATGTTCTGCAGTGCAGCACAACCAACGTCACGAATAAGTAATTAGTGCTAACTCTGAGTGTTTTTCGTAAACTTGACAGTGCTACTGAACCGACTGGTGTCGCTGCAGCTGTGGATGCGCACGAAACACTCCTAGCTGTGCTCGTCGTGAACACCAGTAAATCTGTCAGGAAACAAAATGTTCACTTCACAACTTTCAAATCGATTTCGTAAAGTATGTCCAGTAGCAAACAAAAACATTGCGCGACCTATGCATCAAGAATAAAGAACTCCCATCTTCGTAATGTTTATTGCATCTGTTGAAGTAGTTTTTGTTAATTAGCCTCTTTACCGGTTACATTTTGCTGCATAGTTATTATTTTTAACTGTATTTGTTTACAGGTTATGCATTAAAATATATATATAATCGGCAAACTACCGCATTTTTCAGTAAACCAAGGCTAACCACCATAAAATATACTTTACATTCGTTAGCAAAATTTGTTTTATGAACTGCATATACACAGATGAGCCATGTTTCACAAGAGTTATATATTTCGTTCAAAATAAAAGTATCTTATTTTTGGTTTAATTTAAATTTGAATCGTATTTTATCTGTAAATTATAATACTTCAATTATAATTAATACTAACAAAAACAAAGATAAAATAGGTGTGTTTACAGTATTACTGGGGACAGTGATTACTTTTTCTTAAACATTTCAAAAACATGTTGGATTTCCTCAATTATTTATTTATCGTAGTTATCAGAGGATGAATCACGGAAGTCCACTGTTATAAAGTCAGAGATCTTATTGGCCCGGTTAAACGTGGAAAGTCTGTCTCTAAGAGACGGCAGCTAATAATGAGAGTAAACCAGCGGAACTTACCATCTCCAGGTGCGACTGTCAGCCAGGGACCAGGATTTCACGTGGAAAATAATTCCAGTAGAAATGTCCTTCAAAGCGATAGCGTGTCTTTAATACTTAAAGCCAAACTGGATGTTATTTCAATCTGTTTTAGTTATTAGAATGGGAATAATGGAGATCAAAAATTCAGCGTGGCCTAGTCATTTGGGAAAATAATTTTTCCAATAGACAACAGCCACTGACAGGAGAATAAGTATGCGGGCTAGTACATACACTGAAGAACAAAAAAAAAATAATAACTGGTAGAGGCGTGCGTATGCAAATAACAGAGGTATGGAACCAATCAGAGTAACGCGATGCGGTCGGCAGCTAGATTGGTTACTGCTGCTACAATGGCAGGTTATCAAGATTTAAGTGAGTTTTAACGTGGTGTTATAGTCGGCGCACGAGAGATGGGACATAGCATCTCCGAGGTAGCGATAACATTTGGATGCTCGTTTATGACCATTTCACGAGTGTACCGTGAATATCGGGAATCCAGTAAAACATCACATCTGCGACATCGCTGCGGCCGGAAAAATATCGTGAAAGAACGGGACAAACGGCGACCGACGAGAATCATTAAACGTGACAGACGTGCAACCCTTTCTCAAATTGGCGCAGATTGGATTTGTGGACTGCCCTGCAGGATTCATGGCGTGAATTGCCTCCAGCATACCTTCAGACATTGGTCTAGTCTATGCCGCGTCGTCTTGCGGCACTTCTGCGTGCTCGGGGGGCCCTACACGATATTAGGCAGGTGTACCAGTTTTTTTGGCTCTTCGGTGTACCATAATGCAAAACGCCGTGTGTAGGAATTTTAAAAAATATCGCACTGACTCTACTGAGCTCAAGAGACACGCAAAATTTACCTTATAGCATTATAACACAGAAGAGGGCCTAGTACACTGTTTACTCTAGCAGGCCACGGACAAAAGCTATTTACATTCTGACTGTGATACAAAGCGTTACGTTACTCCAGTCGTCAGCTCCATTCGTTGCCCGATTTCTTTGAGAGTTCCAGATGAGTTGAGCTCCAATCAGAAAGGTGACACAAATCTACAATAGTTTGAACTCTTAGGCTGTCGCCAAAAACATAATCCCTAGAACATCTCGGTTTCCCACTCTAGAAGATATTTTTACTCCTAATGTTCTGCCCTTAGGCAGGTTATCATAGAGCATTTTTCCACGCTCTCTTATCACCTGCTAATATTTTCTTTTTCACGTATCTTCCATCGCTCTTGATGTTCAACACCGTCTGAAATATTCTTCACTCCCTACCCCCTTTTTCATATACCAAGCCTTCCAAGGCTTACAGCGACAAGCATTCCCTTCTCATCAACTGCCCAACCCAATTTATTTTTATCTCCTTATTTAATGTAATAATCTTTTTTGCCTACCTCTTTTCAGCACCTCCCATTTCTCACTTTTTATACGCACTTTGAATAAGCGCTTTAATTGACGAAATTAGAATATATGCAAATCAAACCAAGGTTTGCATCCTAAATTCATAATTAGTAGAGACAGGAACTTTCCGCGGGTTCTGTGTGACGTATAGTCTAAACTCGACGCTCATATAAATACGTAAGCCTCGATTTATGCCTTAGTGTGGCCAGTTTTACCCACCCTGGACCAGGTACAGTCTAGTCATGATTTCTGCACACTTTTTGAATCAAACCTTTGAAAAATCACCTCATATTTGACGTGTGTGGTTGTTCCCTAAATGTGCAATGTTTCACAAGAGTTTTATACTTCGTTAAAATAAAAGTATTTTATTAATGGTTTAGTTAAAATTTTAATCGTATTTTGTCTGTAAATTATAATATTTCAATTATAATTAATACTAACAAAAACGAAGATAAAATAGGTGTGTTGGTAATGCTTAGTAAAAAATAGTTCTTATGAAAAAATATCAGAAAAGTGAGTTCACACGAATGCTGTGTGTTGTCCTTTTGGTGTAATTTTCTAGACTCGGTTAAGCTCACGACGTTGAGGAATATTCTGGAAGTAAAACGTTAGCAGGGCTTCAAAAAAGTTGGAATGAACAGCGAATGAACTATATCACAGCAGTCCTTCCCTTTTTACCTCGCAAGTTTGCTTCAGGGCGTTTCTAACAAACTGTGATTCAGTTGAGATATGAACTGGCATGTACACGTACGTGTATGGAATACAGGATGTCCTCAAATACATTCGCGACATTTTTCCAGCCCTCATAGTCAATTAATTTTACTTAGTGTCGTGGCATGTATTGTAAATCAGTATACAGGCTGATTCTAAAATCATGGGACAAACATTGAGGGGTGGTAGAGCTCACTAAAACAAACAATTATTGTATATGAATATATGGGCGGTAGTGACGCGTTGAGGCACAAACACAAAAATAACACATGAAATGCAACACATTGTTTATTTACAACGTCGCCGCTAAATGCCTTTTTACAGCAATGTTTATAATAATTGCTCAAAATTGCTACCACCGACAGTAATGCAAGCTTGGTAGCGTCGGTGGAGTGATTGGCGAACAGATTCAAATACGCCGGGTATTTCACGCACGCCACCATTGTCAGCCAATCACGCCATATGTAGAGGTCGCCAAGCATGCGTGACTGTTGGTGGATGCATTTCCAGCAACTGTTTTAACATTTTCTGTACGGAATCACGTATGCTGCTAATGAACATTTTATGTTTCCGTTAATGTGTTATGTTTTTGTGTTTGTGCCTCAACGCGTCACTTCAGTACATGTATTCATATACAATAATTGTTTGTTTTAGTGAGCTCTACCACCCCTCAATGTTTGTCCCATGATTTTAGAATCAGCCTGTATATATGAAGTGGTAAAATTAGTGGCCTCATTTTTCTTCTTCATACCAAACACTAAAAATGCGTGCGTATT
Source organism: Clitarchus hookeri (assembly GCA_002778355.1). Lineage (NCBI taxonomy): Eukaryota > Metazoa > Arthropoda > Insecta > Phasmatodea > Phasmatidae > Clitarchus > Clitarchus hookeri. The sequence goes on from NQII01001699.1 coordinate 258,631, forward strand.
GCAATTACTTTTCAAACAGGATAACCGTGAATTAGGCCACCCCAGGGGACTTTAAACTAATAACAAAACGTAAAAAACAAAACACAGACCTAATTTAGTTTTACATGTCCAAGGGTTAAAACTGTTTATTCAATGGAACAATAGATAATAAAGAAACAGTCGAGGTAGGTCAAGTTTACAGAGGAATGAAGAGTTAAGTCTATAGGTCACAGAAGTTGTGATTTGTTTTTTTGCTAAGAATTGTTAACCGAGAGAGCCGGAAGATGCACTCGCCTTGCATTTCTGGTTAGAGCGCAGTTTGTTTGACATGCCACTGACATGCGTGACTAGCAGAGAAACGTGAGCTGCCTTCATTCACCTGACTTTGGTCAATGTGCTAACCTGTCTGAAGGCCTTGCTGCAATTCAAATAACCACAGCTGTACCCATTGTCGTTGCCACAGCCATAAAAAAAAGGTTGCTGATAAATTGACATAAAAAAGTGTGGAAGACGTGATTTTTTTGTTTAAGTTAGTTAAATTGCTACATAAATAACTTATTGTCATCATAAACATTTCCCTATTAATATTCCCATATATTCGCTTGTTTCCTTGCTTACATTAGTTTTTTAGTTTACACAGGAAAAACCCATTAAAGGAAACATGAAGATGAGTCAACTGATGTATATTTTCGAATGGAAGCGCACGTTTGTTTTTGTCAATTTGACTTGTACGGTACTAGAGGTAAAATGTGACAGGCTGTGCATAGGTTCTCCCGTAAGAAGTTAAGAAATGTCGGCAAACTTGCTATACGAGTATGTAATTGCAATTGTTATGGCCGTGGTTAAGCATGTAAATAGTGTTACAGGTATGATTATTCCAATTGCAGCACGGCCTTAACTGTGCCAGCGAAATAATACGCATGTTTCTGCAGTCCTCTGTGGCCCAGTTTTCAGTGAGTTTAATTATCATAGAACGTGTTTGTGATCGCACGGTGTCATAAAAAAGTGACGTTTCGAAAGGTCATACAGGTCGTTGCAAAAAAAAATAAAAAAAGGTAACTGAAAACTACTGGTGTAGTATGGTAAAAAATAAAGCAATTTGTATGATTATGTGTAGTACACGTTACAGTAGATGCTGTGTGACATCGGACTTGCCACAGTACTACGTCGTGGGACGTGCGTGGTGCGTGAAACATAATGTACGGAGCTATGCGACTGGAAGGAATGATGGCCCTTCCCTGCCATCCGTAGTGATTGAGTACTTATAAAAAGGACCGTTAACGTTTAACATTTCCTTCCTGACGTGCAAAACCGAAATAATGTTCCACGCACCATGCACGTTCCCGAATGGTGTACTGTGGCTTTTCCAGCATCTAGTGTAATATAAAACACACAAACATATCAATTGCTCTAACATAACACACCAATACTTTTCAGTTAACTTTTTTTTTTGCAACACTTCTGTAGATTTGATTCCGATGGACTTGTACAGGCGTGCATTTTTTCCGTATGGTTGTCCGTTACTGTTCAAACCAAGCAAAAGGCAGCGCATTTTCCCAGTAGGAACTTTACGGTTGCTCGTTCAGGCGTTAAGAGTCTGATTAGTTCGGGGGCATAAGAAATTATGAAATAATCGAGACGCCTGCCTTCTTGGAGTTGTTCCCTGCCTTCGAGCCACAGAAGCAAGGCAGCAATAAGCACGACACCGTCACGGCCATCTACCGCTCCGTCACAGCCTCCACGTGTTAGGCTCTCAGTTGGCCTGCTGACCTTTCCCCCCTGAGGCACCTGCTATTGGAATTATAACAGTAGATCTGTACAATCATAGGTGGCAAGTCTGTTGCAAACTTCAGTGCAGTCGTCTATCCCTCATAGTTTCGCATGGATCCTTATGGCGTGTTTTGAGATGCAGAAGTCTGAGAAGGACATTTTGACCTTTGTAGTAGGGCTACGAAACAGTGTATTTGATATCTTGAAAGCTCCTTTCCTACCTCATCCTAAGTTTGTGGTCTTTTTGTAGCCTGTACACTGCGGGAACGTTAAGTATTTTCGTTAAGATATCGCTTATTTAACACAGTTTAAGAGCAAGGAAGGCGGCACGTTTATTAGGTATAATAGATACCCAGACATTCATCATGGTTCTCTAAATGTAGCCACGAAGAACTGCTACTGCCTACTGCCACTGCGGCGAACATTATATTATTTTCGTTGAGTTAGTCATGATTTTATAATTCTGCTGTCCACTGCTCGTCATTTGATCTGAATCTTCAAAGCGTGTCAAAGTAAAACCTGCAAATATGCAAATTTTTTAAATACAGTCTGATACAACGGAATCCTCAAACTTCCCGTTGCCTCTACATAGGCGTAAAAAATGTTTTTATTTTGTTTGGTTTCCAACATTTCCAGAGGGAGCTACTTAACCGCGAACACCGGCTCACTAAGCATATTGCTGTTAACCGGTTCTTATGAGGGCGGTGCACGACTTCGGGACATGAAGCTGCTGACAGTACGACGTCGCCACGTTCGGCGGACTAGCGTCTGTTCTCACTCGCCGAAGTACGCGACTTCTGCTGCAGTGCGTCAAGTGCGCAGGAAATGTACTCCGTTCCTTCTCAGCAGATTGGTGCGCACGGGCACCCGATTCGCGTGAAAAGTGCGCCTGCTAACATGTACTTAAAACACAGTTACTTACAGCCAATTCCACAATGACAGAGAGGTTCATTCCAGCCAACATAATATTGGTTTTTATAAGGACAAAAATATATTTAGCTTCCCCGATACAATACTTTGTTGTGCAAACAAAACTTGAAAAGCAACAAAATAAATTTTGTTCGTCTAACAAATTACACGCTTGAATTAACAAAACGTCTGTGTTGGGCCAAAATAAATTTGACTGTCGACAAAATATTTAATTGAATCAACGGTAGATGTGTTTGACCAATAATTTAATCGGATACGTTCGAAAATACAGCTCGAGTGTTTGTTTGTATTTTTGTGTCTATTGGGGTAGTAACGGTGCTTGTTAGTGCATGTATTGATACATAACAATGGTATAAACGACTGAAGCAGGCAAGTTCAACAAAAAACTAGAAATTAAAGCTGAAAAAATTTAAATATTTATTCGCGCACATTCTTCAGTGTTCTAAATTTACGTGTTTCAGAACTTTTTAGCTTAGGTTGCTAAGGCGTTACGTTCAGATACAAACGATTTAGGTTTGAATCTCGGTTGGAGTCATGCTTTTTTTATATTACCCGAAACTGTAACGTACGCAGAATTACACAAATCTTACGTTGCATCAACCAGATCTTAGTTTGGGGTAAACAAATAATTTGGTTTGACAAAAACATATTTCACTGCCCCTTTACGAGCAATAAACTTAGTTGTGCGAAACAAACTTTGTTTGGTTCACCAAAATCGTCTCAGTGCAGGACAGGAAGTCTTCAACTACGTTCCTGCCAACCAATGACAGATGTCCTGTACAGAAGTAATTCTATTGGCGCAGTCAAACACCGCACTGCCTTCTGACGAAGACATAATGAAAAGTGCAGGCATGCCAGTATGATACTCAAATATAACCTTCGTGGAAATATTTTAGAGAAAATCAGCTGTCCCCATTGATATGCCTACGTATCAATCTGCCTCCTACGTCATTCTACTTGTGGATTAGCTCTTGCGAATCTGCGCCAGCTTTGTAGCCTACATGGTAACGAATGCGCTGACGCGGCGATGGTGGAAACGTAACAAATGTTATTGTTTCTAAAATTTGAAAGGTGTCCTTAATTAATGAAGGTTATGTTACGTAGATCAACATTACATTACGTGAATTAAGGTTAGTCAACTTTGTGTACAAACTGTGCTGTCTTTAATTTTGTATTAATTGAAAATAAGGCGAAACTATTGCATGGTCGTTTTTCCCTTGCCTAATGCGATCAAGCGGGAATTCGGGAACGAACAACATTTCACGGGTTCTCCTATGAGTGCATTCATGCAGAGAACAGTTCAGGACCTTTGCATAAAGTGTGGAATAGAACGAGGTGCATGCGGAGGAAAGAAGAGAGGAATGCTGCTATCGGGTTGGAAGACTTTGCCTGTACTCTCATCCCGGAACTAGCGCAAGGAACGCCCACGCCAAAGTAAAAAAAAAGTCGATTCTGAAAAGTCGACGACAAAAAGAAAGTTCCCTCCTGGCGCGTATTTGCAGAGCCATTGAAAAGACGGTCTCGAAAACAGACCTGGCAGATAACACAGGTAGAAGTTATCGGCTCGTACGATCCGGGAAACTCACAAACTTTGGTAAACCATGCTGTTTCCCCTCTCTTTTCTTTCGGTAAAGATATTTTCAGCGATTTGCGTTTTTCTTGAGTGGTGTGATTTACATCAAAATACGGCAATATTTAGTGAATGAAAAATTATTATCCACATACACCATCCCAGAGCTTTGTTGTATGTCACAGAAAACTCTCTATATGATAAAAACACACATAAACTAAAAACAAGCCACGGTTTTATGTTGCAGAAACTGTATAGACTATTCCTGAGAAGGAATGAATTAAGCATTTTGAAACTTAGCGAGAGAGAAAATGCAAACAATCAAACGGACGAATAACGTTAGTATATACTACAAATAACGCGAATAACAGTGGACGACACAATATACATCACAGATGTACACCGAAGTGGAGACAGATAGACATTATATGTAGGAACAGACAGGCGATAAAAGGAACAACATACAACATATCTCAGCGTTGGCTTGTACCCATGATATTGTTTCATTAAATTACTTCCCCCTACGGCAAGAATTATTACAATAACGCGGTAATGTTTATTTTAAAACAAAGTTGCATGCTGCCGGGGGTAAGTTACCCTCCAGGGTAGTTTAACCATGCATTTTTTGATTAACAGGTGATTTCTAAAAAAAAGCCGAGACAGCTAACTATTGACGTATTCACTGACACAGCAAAAATAATACGTATGTATTTTCGTCACTCATGGCGAAGAAAGTACAAAGTCAGAGGAAATGATCCCACCATCACGGCTACACAAAGGGTCGGGGGATTCACAGACGTTATGGAGAACTGATAGCGCAATTTTTAAGTCCCAGGAAATATGTTAAAATCAGAAATTCCTAATCAGTTTTCGGAAACACCAAAGACTTTGTAAAAATTTTAAAAAAAATGTGCTGCTGTGGTGGAACTTATTAATTCTGTTATAGATCGATATGAACAAGCCCGTAAAAAATCCGTGAAGTAACAACAGTAATGATGTAACCGAGACAAACCACCAAGGATATCCACAGTAGCATACACCGCGGCGAAGTGAGGACCTGAGTGTTCGTACCGCGGCACCTCATAACACCATTGATCTCTTCCTGGAATAGATAACATTTCAGACATGGCAGCGAAGGAACTTTTGTTTTTTTCGGGAGTACTTATACCAGTATAACGCCCCGGGACAAATAAACAGCGTTTTTTTAGGTTGATGTTACCGGTAGCAATTATCAACTCAAAGACATTGATTGTAGAAAAAAAGTAAGTTACAAATGTCTAAGAAGAAGGAATTTACAACCAAATTTGACAGTAATTGGACGAGTATCTCCTGAAATATGATTATACCCGTAACAATAATATCTTGGTGGCAGTAACTTCCAATGTGGCGAACGATTTAAACGTACGAACGTATTAGTGATCTACGAGAGTATCAGTTGTCATTATTTCAAAATTTGTTATCGATTCTGCTAAGAACTTTTCGGAGGTGATACCTATGTGTAAATTATTATTTAGTCAAATTTGTTGTTTCAAAAATGATTTCGTAGTTTCAAATGGAAATTTTGATTCCTGTTGGCCTGGGTGGTTAAAACGAAGCGCTGTCTGGTGCACATCGAGGGGAATTTGTTGCCTCTCCTGACAGTGCAGGCATAGAGGTAACTGCTGATCTTCGTAACCAAACCATCGTAAGTTCATTTCACATGAAGAGTGAGTCATTTATAAGCTTTCCTACATTAGTACCTCAGTTATATTTTCGATGAAACTTTTAAAGGAAACTGGGAACGTTTAAAGGCGTTATGGCTTTATTCGACCTGTGGTTGTATGTGTTTGCATATTTTCAGTTATAAGTCAAATTAGAAACTTTTACACGACGTGCATTTTCTCCCTTATAAAGTTTTGTACAAAAATCATATGAAAAATTGAATATATATATTCCACCGGTTTTGATTAAAAAGCAGTTGGAATTATTCCCTTAGTCTTTATGGTTACGCCTGCAATCTATACCTCCTGCCTCACTAGTGTCAGTTAATAGGCATACATATGGACTCCACGCCCGTCAAGCGTGCGTACCAACATAAATATTTTCCTAATGGTTACTGTTTGTGTTGAAACCGAGATATCTATCGGAGGAAGTGAGGAAGTTCGACAGAGTTCAGCAATTTGGTGCAATGTAGTCGTGTATGGGGTTGTTTACAAAACCTTTCTAGTTTGTTGTATGACCGTGGTGGTGTTGCACTACAACATGGTGAAATTGTGAATTATTAGCGCCAAATGCGAGTACTTCGGTTTTTACATCGCGAGTTTTGTATAGTATGTAAACAGTTTTTAGCAAAAAAAAAATATATATATATATATCACGCAAACTATGCTCCAGTGTCTACTGTACGCAATTAAAACTTTCCTTTAGCTAGTGGTCGCGTGTCTTTGTGTCAATTAGAATTATATTACTCGAATACATAACATTTGTGATTCGTGTGTAGACACCTCCGAAGTAAAACAATTGACACAATCCATCCATGAAGTTATATGCGAGATACAAAGTTTTGAAGTGCAGATGAACCTCGTGCATTTTTGCGAAGATGAGATGATCCTATGTATAATTCTTTCAAGTAAAATTACTAAAAAAATCTGTTTTTTTATATTTTAAAGGCCTAAAACAATTCAGCTGTGTGTTAAGATATGTACACATGTGTTTCAACGTCCGCTTGAGCCGCTTACGTGTATTAACAGTCTGGTATCGCTTACTTTGCACCATCGTAGATAAGTTTTTCACAACAAATCATGCAGAAAGCGATATGTGCTAAGAAGTGGTCGGACTTCTTAGTTATAACCAGAAGTTAATTTCTAAACAGGTAACTAATGAGCCTACATTACTCTAAATGTATGCAAATAATTTTGAAGAGGTTTTTAAAAAGTTATATGGTAAGCGAGTCTTGACGTCTCGTTGATAAAAAAAAATTATTTGAGATGCAACCAGAAACAAATGCAATACTAGTGATGCAATGACAAATACACGCGTGCCTCGCCTGGAACTCGGAGTTAGAAACGCCTCGTGCCGTCAGATGGCGTGCTGTCAGCTACATTACAGAGGTAGTATTCGGACCATTAACTCCGGTAGTAATCAGTCTAAAGTTTTCGTGACTGCGTTTAGCAACTTCAAATATCTATAGGGCCATCGTTTTGATAAATAATGTAATTTTACATGGCCTACAGTAGCACTACTTGCGTGCAGAATTATGTGGAAATGCGATGATTGGTTCTCATGATATCACCGGCATTTTATCACCGGCTACTAATCTGACAAAGACTTGGCAAAAGATGATCTCTATAAGCATATTTGATGCTTTTTATGGCAACTCTCAGCATACTAAGTTCAATTGAAAGCCTTTAAATTGCTTAATAGATTTGACAAACCTATCTAAATGATCTATATGACTGCCATACAGTAAATAAACCCAAACACACTTGAAACATGCCTACTGTAGCACTGCTCATGAACAATGTTCCCTAGGAATAGGTTAGTTGGTCCCGGACCTTTCACATAAAAGTTCCAGTTTCTCCTGTGTTGCTATTTTAATTACTGCATTGCCATATGCTATGTTTGGCATAGATACTCTTACATATTAAATTCAGTTTAAATTGTTTAGGACATAATTACGGCTTACTAACCTAAAATATTTACATGGCTGTTATTTTGAAAATATATGGCTACCTCCTTAAGTCATATAAATTTAGATGTACTACACAAGTATAACGTAGTCTGTATTTGGTGCGTATCAGTTAATTGTTTCCCGGGATAGGACACAATTTTAATCTTACATGTAATGTTATCTTCCAAAATGGCTGACAAATGAGTTTACATATCAACTTATTTAATTCTGGCATAGATACTGTCAGCATACAAAGTTAAGTTGGTGTTGGCTACACGTTTTCTATATATAGCATAGTAATCTATAATGTTTGTGGCCGCCATTTTGAAAATGATAGCCTGACCCACTAAAACCGGTCAGTTTTCCTGAAATACTGTATTATTACGCGAGTGTAAAATCTACTAGGAATCGATTGATTGTTTCCCGAGATATAACACTAAAACTTTATTTTTCACTTGGCGATATCTTACAAAATGGCGGACAAAACATGCTATGTTTTTAAACATTTGATGCTTGTAAAATATACTTTCAGCATAAAAATTTTGGTCGAAACTGGTTGAATGGTATTGTAGATATTGCAAATGAACCTAAAATATCTATATTACCACCATTTTGAAAATAAGTGTCTTATCCATCTAAATTTCATACAAGAACATTGCCTATATTAGTATTACTTACATGTAAAATATGGCAGGAATATGTTGTGTAGTTACCGAGATATAATGTAAATCTTTGTGTTTCAATTTGCACTATTTTCCAATATGGTACGTCAACAACATCATAGGTTTATAAATTAAGATCTTACATCACGCACTGTCACCGTACCATATTTAGTTTAAATCTGTTAAATGATCCCAGAAATATAATGGAGAAGCTTTATTTTACAATTTGCGCTATCTTACAAAATGGCTGGGTAATAGGATTATTGCTTTATTATTTCAATGCTTATTTCATGCACTATCAACGTACCAAATTTGGTTTAAATTGGTTAAATAGTTCCCGAGATATGACACAGTGCCCTAAAGTTTTTAATGCCATCATTTTGAAAATAAGTACCCGGCGTAATCTAAAACTATAAAAATCCTATATAATTACTAAATACTAGGTGTGGACGTAGTTTGGCAAAATTTTACTGTTGGATTTAAAAGGTATTAGGAGGGGGGACATGTACATTCCAGACAGAAGTTAAAATTATTGCATTATCCTATCTTTTCTTTGGAAAGTAGGCTAAGTAACTAAAATAGAGTTATTTCATTTGCGGAACTACAGCGTAAGTTAACTTTTATTAAAATCTGTAGGTATTTCGCTCTAAATTTGCGCTAATATTTTGTTCGAGTAAATCAATATCAAGAGATAGGAAATAATTCTAGCATTCTCTCGGCTGTGTTCGCTATTATTTTCTTTGGATGTCGCCATCATGAGAAGTCAGGTATACTTGCGAACGGAGTGCGCACAATTGAGCATTTTCTCTGCGATTTCTTTATTTGCGCTTAAGACCCTCGGGACGTGCCAGATAAACTGTGTTCCACGTGCAAAAGTCCCGCAAATGTAACACTTTTGAAATCCAGCCAATAGTGAAAAAAATGCCAGAATTTCTCCAAGCTGCATTGTCGATATAAGTTCGGACATTTCGTAGCCTGCGGCAGGCACACATACACACCTATGAAATAATACCATAGGAGGCACTGGAAGTGATTTCTACTCGGTAGGTATCGACAGTTGAATCGGAAGAATGTATTTTTTCAGTCTTGCTTAACCATTTAAGTCGCAAATAAATACAAGTTGTATCTAAACTCGACCGACATTCTTCAGCTGCAGGTTATCCACACATAACAAGCTTACAATACTGAAGCTGAATGTTTGTTTGCGGCGACAGTCAGTTCGTGATTCCCCGAAGGAAGTGTTGGTATTGCATACGAACTGTTTCTCTGGCGCCGAAAGATTCACGCGAGTTTCACACGTAAATGGTGAGTCCTGCGCAGTTGCATATTTCCTGGCAGTTGAAAAGTGGTCTGCGTAAATAGAGTGGCCACCCTTGTTATGTTCTTTACGTTAGAGGTATTAATGAGTTTTCTCTTAGGCTGAAGATCACGATATCATAAAACAGTGTTCGGAGAATCGTTACTTAATTTCACTTCGTTTCCGATATTTTTCAAATATACAGTTTAAAATCTCGAATTTCTAAGGCCCTACACCTCCGTTAATATTTAATTTAGGTAAAAAGTGTCCGGTATATTTTCCCCTTAATTACGAATTAGGAATCGCCTCATGAAGTTTGGCGGTCGAATTTCGCCACATTCCGTATTCTGCGCTATTTTTCGCCTACTCTCAAAAGAAAGGAAGGCTTACGAGATCAATTTCTTGCCTGTGTGTGTCTGTATCTCCCTAAAATCTTTGAACGCCTTAAGCGAATTTCACAAAACTCAGTACACGTATCGCACTTAGTAAGGACATCCGAATTTTGTAGTTTTTAACTACGTTGGGGGCTTACTTTCAAAATGGCAATCATTCAATCATTTATGGTGCTATGCCATATCTCGAGAATCAGCCATTGATTTAAAGTTGAGTATTTTTGTTAGTCCGCCATTTTATAACATAGCATCGTATGAAAAATAAAGCTTGTGCATCATATTTCGAAAACTACTAAATCCATTCTCGCCAAATTTGACACGTACGTAATTCTATGGTAGGCCATTTAAGCATATGCAAAGAAAATTGAATGGGTTCTTATTTTCAAAATGGCGGCCACACAAATATATGTCACGTTTATTTTGTATATCTGCCACTCCGTTCAGCAAATTTCGACAAAATGTTATATGCCGAAAGTATATATTACAAACAATATATATGAAAACAAATATACACTTTATCCGCCACTTAGTAAGATAGTGCCACATGACTAAATTAAGTTCTTATGATATATCTCGGGAAACAAATGGTCTGATTCCTTTAAATTTGGCAATAAAATAGCAAGTTACTGTGGCAGGTGATGTAAACTGGTACTGTTTAAGTGGGACAGATGTTTATTTTCAAAATGGTGGCCATATAACAATTTTAGCTTTGTATGCTATATCATAGAAACCATGTATGTAATAAATTTCAACTTAACTCTGTATGCTGGCAATTTCTACTACAACCATCAAATGTGTCTATACAGAGCATTATGTATCCGCCATTTTGTAAGATAGCCCCACATGAAAAATAAAGATGTTATGTCAACTCTATCAATATACCGATTCCCACCTAATTTTCTCGCAAGTAGTGCTACAGCAGGACAAGTAAATTTACACACTTTAAGTGCGGCAGGCCTTTTTCTTAATGGCGTTAATATAAATAATTTAGATTAGTATGTTATATCTATTGAACAAATCAACAAAATTCAAACCAATTTTGAACGCTAACGGTATTCGTTAGAAGCATCAATTATGCGTACAAATACCCTCTTTTCCCTGCCTTTATATTAAGTAGTGCAAGTTGAGAAAATGGAACATTTTGCCATATTTCCGGAACAGTTAAACTAATTTCCACCAAATTTCGTTCACCATTAGTGAAGGCCATGGAAAACTTACATAATTGAGGAGGGGCTAGACACTGATTTTCAAAGCGGTGGCAATAAAAATAATTTAGATAAGTTTGACGTTTCTGGTAAACAATCTAACTTAATTCAACTACATTTTATGTGCTGGCAGTATATATTAGAAGCATTGTATAAAAATAACTCCTGTTTCAAGAAAATTTTTACGATAGCGCCAAATAAGAAAATAAGATTTTTATGCCAAATCTGGGGAACGAATGAACCGATTCCCATCAGGTTAGTGTTAGTTAAGTCACTTGGACTATGATTTTCAAAATGACAACTTTCTAAATATTTCAAGTTAGTGAACCCTATCATTCAAAACTTTAGACTGATTACATCCGAAGTTGATGCTCCGAATCTGACATCCGTAATGCAGTTGATTGCACGCTAGCTTATGGTAGGAGGTTTATTGTGTTAGAGTCCCTGGTAAGACACGTGTGTATCTGTAATTGTCTCACTACCGTTGCATATATTTGTGGTTTCATCTCTAATAATATTGCTGTCAGCGAGATGTCAAAGCCCACCTACCATCTAAGCTATTGAGAAATGTATTAGAAATTATTTTCACTCATATAGAGGAAAGAAGGCTCATTAGTTATATCAGTAACTTCTTGTTCAATTTGTTTGATTGTTCAGTTTTGTAGTTCCTATTGTTAATACGTTTTGCTTAGTTGCTTCTGAAGAATTCTCTGCGTTTTATTTCCGTATCATTTGACAACACCGAAACTTGGCTCGTTTCCTATTCTTGTTTATTTATCCATGCTTTTATGTGATATTCTGAGATTTTGGTCGTTGAGTAATAAAGTCGGCTCCCAAGATTTTATCAGTACAGCTTTACCGCTGCAAGACTTAGCGACCTGAGAATTTTTGAAGATAGTTCTCTAGAGACTATGGTAATCTTAGAACTGACCTGGTTTTTTTTCCTCCTTTTGTTTCGAAGAAGCGTGTTTCATAGAGAAGTTATTTAGGCTTTGTCACCTGCCGCAGCGCTAAGACTGAGTTACTGGAGCGGCATCCTCTCGGGCACTGAGAATATTTGCGAACTTGGTCAACTCCGCGCGGCCATCTGGATTTTCATCCCCACCTTCTCCACAAATTTACATAATCCTCGCCTAGATTGCGCTCAGCCGGCAGATGTCTGCTTAAGTTAAAGACTCCGGCCGGTTAAGTGAAAAACAACATTGCAGAAAAGTTATTACAGGCGGTGCACAAACGACTGACACCGCTGTGAGAAAGAACTGTGTACACAGTGTATTTCCCTTCATTTTGCTAAAAATATTATAGAGTCAGTATTCAGTACTTTCTCATATACGGCTATAGAAATTCATAAAAATAAAAACGATTATTTTTAAAGAGTTACGAATTTTTCTGTTTTTAAATCTTGTCATGAACTCCGAAATGATAGTTCTGGTAGTTTTGGTTAATGATTCATCAATGTGTAAATTATGAAAATATGTTTTGCGAGTTATAGTAGAAAGCCTCACTCTTGCTCACTCTCAGCTAAATTTTATAGTAATTTCTAAAAACAAAACATATAAAATATTATTTTTAATGCGTTCCAAACACGCTTCAAACTGTAGTGTACATAAGACATGCGATGTCAAAAAAGGGAAATAAGCAACTAATATTTATTTGTGTATTTGCACGTAACAATAATACTTTTTTAACATACAAATAAAACAAATCAGAACAACTACATAATCTGAAACACAGGAAACTTGCCCGTAGGAATAATTAAAAAATTCAGGGCTAGCCAAAATTTAGAAATATGGGAAAACGTACTCACATTCATACGATTTTTCTACGTCTATTTTAAAGTACATATTAAATTAATATAATTATAGAAATTATTTCTTTAATAATATTGTAATTGAATTTTATTAGCAAGAAACAATTTGCTGTTCATTTCCGATTTATATATCTCACATACCGTGACACCACACATTCCTACAAAAGTTTTCAACCAGATTACAAAGAAAAATCGATGCTTTTCAATACAATATTTGCATCCCTAGGCGGAGCACGTTTGCATTTTCGAATTTTGATTGTAAATGTTGGCAATACTTTGGGTGCGTTCATAAAACAAAATTCATAACAATAATACAAAATTTTTTTAAAAAGTAAGAAATACATTTTACATTTTACCGATAGAAAATATGTTACTAAAAGTATTTTTAATAAAATACAAAATGCTTTTTGTATCTGTGTATTTAAAATACAAAATAAAAATAGGTATTTTGTATTTTGTATTTGCATTTTAAATAAATTTATTTCAAATAAATCACATATCTTGTCGAAACACACAACTTATAACAGATTTTATTAATATTAATTATAAGTTAAATATTATAATATATTGATAAAATATAAATAAAACCTAAATTTGAACAAAACGAAGGTACTTCTATGTTAATACATGTATAAAACGCTCGTGACACATGGCTTACTTAGAAACAACCAAACACGTCATATGTGGGATGATTTTTCAAAGTGTTAATTAAAAAAGTGTGACGAAACCGCGAATAGACTATAACAGCTGCTCAAGCCTATCCACTTAATATCAAACCTGCAAGGAAATATAAAACCAATTCCACGCTACTTGCAAAAGAGTAAAACAGGTCACTGACTCGGGCAGTAAGACAAAGAACAAACTGCTGAGGATCGGGTCTAGAAAGAACTGATGGCTATAGTCTGCAGGTCACTGAGACAGGAAATTTTCCTGTTCTTATCGACAACACTAGCGAATCTAGTGTACAGTTGTTACAAGTACGTAACGTTAACTCCGGATCGACGTCGTCCAGGCGTCGAAACCGTCGGACGAACTTGCCGAAGTGTTCCGCGAATGCAATCTGCCGAAGTGGTTCCTCTCGCCACGCCAGGAAAGTGGGTAGGGCTAGCCGGCGTGCTGCATTGCAATAGCGCTGCGACACTGGTTCGCCAGATGGCAACGATGGGGCGAGCCTGTAGTCTCACTGGTGCAGCGGCGCCTGTTCGCGCCGCTGCACCTGGCTGCACGTGGCCTGTTCCGTACGTCACGACTACATAGCAAGTCTTAACTTAATTGGAAAATGTGGGCGGCTTACGTATAACGTAACCCTTGGTTACCTAATCTCCCATCTGAAATGGAAAAATGTTACTTGCGAACCAGTTAAAGCTATAGGATAATAATATAAAAGAAATAAATCAAAGCTTAGTAATTACTATTATACTAGGATTATACTTCACAATTATTCAAGCATATGAATATATTGAAGCCCCATTTACAATTAGATATTAAATTTATGGTTCAAAATTTTTTATAGCAACAGGCTTCCATGGTCTCCATGTAATTATCGGGACTACATTTTTAATAGTATGTGCTATAAGACAATTAAATTTTAATTTCTCAAAATATCATCACATAGGATCCTACAAGAAAATGGTTTTGACGTGAATAAGTCGTTAAAATCAGACCGACACATGGAACACCAGGACGTTAACGGCGATGTAACGTTAGCAGAATGATACCCGTCATCCAAACAAGCAATATTAACTTGAAGTGCTAGAACTGAATGTAAAGGCGTGTTGTTAGCCACGATAATTTTCAAAGCCATCACGCTGTCCAGAAGCCCAACGAAGTGAACCGGAAGTGGCTACAGAATAGGTACACAGACACGACGTTGCGTGGTGGTTCCTTTGATGTGGGCGTAGCCGTTCGCTGATTCACTACGCGGGCCTCTAGAAGTCGGCTTTTTGTCTCATTGCTGCTTGCTGCGAAAGGTTTCCTTTCTTACTGGCTCGGATGCCGACTGGCGAACGGCGTTCAGACATGTTGGTGGCAAGTGACGCCATTTTGTTGATGATGTGCAGCTGGATCTGTATTTGTGGTTGCTCTGTGGACTAAGTAAGTATATACAAGTGGAATGACAGTTACTTTGACGTCGGCATGCCCAGTTGCTGTTTGAGGTCGTTTGTATGACTGGTTACTTCGTGCTGCGAAAGATTCCCTATTGGCTGGGCAGCCGGCTGCAAGTATGTTGCCAGGTGCTGATTGGTAATCGACGTTGCAACATGTTTCTGACCAATAATGTGAGCCTGAAGATTGCGGTGTAAACAAACGGCTGTTTCGTTTCTGTGTTATTGAGTAGACCTTTGTTCTGTGATACGGCCAAAGGTATATATGGCCTAGCTGTCGTGACGTCATCAGTCCTTGAACTGATAGGTAACGAATGGGCTGTCACTCCTCAAGAGCAAAAAAAAAAAACTTACGTAATTTCTCAGTTGCAGTGACTAAAATGATATACTCATCTGTGACAGGTAGGGTTATTATAAACTTCAACTACTCCTACTGAAGCATTACAGTAATGGTGACAGGAAATAAAATTATAGTTAATAATTACCAACCTCTTTGGACCCACTTACTTAAACTTGCTGTTTCAGATATTTCAAACAAGATATTCTCTGATGTGTGTTGTGCTAATGTCGACACCACATTACTACGACCAGTGAGCTGTCAGCCTTCTTAGCTGGTTTCTAATCACATCTGTAGAACTACAGTTCGCAACAAGCTGCAGGAAGTTGTACTCGCCGAGACGAGCTGCGAACTGGAGCACGCGCTTACAGCTCTCGTCCACCCTCGCGAGCATAGGGAAACATCACCTCCAGCCCTCACTCTTCATCTCCCCGTCGACATGCTCGCGAGGAGGCGATGGAGTTACCATGCGAGGTAGTGCCACTTGGTGTAATAACACCGGCGAGGCGAACATGCTAATAGAGCGCTGTGTGCCTCTGAACCTCCCTCCCCCCTCACCACACCCCACCACAAAACACTTGTGGACCTTGCACTCCAAACGAATCAATAGCGGTGTTTGCCTTCCATTCGGCGATATCGAGTTTCGAAGACAAATAACGCCGGTCGGTCAACAAGGCGGCATTGCGAAGGACAGATTGCCCTGCGCAGAATTCATCGCGATGACAAATAAAATCCCGCTACAAACTGCGATATTGACATCAGCGGCGTTCCACGTCTTGCGATTAAAAAACAATACATCTTGTATGTTGTAGATAAAAATCTGGGCGCTAGGTACCTCGCCATAACGGGTTTTGAAACGCAGCAACGGGACAGCGGCACCGCTACAAGCGAACACGCCAGATTCTTGGGTAGAATTTGACCGACACATGAATAAAGGGATAAACCCATGGCAATGTTAATTTTACGTAAGGGGGAGTACTACACAGTGTATATACAAGTAGATATTGAGCAGGGCTTTCCAAAATGCTCAGTTTACCGTGAACAGAGTATAGAGTTGTTCGTCGTCAGTGAGTTGTAAAGGTTCCTACTGGCATCACTATGACTCGTCGACGTGAAAGGGCACCTGTTAAACACGTTTCGGAGATTGAACGGGGCTGAATGATCGACCTGCACGAAGGAGGATTTTCATACAGCGAAACTGCTGCTCATGTGGATAATGCCACGACAGTGGCACGAGCGTGGAAGCAGTGGGCTGAAGATAACTGGACAAGTTGAAAACCTGGAACTGGACCACGAACTGTGATGACATCACGGAATGACAGACACCTCACCCGCATGGCAGTGACGGATGTACTTCGGCTTCGTCCCAAGTGTTAGCAGAACATTTGCAACATGTCTGACACTGTCTGCTTCCGCGGATGGACGGCGTTTGCTTCGCAGAGAACTGGGCGCATGCATTCTTTTGAGGAGGATTCCCTTGGGCCTAAACCATCGACGCCCTCAGGCTACAGCGGGCTCACGAACACACTCATTGGCGTGCAGTGTGGCACCCTTCCGTGTTTTCGACCGAGTCCCACTTCAACACGGATTACAATGATGGCTGCAAACGCATTCGACGATATCAAGGCGAGCATCATCTTTCAGAATGCATTACCCGGCGTCATACTGCACGAACGACGAATGTGGTAGTTTGGGGAGTAATAGGGCATCAAAGGCATCGTGGGCACTCTCAACAGCAACCGCTACATCAGAGTAGTTGTTGAGGCTGAAGTCGTACGTACCCTCCCTTCAGCACACTCTTGGAGCCTTAACCCCAACGAGACAACGCCCGACCAAGAATTGCTAGAACCGTCCATGTCGTCTCCAAAGCCAGGCAGACTCTTT
This sequence comes from Clitarchus hookeri, assembly GCA_002778355.1. Classification (NCBI taxonomy): domain Eukaryota; kingdom Metazoa; phylum Arthropoda; class Insecta; order Phasmatodea; family Phasmatidae; genus Clitarchus; species Clitarchus hookeri. The sequence continues at coordinate 276,221 of NQII01001699.1, forward strand.
TCTTCCCTGGCCTGCATGTTAGCCTGATATGTCACCTATAGAGCATGCTTGCCTGGAGTACGGTCACTCCATGTTACAGTTTCGTTCAGAATAAAAACCCGTTTGTAGTATTTCTCAAGCCATAGTTTAACATAGCATTCAGTCGTCTCTCCGGGTACACCTCGCTTCACCCACATTGAACGGAAGCATTCCGAGAAACCCATAGTCCAACGATAACGTCCGCATCACCTGCGAAAACAGGCGATTTAGTCATATCCTTACTGTAAATACAGCTACACGCAGACACGTTGGGCCGCAGTGGTGATGACTCACAGCGGCCTGCCTGCTCTTCCAGGTAGAACCGGGTTGCTAGCTATGTCATTGTAGCGCCGGCAGAGAGAGTGATTGACAGTTGACCTTGACCTTGACCTTAACCTTGGATGACACTATGTTATCTTGACCTTAACCTGACCTTGAAGCATGCCCTGTCTTCAGTTGTCTTCTGAGACTGATGCGTCTCTCTATCTCTCTCTCTCTCTCTTTCTCTCTCGACTAGTGTTCTGTGCCATCCCTTCGACTTGCCATAACCTGCACATTGCCCATGCTGCCCATCGACCACCTAAACTGCATTACAAATTCTCACGATGTTAGTTGATCGCGAAACATCGGCCGGGTCGGATGTATTCCACTGCTAGTATTGTGAGTGTTGGCTGTACTCTGAATGTGATGGTTTCGTTTCAGTCGTTTCGTAAGGAAGTCGTTTACTATTCTGTTATGCTAACTAGGACAGCCTGGTGTTGCCTAGCATCGTTTAACACACGGTGTACAGCACACGATCCTTGTTTAATATGTAATTGCATTGGTTGGTAATTACTTATAACGAATTTTACTTTACATTTCATTTTTACATATGTTTGCATCAGTGTGTAGCAAATTACATCTCTCTTGTGCGACTAATGGTTTAAAATGTATGTGGTTTTGTGGCAAGCAAAGAAACACTGTCTTTACAAGTCGCATAATGTGTATCGTACTTAATACATTGTAGTAATTTTCGTGGTTTGTCCATATGATCATTCGTTCTTTCTCATGTTGGCTTGAATTCTAGCTTTACTAAATTTCTTGGCATGACAGCAACACTGATATCACTATTATGGACTGTGGATTCGTCGGAAATTTTTTTTTGTATATTGTGACTTGTTTTTGCATCATGCTAGTGATGTACTTGTGTATATGCCAGTCCTTTATTGTATGTAACATTATTGATTTCTTGTGTACAGGATGGTTTCATATCTTTTACACTCGGATTCCCTGACCCTCGCATTAGACTGATGGTGTTTATTTATATTAACGCATGCATGTTTTAATTTAAACTCCGACTGCGTACATCCGGTTATTGGAGCAATTATATACACCTTTATATTTCGTTATATGACTGGTTGTTAAGGGTTACTCATGCTATCGCTGAATCGTGCTGCCAACCCTTGTGTCGGACTGGTGTTGTTCGTTTATATAACTATAAACGTATTTTACCATTACCCACAATTATGTAGCCTACATCATGCTTGCAGCGCATTTGTAGATATCTTGCTTTTTTCCCTTATAGTTGTTTGTAGTGTGTTACCCATGCCATGACAACATTTATTTATATGTTTTCAAATCTATATATACAGTCTGGATGTCGGTTGGCGAAAGGAAGGTAGCTGTCGCTGAGGGGGATCCATGTTGTTCGACACCTGTGGTAGCAGACGGCAAGGGCAGCAGTATGCGATTATTGAGCGCATGCAGGCCGATGCGTATGTGTGTGCTATTTAAGACCATATGCTCCTACATGCAATTGTAACTTTGCAGTGCACTTGTAATATACCTTTATTTTCTTTACATGCATTGACGGTTGTTACGTGTCCCCGAAATTCAAAGGTTTGGAAATGCTGACTAAATGTGCTTATAACAGGGCTTAAAGCCTACTTGTACTCATCTCCTTGATTGCAGTCGGAAGTGACGTCTGAGATATGAATTTGGTGGTCGTAACTTCAGTGGGTGGGAAATGTCGGGCAACTATGGTTATAAGAGGGCTTAAAGTGTACTTGTCCCTTCCACCCTGTTTGTCCTCGGAGGTGATGCTTATGATACGAATGTGGTGACTATAGCTTTTGTGGGTGGGAAATGGTAGTCAACTATGATTATACGAAGGGCTAAAGTGTACTTAAACCTGCGGTCATTTTCGTCGTCAGAAGTGATGCCTATGTTATGAATTTGGTGACTATAGCCTCGGCAAATGGGAAATATAAGCCAACTATGATCATAAGAGGGCTTCGGGAGTACTTGACACAGCCATCATGTTCGTTATCGGTGGCGATGTGTATGTAATGGATTTGACGGCTATATATTCGGTGGGCGGGAAATGTCGGTCGACTATGCTTATATGATGACTAAAGTTTACTTAAACCTACCACTATGTCCTTTGTCATGAATTTGGTGGTTGTATCTTAAACTGTTCGGAAATAAAAGCCAACTATGCGTATAAGTGTGCTTAGGGCATACTTGAATCTGCAGCACGTTTCATTTTTGGGGGTGATACCTATGTTATGATTTTTGTGGCTGTATCTTAAATGGTACGGAAATTACAGCGAACTATGCTAATAGATGGGCTTAGGGCATACTTAACCCTGCGGCCCTTTTCGTTGTCGGGGTGATACCTATGCTATAAATTTGGTGGCTGTCTCTTAAACGGTTCGGAAAATTACAGCCAACTAGCTTACAAGGGCACTTAGGACATACTTGACGTGTGCGTGGTGCAACACTAGGCTTGAGTGCATTGGCAGGATTCGCTCGATGTTACATGGGTGGCATGACAGAGCATGAGACTTGTCCCCCACCGGGACGTCAGGTGAAAGGAAACCAGAAGGAGAATGAGAAAACCAGGGTGGAATGACAGATCATGGGACTCGACCCCTGACAGAACGTCGGGTGAAAGGATACCTGAAGGATTATGAGAAAACCAAGGTGAAATGCCAAAGTATGGGACTCGTCCTCACTAGGATGCTAGGTGTTAGAAGACCAGATAGTATATGATTAAACCAAGGTGGAATGTCAGAGGATGAGCATCATTCCTGCCAGGATGCCAGGTGAAATGAGACGAGATGGAATAAATATTAGAAAATCCAGGATTATGCCAGCCCGTCCGCACGTCTGCAGCCAGCAGCCAGGTGTCAGTGATTGACGTGTGAGATATTGTCATATTCACAATTGGCTTTATTAGCATAGGCAAATCCAGAAGGAATATGAGAAAACCCTCGAGTATGCCAGCTCGTCCCCTCGTCGCCATCCAGCAGTCAGGTGGTGGGCGCGGGAATTATAGTATATCGTTTACAATATAAGAGGTGTGTGTTTGTACGTGTGTGTGTGTTGTCTGCTGTTATGTTATGCGATGAGTTTATTGTCTGGAGAGTGTGTCGGCCGATGCGAGTATTTCTTCTTATAACTGTGCAATGGCGATCCTTTTTCGTTATTACATGATTATTGTCTGGCTAGTGTGTAGGCCGATGCTCGTATATACGCCATTTCATCTCCTAATGCATTACATGTAATGATGGTTGTGTGGTCAATATGCTGGCATGACGATTCAAGGGTGGGCAGATATAAACCTTCTGCCTTCTGCATTTTTGTGCTCCGAAACACCTAAAAAAAATTCCAGCGCTCCTGGCAGCTGTCAGTTGAACTCACCTCCCTGATGCTAGTACTCCCCTGCTGGCGACGAGTGAACCAACCCTCATGCAAAAAATGTCTTCGCCTATACCAGAGCTCCTAGCCGCCAACTGTAGAACTTCAAACACTGGTGGTAAGCGTGAGAATCAAAATTGGCCGCAGGCGCCGGAATTAAAAATGGAGGACGTAAAGTGAAAGACCTTATCACCCTCTGGTAGCGGGTGTGGGAATAAATAATGGCCGCCTACAGCAGACGTCATCGATGGTGATGGAGAACGCGAAAAGTAAGAGAGGGGTGGGAGGCGAAAGAGAGAAAATAATGGACACTGTAAGGAATATGAGAAATCTCCCCGAGGAATAGAATGGACGGGAGGCAGGAAGGAATGAGTGATCACGATAAACAAAACACACAAGAGAGAAATATAAACGATACCGGAAGGAATATGAGAAAAACCCCAATTGATAGAATGAACATGGAGAAGGAATGACAGTGTGTGTGAGAAACACAATAAAGTCGAAATTATATAGCAGGACAAAAAGAATCGGAATGCAAGAGCATGAAGTTCCGAGGTTAAATGATAGAGCAGAAGTGATAAAAGGGAATTTCCAGAGGGAAAAAGTAAAATTCCGGAGGGATAAAAGGGAAATCTAAGATGGCCGCCACTTACGAGGAATGGTATTTCAGGAGGTTGCCACATGACGTCATACAAGATGTCCGCTGTGGCTCTCCGGCTCCCCGCCAGTACGCCAGGTTCGCTAGAACCCCCATTTTCCTACTACTGATGTGACTGAATATTATAAATATTCAATCAGCCTTAGCTCGTTTTCTACTTAGTAAAAAATACGTCCAAGCAAAAGAAAATTACACAACATGATAAAATACAGACAGTCAAATCAACCATGCAAAAATTACAATATGAAACGAAATGCCTAAATGCAAATAAATCTTAAGGAAGAAAAAACTGAATGTAACTCATGCGTCAAAAATCAACCAAAATATATTTTAAAAACACACGGGGAAAGACAATAATATATGGTTGTATTTTATCCTTATGTTATATATCTTTCCTGTTCTTGGTCACAACGTTTAGTTACAAGGTGGTGCACAAAGACCAACTGAATCATGTATACAGTAAAGTGGCTGTATGAATGGTACAGGAGCTGTGATATGTGATACTTTGGTTACCAGGCACGCATGCAACCGACGTAACACCTAGACTCTTTCTTTCAGAGAACAAAACCAGAGAGAAAAGAAGTTAGAGATAAATTACACGTAGCACACTTCAGCAGTTCGGAAAAACTTTCAGTTGTTAGGAACCTTCCAAACACATACCAGCGGGAATTTATTTATTTTTCACTAAAAAGCAAATCTAACCGACAAACAAATTTCAATTTCATATTAATGAAGTCTGCATTGTAATTTTCAAGTGCGTAGTTTCTACACGTTTACGGACCTTTTCAAAACGTCATACACTGGGTATTTAAATATTTATTAGGTTCCTCGAATTTCTTCACTGCTTGGGCCACAGTGTTTTACGAATACACACACTCGCGCGTGCACACGCACACGCGCTGTGAATCTTGCCTACGTAGTCTTTATTTACAAAAAAAAAAATAGGCATGGGAAAGAGCCTCGGCTCGCTCCGAGATAATAAATTATTCACCACACGGAAAATTATTTTCGAAGGCCATGCTTTTCGTTTGCTTCGCTTGCACGCACTTTTCGGCAGAGAAGGAGGAGGGAAGAAATGACTGAGGGGGCAGGGATAAGAGAGGGTGGGGGGTGCGGTAAAGTACTTTCGCGAAAAGATTCCGCCCCTTTTTGAACCGCCGTACCCCGCTCTAGAAGCCTTGGATTACGGTAAGGATGATGGTCTTTGAGGGGGTGGGGTGGGGGAGTACACAACAGCAAACAGCTCGGCCGATGAGGAGTCCCTCGGAGACGTTATTTGCATGAGAATGTTCTGCGAGAAGAACGTCTTTGGGAGGGGGAGGGGATGGTAGAGTGCGCTTCTGCCAGCTCGCACCCTCACAGCACACTCGCGCCCTCGCCAGCTGACTGCGTCGTCACGCACAGCACACCAGCTGTTCCGCACTGTCCTCGCTCTCTGCACTCTTTATAGTTTATTAATTTATATCTATTTATTATTTTGCGTTCCGCGTATCTCATGATAGCTAACAGCTCGGAGATATGGAACAAAAATAAGGCACTTAATACAATCCACAAAGCAATGTAAACAAAATAGATCTATACTACAGGAAACATCAGAATTCCATGCAAGCTAATAATAGCTCATAGAATAGAGCGAGTAAAAACAAGACAACATTAAATTTATACACGAAACCCTGTAACAGCAAAGTTATATGCGATACGAAACAAATATGATGATTCCATGTGAGTTAAAGGGTGTTCACGGTAAATTGAGAACTCTTGAAATCAATCTTTGAAAATTGTCACTGTCCCTTTTTTGCATGTATTTTAATGGTAACACTGACTGGCATTGCGCCCAGTAAAGTTGGTAATGACGGAGGGAAAGTAGTTCCGCGTCTTAACGTTGAATTAAAAGTGTAAGGTAAACATTTGTGAATACTGAAAATTTTTTTTGCTTTGTTTTTTTTTATGTATACAAGCTGTTTGGAAATTAAACGCCCAAACTGTGGGGGGTGATTGCTTATGAAAAATAAAGTCGAAAATATATACGACACTATATACCTAAACAGAATATTAAAGGAAATATAAGCCTTTGAAAATTGGGGTTTGAAAACGTATATATATATATATATATATATATATATATATATATATGTATAACTTCCACATATTGTCTGGGAATGGCACAGCATCGCCGTTGGAACATGCTGTAGAGGCTGGTTGCCGACAGGTAGACTGCATGCACGGAATATACAGCTGAACGCCAATGAAATAGCTCCTTATTCCGCGAACTAGAGCCGCACACGCCTGCAAAATGGCGTCACTGACCTGCAACACAGCGCAACGCCATTCCCCAATCAGCGACTGGTGAGTGAGTGGAGAGATTTGGACGGCCCTTAACTTCGAGGTCTTGAGATCCGATGAAGGTGAAACGAGGTGAGTATGGAGCAGCACAAGAATACAAGGGCGGAGGAAACGGCAAATCCCCGAGAAAACCCGCCGATCAGCGTCATCGTCTGGCACTTGCGACCTCGGTTCACGTATGGTTGGGGGGGGGGCGAGTGGTCTGACCAGTACACCACCGCGGCCCATCAGCGCCTGGTAACTTACTTGCAAGTCGGTAGCCTAACCAATAGGGAACCTTCCGCAGCAGAAAGTAGCCAATATGACACAAGATCCGTTCAACAGCCTCTCGCAGCCAATCAGCGAAGCGAGCGAGAGGGCAGGAGAGACCTTAGAGCCTTCACCAATGTTCTCACTTAGACTCACTCAAACCATAACTGAAAGGGACTGCAGGGGGTAGCATATTATAACTTGGAGTTGGGTTGAGCACAACAGTGTAAGTTGGGGGTTCGTTAAACATTTGAGGTTATACGATAACCATATCTACACAAATTACTGATTCTGCCGGGGGAGGGGGGGATCTAAGTGAATGATCAGAATGTTGCATTTCACTAATTCGTAAAATGATAATATCAAACAATTTTCTTATGTTTGGCTTTATATTTTAATTTCTTGCCACGTTACAGCGATATTCTTATGCTCAACAATCACAGGTATAATTTCATTTCTAGTAATGAGAGGCTTTAATTTGCCACTAGGATATCCCGTCGTCGTGTATCACTTCACTGTACGGGATCAGTTTGCATGGTCTGCGTTATTATTTTGCGTGGCAATAGAAGTTTAGCTCCGCCTCGACTCACACCTGAGGCGACCTAACAGCTCAATTCGCTGTTCTTATCAGGTGTCGCAACGTAAGAGACAATGGCCGCAGACGCAGCTACAAAATGACGCATATTCACTCTTCAAGTATTACATATTCTCCATTGCTCATACAACAGCACTACTATGGCAGGTTTTTAGTAAGGGGGATTCTTTGCTGACATCCTGGATTTTTCTTTCTTTCTCAAAATCTGTTGTTTCAAGATATATTATGAATTATTCAGCAAAACAGCTTCACAAATTTAGTTTATTACAAATTCGTTGTTTTTTTTATAACTAATAACTGCTAAAGAAAAGTGACATATTTCTGTGCCAGTAATTTTATGTGTGACAATATGAGTACATATCAAACAACGCCACACGCACTGAGAAAAAAATTTTGTTCAATAAAATAAAGTTTGTTTGGCGCAACTAAATTAACTGTTTGGATAGGCGCAGTTACATATTTCGTTGCTGAAACTAAATTATTTTGTTGTTGCTATTTGGTTACCACAAACTTGTTCAGTTTTTGAACTTAGTACAAGCAGAAAAATTTGATAGAGATAACAGAAAAGTGTTTAAGGTGGCGATAGCTGTACAAAGAAAAATATAGAAATACAGTATAAATTGACACAAAATGTATACAAATTATCCAGGGAATAATGGGTAGATCTTCTTACGCGTATAATTTTTTATTGTCACAATGGAACTGCTGGAACAGATTTTTCTCGGTCAAAATAAGTATCCCTTCCGTAATAATAAAATACATTGGGACTAATATCAGCGGGGAGTTAGTTTTACCATAAGTTCTCTACTGTAAATTATAGGAACTCTCTGATAATTGTTGATTCCTTTCACCGTTCAACGATAGGAACTAGCTACACTCTAGGATAGCCTTCGCGTGTGGCTGCAATTGGTCACATAGGAAACAGGGTGCACGTGAATCGAAAAGTTTGGGTGTAAAGAGAGCAACAAAATACAAACTCAGCAATACGAGGCCAAGCTGAAACGCCTCTTTCCCAATCCCTTTACACGTTTTATACTTAGATAAACTCCAAAGGTTTCTCCGCTATTGCAAAATGTATGGATAAACGTAGTTTTTAGAACATTTAGATTTTACAAGATATCTTTATAAGTGCAGGAATCTTAATAAAAACAAAAAATTTACTCGGTTCACCACCTTCCAAAACTGGAGAGATTACTTACATTTATTAAAGATTCTCTATGACAGGTTATATCAGTATCAGTTTAGTATTACAGGAATCATTTCGTTACAAAACGAAACACAATAAAAAAAGGTATGCAACATGACGTGACGTAAAAATCTACAACAGTTGTTAGGTTTGCTTACGTAATTTGGCCTTTAGTTTTTTTTTTTTTGGGTGGCCCTGGACAAAAACAAAACATCCGACACTTATTATATATGTTTCTTAGATCAAAATTTTGAGTATATTTTAGTCCAAATCGCTTTCTGAATGTTAGTTGTACATAGCAGTTTTCAGTTTTTAACACAAAAATTTGATGAAGCGCTCCATCCCAATCATGCAAAGAAGATAATCAGAAAAAAAAAATTCTTTGCTGACATTTTGCCGGAAGCGATTATTGTCGATTCCAGAAGGGAAGCAAGATGGGGATTGCAGCAAGATGGGGATTGCCACCATCCCATCGGTAATGGAAATTAGCAAGTTGCCATTGCAATAATCACGCTATCTCTAGAGTTGAACCGCTAAACAACCACATTTCGACAAGTTAGCGCACAAATGCTAATGCTTCAATATTCCCTAATATGTATAGTACAAGTTAGCGCACAAATGCTAATGCTTCGACATTCCCTAATATTTATAGTACAAAATTCACTTATCCTGAGCGGTAATACAACATCATTATCTCATATTAAGTGGATTTGAGAGCACACGAAGAAATTACGTTACATTACGCCAGGATTGAGTGTTTCAGAAGAAATAAAACGGGCGCTTTCCGCGCGATTGCAATGGAGCTCTCGATATAGTCGGACGAATCGATAGTATCGATATCGACCAGCATACATAACATTTATTTTGGCACACTTCCAAGTACACAAATGTTAGCAAGACAAAAATTAAATTATCAAAATGGTAATTCTGTATTAAATTTTACTAATGAAATCTTTATGAATTTATGTTAATTTCAAAGGATTTTGAAAAGAATACACACAGATGATACAGTCACCAATATTACTGTCAATATAACTGTCAGAACAACAAACAAATAATTACCTTTACTTTTAAACAATTACATTTGCTATACTATTTTGCTTCTTATTGTAATTTTACCTTTATATTTAATTTACGAGGAATTGTGAAAGGGTAAGCTTTGCTATAAAGTAATTTAATAAATGTCCCAAACAAGGATACAAACAAACGATAACAAAAAACAAAGAAAGAATAGTTTCATACAAAGTAGCACAACAAACAATATGAAATGTATGTACTCCTAAATAATGACAGGAATGTTACTAAGGCGACAAAAGAAGAATTGTCGTCGTATACGTTAAAAGTAATTTGACTTACTTTTTAAAAGTAATAATGACTCAAAATAATTAAATTATTGTTAAATTCGGCATTTGAAAATAATTACTTGATAGGAATGGCACTGGACTTCATATTGCCAACGTGAAACAATAATATTTTTGTTTCAAAATTTTACAGATTACTGTAAATTCCATAACAATTTTTTTAATCAATTTCTGCCAAAGTAAGATTTATGGCAAAAGTGTATAAATTAGGCAACTGGTATACATCCACAAATGTTCGTTTAAAATAATTCTTAAATTAATTTTAGTACTTTATCACAGACTAACTTTAATAATAATTTAGATACTAATATATACCCATTGTAATGACTTATTTATGTATTTTAGATTTTTTTTACGAAATCTTAGTTCGTTTTATAAAAGAATTCAACGATTATCCGAGATTTTCCTTCAGAATTTATTCAGTGCCATTCCATTATTCCACAACACCCGTTATATAATTTCTGCAGGCTTAACCGCATTTGGAAGAATTTATCTAGAGAGTACTGCGTGAAGCTACTAAGCATTTAATGGAACCCAAATTGTAGCAATTTGCTTAGAGGGCAATTGTAGTGAGGGTGCATATTTTATTCGTAATTTAGAGGTATAAAAGATGCATTCGTCTTTGTTTATGCTGTATGTTGCCTACTGCGGTTTTAATTAAGCATGACTAATTAAAATAATGGTTTCAAGGGCAATTAACAGTGAGGAACTGCGCGGTGTTAGCGGGAGTTTTTCTTCAGCAGCTTATTTCTGCTAGTGGCGTAGTTTAGTGGCACCTNTGGGGAGAAAAGGGGGGGCGGGGCGGGGAGGGGGTCATAACAGGGGGAAAAAATTGGTTAAATTTTTGTTATAGAAAACTAGCCGGTTGTATATTGCATTTATTGTTGTAATTAACAAGCAAAAGCCTGGGAACTGTAGTTGCCTGAATATTTTCATGAGGTATTCCTACCACGTAGAAATAAGTGGGAAATTTTTAATGTGATTAGAACAATAGGAACTATGAAATTAAATTAAAAATTATTAATTGTGAAACACGATCAGGTTAAGCATTTTGCCTCGTCGTATTTCTTTCATGTTAGCAACAGCTATTGAAAGTCTCTATACGTACTGCCACAGTTTGCACGGGCGTCTAGAAATAGGAACATTCAAGCCACCAAAACATAGCGTTTGTTTGTTCTAGAAGGAAACGTGTTTCCATTTTGCGATGCCAATTGACCCGACCTAACTCATTACTATCAGAAATCTCACTTTATTCTCGCATGACAGGTAGGCAACATTCACCACGATCAACCATCGTTTTGCGCCGCCCGATGTTGTCTGCGTGGTTAGCGGTAACCAAGGAAGGTTTTCACCGGATCTGAAACTGAATGAAGAGCTATCGATTTACAACAAGTCCCCCGACTCTTATGGTGCTGTTAGCGAGATGTTTATTTTATTTTAGGAGACAGACTCAGTTTTGTTTCCTGGAGTTGTTCTGGCACAATTTAAAAAATAGCGAGGCCATAGGAATACACTGAAGGGCAACAGGGATCCCATGGCAACACGGTCCCAGTTGTAACGATGAAGGTCCACGAGGCATTACATTAGCTTACGAGGTTAACCCCCTCCGATGACTTTAAAGACATACCGTGAGCAGAAACAGAGATTTCCCATTAACTTCCTGATGACATAGCAAAACACAAGGTGGCGTACGCTAAGTGGGTATTGTAAGAGAGAACCAGCTTATTACTGGTTGTTATTTGAAAACCAGTATGGCGCGGACTAAACGCGGACATTCGTTCCCCTCCCAGCGTATTCCAGTGTAGCGTGATAAGTCGGTGGCCCTCAAGCGAGACGTGGCATCGGTTACCCCCGCGCCCCTTGACGCAGATTACTGCCCTGGGGCCACATCATGCTCTTGAGTTCCACCTGCCCTTCGCCGCTACCTCGTGCAAAGCGCCGCCACTTTCCTTTCTGTGGTTGCGCATTGCGAAACTTCCTTTCCCGCGCATCTCACGCCATTTGCTCGACGCAATTCTTCAGTGCTCAGCGATGGGCCTAAAGACCCTGACGCGTGTTTCAAACCACAAGAACAATCATTCGAGCATGTCGCATGCTCATTATAGGATTGTAGGACGAGTGTTGCACTTGCAGTAATAAACCCCGCCTTTCAACGTCAGAGTCAAAGAAAACCTTCCGTGGTGTCAGCTAGTAATGTTACGGACTGACATTTACAACATTTGTTTGAGGAAAATTTGTACTTACAGCACATGTACTTTTTAGTTATTCTTAATCGGACCGCAATATATTATATACACTTTACACGACGCTGAATCAATAAAAAAAGTAACAAACGTTCAAGTTAACAGTGACCAGATCCCTTGCTACCTGTTATTTTATAAAAAAAAACGCTACTCACCTTAAATAGAAAGAAATGTACTCTTAGCAAACATTTTCGTAAAATTACGGAAACGTACTGGTGAAAAATTGTATTTCTAGCCTAAAAAAGAGATTACAAAAAAAAAAAAAGATTAATTTTTGTTATGTAGGTATTTATCAGTATTTGAAAATTTTAAATTTCTTGTATAGTTTGTTTCTGATCGAAATTATAACACGAATAAAAAAAGTTGATAGCAACTTTCACTGTTCTGCTGTCACCATTCGATAATATCAGTGTGTATTGATAATGCTATTTACGAGAAGTGAAGTACGAAACATTTACAGTTTCTAGTAACGTTGCAATATTTGCAGTGTTCCTCTCTGCTGAAAGTGGCTGAAAAAAAAAAGTGTAAATGGCGTGAATATCCGAACAGCCACAGGAACGATAATTTTCTAGTTACTGCGGTGAAGAATGCTTCGCGTAGACTCGGCTTTGCTCGTTCCCGAAACACGAAGATGTTGGATATACGGAGTGGTTCAACGTTTAGTACTTACGGTGCTCAGTTCCATTTGATGACATCACAGAACGCGTTCCTCTATGTTAACTGTATCGTTCGGTAAGCATTTCCGTGACTATACGTAAACTTGTAAGTGCGGGCGACAAGTCGCGGCTGAAGTACACAGGCCACTGTGAAGTGTGGCCTGCTACTCATCAAACTCCTCTCCCTGAGTATTGTTGGTAAGCGGCAACAAAACTAACAGTTTCTGTGCTCTTCTGGAGTATTTGAAGACGTTTTCCTGGTTTCTTGCAAACAACGTATTTTGCAACAAGTACACGCCTGTGTGTACACGAGAAAGGTGTCTAACGTTTCGAAGGCTGCGTAAATGTGCAAATCAGCGTGTGCTATAGTATAAACTTATTTTACTTCAAGACTAAACACAAGCAAGTATGCTTTCATTGCTTCGTTAGTGACCACAAGGATCTTGCAACTTATCCGTAGCTTAAAATCACAGTGCTTTAAAAAATTCGAGAATGAAAACGATACATTAAAAATAATGTTACGAAAATAAGGGCCCTCGATTGGCAAAGAATTAAATCGCCACAACGGTGATGACGTGTGTACAGAAAGCAAATTGTCAGTAGTTGAGTGTGGCTTGTACAGTCTGGTCAAGGAGGGAGGTACAGGACTGAACCACAGCAACTCCTGCAATGATGCCAGTGGCGGACATAGGCTCAGGTTGCTTCTAGCATAATTACAATGTTAATAAGCCTATATACAAATACTAAATGAACTCGAAACACATATCTGTTTCACGTAATTTTTTGCCAATATTGCAATAGTATGAATGCAAGTCAGTGTTTCATATGTATACATACCTATTCAAATTTATAAATATATGTATTATTAATCTCATATATGCACACGTCACAATGACCGACCGGTGTTGCACTAAATTTTTCTTAATTTGATAGTTTTTCTTTTTTGTAAATAATAAAACGTTCCTATCTTGTTTCGAAACTTGCAACTGGAGGTAAACTAAACTGCAACGTGTACTTGCGTCTCATATTCTGTATAACAGATTTATTTCTGAATTTTCTAGGAGGTATTTAAGGAAAATACATGTACCTACCCTCTACCCCCTAACTATGTTTGAAATTCCTGTCAGTTTCACACTAAACCTACTATGATTTATAAAACCGTAGAAATCGTTCTTCGTTGACGTTTTCTGATGATAGGCCCTTGAAATATGTTTTGGTAATTGTAATACATTTGTGATTCATTTTATATAATACAATTTATTGTAAGCAAGGTGACGCGAGAGTACTCTTTTTGCACAACTGAATGAATAAAAATGTCCTTCAGCTGTAAGTACTATTGGGAAGCGATCGGTTGGCATTACTGAACATCCATCATGACATAATTTTAAAACCAGGTTATTCACAAACATGTGTAAGAAATTACTGCAGAAGGATGAAAGTGCCATGTTCGTAAAAGTAAAATGTAAGCATTTTTAACAGTTATAGCGCAAAATACTGAAATGAAATCATTTTGCTTTTTTATAGCCTATTATTATAGCCTAGTGTTAATTTTGAATTTGGTAATGTTTTACTTAGTTCCGTATTAAAATGCTGTTGTAAGTGCCAAAGGGAAGGGGATAATACAACGTCTGTTATGTTTTTTTTATTATTATGTAAAAATAAGATGGAAGTATATGGCAATGTGTGCGCTTTCCTTTTACGTCGCTTGTAATGAATTCAAAGTACGCCACTGGAAATGCGAACCGGAGTAGTGCCCGTGTTCTGTGGCCTCTCACTAGTTCCCAGCATGCTGCGGGGAAACAGCTTTACCGTTTCATTTTTCAAAACTGTTCCGGCGAAGTATTCACGGTACAAGGTAGCGCGAGAAATTGAACACAACAAATTTTCCATTTATGTGTATTTAACAGGAGCAGTTTCCCCGTTACGCGATCCCGAAGCCAAACCGTCTGAACGCGGTGTTTCCGCTGCGGAGGATGGGAAGCCAGGCCAGATAACGAGATTAGCTTCGCCTTGGAAAAGAGGTTAAGATACGCGGCCGAATACCGCTTCCGTGCCCATTTAATTGTATTAACATTGGAGATAAGATCGGGGTCACATAAGGAGAGCTTCGGCCGGGCCCGGATAGATGGTGTTGGCTCCAACAGAAGGGGAGGACGGTCGGGAGGGGATGTAGGGGAGGGAGCCGCGGCCCGGGTGGAGGGAGGTAGGGGAAGTGTCTGCAGCAAGCCAGCCGGGGAGACGCGACCCCCAGCCTGCGTCGACCACACCCCTCAGCCGCATGTGACGTCATCGGCGACCGACACCGCATGGAGCGGGCTGGCCTGGGTGTCACGACCCCTCCCCCCGCCCCCTCCAGCAGCCCTGGTTCCATTCAGGGGGACCCCCGGGGAAAACACAGGCACACGGACTCCGACACCGTTGCCCGCCTGCCTTCGTTAATTGTGAAATTGCTCGTTCGATTCCATTCTCCGGCGAATTTCAGAGCAAAACTAACAATAGTGCCTTTCTAAAGGCAAGCACTGGTTTCAATGCTTAGTCGCATTTTGGGACTCTATGATACATTCGAAAATATTATCCACGAAAACATGCTTTTCTCCATAATGATACTGATATTCTGAGCTTAATAAATAATCGTAAAAGGTTTTTATGGCTCTATCCATACTTGGTCAGCATTTGGACTAACTCATGTTATTTCAGTGTTGTCGGTTTTGCAACAGAAATAAATTATAGAAACAGCTGGGATATTCAGGCATGAATGAACAGCACTTTGAAACCATTAAACTAAAACTGAAGTTCAGACTGTCGATACACAGATAGCCAAAAACGCCTTCATATATAATTAACCTCCTGTAAATTGAAAAAAAAAGCGTTTTTTTCTCGCAAGTATGTATGTACACCTAACTATTATGGAATGGAAAATGTTATGACTCCGGTAAACTGTAGGTTGGACCCCACAGTCTTCTGTATACTCAAGAAGCCTGATTTTTCATTGGTTGTGGAATTAGTGTAAGTTATACACTTGATGATGTAACACGGTATAAGGTGCCTGTTTTCTTTAGCGTTTATTATTGGCTCAAAGTTCTCCAGGGAGTATCTAATTCACAGTGATCCAATTGCCAAATTCTGTGAAATGTACACATTTTTTGGAGTTTTAAATACACTATTGTTTGTGAAAATTGCAACACCCAGAAATAATGGGCCGAATGAATCCAAACTCTGAGGATGTGTAGAACAGTGTACCGGCTATAAGTGATTACGATTGTAGAGAGATGACATACATGTATCCCAGCAGCGCCTTCTCTTANAGAACAGTGTACCGGCTATAAGTGATTACGATTGTAGAGAGATGACATACATGTATCCCAGCAGCGCCTTCTCTTATGTGAACAGAAAGGAAGGGTTATGCCAAGCTCAGTCAGTGAAAAGCTGCCGACGAAGCGAAAGCAAGTGCCAGTATGCCTCGTCGACGTCAAAATGCGCCATATTAGCAAGTGAATNAGAACAGTGTACCGGCTATAAGTGATTACGATTGTAGAGAGATGACATACATGTATCCCAGCAGCGCCTTCTCTTGTGCGAACAGAAAGGAAGGGTTATGCCAAGCTCAGTCAGTAAAAAGCTGCCGACGAAGCGAAAGCAAGTGCCAGTATGCCTCGTCGACGTCAAAATGCGCCATATTAGCAAGTGAATNAAAAGCTGCCGACGAAGCGAAAGCAAGTGCCAGTATGCCTCGTCGACGTCAAAATGCGCCATATTAGCAAGTGAATTAGTTCGAAGGGGACAGAATGATCGGTCTCCAGGAAACGGATTTGTCATACCGTGACATTTTGGCTCGTACAGGCCATGATGCCACGACAGTGATGCGTGCGTGGAACCAGGGGATAGAAGAGGGTCGTACGCAGCGACTAGCGGGTATTGAACCACGCAACGTGACCACAGCATGGGATGACCACCATCTTGCCCGCATGGCCGTAACGGACCATACAGCTTCGTCCACAGTGTTGGCTTGACACTGGAGCACTGCAACGGGTGTGGGCCTCTCTGCTTCGACGGTTCGACGCCTTCTGCTGCGGGCTGGACTAGTGGCACGCATGCCATTGCGTCGGCTTCCATTGTTGAGAAACCACAAACACCTCAGACTGCAATGGGCACGTGAACGCTATCGCTGGCGTTCTGTGTGGCAAAATGCAGTGTTTTCGGACGAGTCCCGCTTCAACCTGTCCTACAGTGATGGCCGCATACGTGTTAGAAGCTACAATGGTGACAGCAATATGGCAGCCTTCATTCTGAAGCGGCATAGAGGACAAACGCCAAGTGTGATTGTTTGGGGTGCCATTAGATAACACATGCGATCTCGACTCCTACATTTTGAGGGCAAGTTGAACAACAAACGCTACACCAGGGAGATTTCAGAGCCCAAGGTACTGCCCCTCCTTCAGACTACTCCACATACCATACTTCAGCAGGACAATGCCCAGCCACATGTGGCGAATAATTCGCAAGCCTTCTTCAATGAACGACGGGTACCAATGCTTTCCTGGCCTGCACGTTTGCCTGACATGTCGCCCATCGAACATGTCTGGGATATGTTTGATCGGCGAGTTGTTCGTCACGGTACTCCAGCAACAACTGTTGATGCTTTGTGGAGTCGCATGCAAAACGTGTGGATGGAGATTCCTCAGGAACATGTTCAGGTCCTCTTTGATTCCATGCCACGTCGTTTAGGGGCTCTGATTTAAGCAAAGGGAGGNTTCCTCAGGAACATGTTCAGGTCCTCTTTGATTCCATGCCACGTCGTTTAGGGGCTCTGATTTAAGCAAAGGGAGGGGGGGGGGTTCCACACCTTACTGAATTCTCAATTACAAATATAATGTACAGTTTTGTAATCCTAATCAATTGTGTATTTTCATGTACCTAATCTGTGGCATATATATATATAGTTCATTTCAGTCACATGTATCCTTCTTGATGTTGCATTTTTTCAAAACGTTAGTTTATATCCGAAAGAGTTCCCAAAACTGTTTCTGCCCCAAGTAGTTAGACCAGCAACAAACAATGTATGTTAAAAATCAAGTGCGCGTATAAAAAGTTAAGTAGTTTTCGCAATTGTTCTATACGATACAACCAGTTGCCAGAGAAGCGGCGTAAGTTTAGAATTTTCATTCACAGTTATTAAACAAATTTGTGGGTTGCGTGCAGTTCGTAACAGCCTGGGAAACATTAGAAAATATATTCTCTTCTGCTGCGATCCGAGACTTGAATTTTAGTAGTATTGTACTCTAAATAAGAATAATGAAAAGCGAAAAAGACTTAAAATTACTGAAAATACTGTGTGGTTGTCAGTGAAAGCAACTTCATATATGTCAGTGATTTCAAAATGTACATACTACTCCAAATCACGTGTTTGGGGGTCAGTTTCAACCATTTGCATGCTCAGTTCTGGAAATGCCCGCACTTTCCTTCACTAGTATTCCACTGGGTTAAAATGATATTTCGAGCTCTACGTGCAAACATTCTGTTAGATTTGACGAGCATTACGTACACTGGCATGTATTTATAGACTTCGTCGTTGGCAGCACTACAAGTTTGTGAATGTTTTAACAAATGACGTGCAAGTTCAAAAGGTAAACAGTTTATTTATACAATATTTACTTATAGGTGTGTCCTTATAACGCCACATATATATTTCATTCAAAATAAAGCAGTATTTAAAGTTGTAAACTTGTTTATACGCATTAATGATTTCTTTAGCAGATTTTTGTATTTGACTGAACTCTTTGCATTTATTCAGCAATGTTTGGGATTGCCTGTGACAACTTTTCTGAAAATGTTTGAGGTATTCAAGTCATGACAGAATTGCTGTAAATCAGTTAGCAAATTTCATCTTGTGCTTAAAAAGTTAAGGCAAATTACGTCAATATTTGGGAAGGATAAGGATAATGCGGAGATCACGTGGTGCTTTGAGTAGATGTGTAATAAGTATTCTAACGAAGTTGGCTAATTTTATTGTTTCCTGGAAATTAGACTGTTCACCGCAGAATAATAAAAGTTCGATGATATTGTACACAAATACAAAACAATGAGATTTTATTAGTAGTATTTCCAGCACTGGGCTCATTAGTAAGTTCCAAAATCGACTGCATTCCGAAACAGTTAACTACAACTTCGAAGCACAGCATGGCTCTGGAAATTACAGTATAGGCCCCTACTACCGGTGCAGGTGTACGACTACCCACGTGATCTAATATTCAGCTGACAATATCCCAGTCCTGATTCCTCTACAGCGCTACACCCTTGATCATCTCATGTGATGCCCTTTTATAGAGACATATTTGTTCACTTCTTTCATTTTCCAGTATCGTATATTTATAGATAAGTGTGGTGCGTCTACTGGTTTGAATATAGCTACGTATCCACATCGATTAAGTTAAATAACTATAATATAATTTAACATATAAATACGATCTTCTTGTGCGCACATGAATCGAAGAGAGAAACTTATACACGTTTCAATTTACCTCAAAGAAATCGCGATAGCCTTCGGCTTAACATCGGCTTAACAACAGTTCTATGTATTACCAATCACACGAACCTGACTTACGATTACTGGCCCTTGTTCTCTCATTAGTATCTCACAGTTACAAAGTGCTCTTTTGGTCTTCGCTTTCCTTGTTCATCTACGGAGTAGACATAAGATGATATTTGGAGTGAACTCCTTGTGGTTATAGATGGGCCTGCCTTACGCCAGTTTAATCTCACCAAAAATATTCTAATATAATATTTCAACAAAAAAAAAAAAGTTTTCATTGTAATTCGCTATATGCTCATCGTACCGTTCAAAGGCGAAACATGTAATTCTCACCACGATTTCAGCTTTACAACGCATAAAATTTAAATCAAATTGAAGTGAATTAAAACTATTGACATACTTTTCAACCGAGAACCAGAGGTTTTTGTACGAAAAATTGTTAAATTTTACTACATTATTACATGTCCTCCTTTCTGGTAAAATCACATTCCGCCCATTTTTTCGGTTTCAGCTGTTATATTTGGACGAAGTAAGAACAAAGGCTCAATATTAGCATGCCGGAGCAAATTTTTGGTCCAATTTCTTCAACAGTGCTATTATTAAGGCGTCAGTTGTTAGCTTACTTTCCGTGGAAAGATAGGTTTATGCAATAACGCGAATGTAAAAGGAACTACAGATATAGTATTAGTAAGACTATCCGACTTCTATAGTTTTCTACCACGCCATGTACTTAGTTTTAAAATGGCGATCATTTTAATATTTAGGGTGCCATTTCACATATCGGGAACCATTCAACCAATTTGAACCAAATTAAGTATTTTGGCAGTTAATCATGTAAACATTCATTAAATGAAGGCGCATTGTTATTGGTTAGCCATTTTAGAAAATAATATTAGTTGGAAAAATTTATATTTTTACATAATATCTCAGAAAGTACCAAAGATATCCTCAACAAATTCCTCAGGTAGCTAATACAATTATTGGTTATGTTACCATATGAACCCTAAATGTGTAAGGTACTTATTTCTAACATGGCGGTCATACAAATATTCTAGGTTGATTTGTTGTATAAGTCAACAAATTTCGACAAAACGTGGTATGCGGGAAGTATCAACTACAATCATTACATATGCAATACGCAGACTCTTTTCTTCTCCATTTTGTAATAAAGCGCTTCACGGAAAAAATCAAGTTTTTGTATCGTATCTCGAGGAAACAATGAACTGATTCCTACCAAATTTGGCACGCAAGGAATATTACGGTACAACATGTAAATTGATATGTTTTAAATCGGCCAAGCACTTACTTTTGAAATAGAAGCAATATAAATATTGTTTTCAACATGGAGGCCATATAAATAATTTAGGTTAATTTTCTATATATACCATACTGTTTGATGAATATCGACCAAACTTGATATGTTAAAAGTATCAACTACACGAATCGAATTAACTAACACATTTATTCTTTTCTCCGCCATTATGTAAGATGACGTCATAAAAATAATAAAGAATAACACTCAACTGATTCCCACCAAATTTGGTAAACAAGAAATACTTCGGTGCTCCATGTAAACTTATATGTTTTAAGTGGGCCAGACACTGATTTTTAAAATGATGGCCTTATGAATAATTTTTATTACGGTGATATATCCATAAAACTATGCTACCAAATTTAACCAAATTTTGTATGCTGGTGGTAGTCCATATTACAAACTTAAAAATATGTCTTAACAGAGCCTCTTTTCCAGCCATTTTGTAAGATAGCACCACTTTTATGCAATATCTCGGAAAACAAAGAAGGTTATTTGAACTGATGTGTTTTAAGTGTTTCAGACACATATTTTCAAAATTATGGTAACAAAAATATTTCATTTAAGCACACTTGTTTATTTTACCGCAGTCTTAGAGTAGGGCCTTCATAAAATTTACTCATTAATATGAACATACGAAGAGGAAAGTAGGCTTAATAATTATATTGACAACTTCTTGTTTATTAATGCATTCGTTATAATCAGTCAAATTTGAAGTTAATAAAATTTGTCACAGAAAAAAAATTGTTTTTATCATCACATTTTCTATGATATGTCAAAAGTATTCACCCCTAATTGAGTTACTATTTCTCTACTTATAAAGTAAAACTCTTCTTTTCCTTCCATCTCCAACGAAAAGTTTTTCAACGAGCGTTATGGGCAGTCCTCTAGCGAGCAAAATATATTTCAAATGTTTTAATTGTCGGACATTAAAACTGTTCACAAATAAATAGTTTAGTTTTTGTTATTCACATGGAGACTTTCTTCGTAGGAAATACTACCAGCTCGCCCTGTGCAGACTTCGATCGACGGACTCGAGGTTCTAGAGGCCTGGGGTCCTTCTCCGGGCCAGCAGAGGTCGCCAGCCAACCCGCAATCATTCTAATTCTTCACCCATTATTTAAAAAAAAATCACTAGCCAGTCATCTTTATTCCGCAGGGTAAATCTCGTTGCATAATATTTCTGTTTTTTTTTTAGCTGCCGAAAATAGAAAGGGCCACGGGAAACACACACGAGAGAGGGCTATCACGCGATCGTTTCCGAGAAATGCCAGACTCCGGGGGAGTTTCTCCAGCGACACGTCAGTCAGAGGTATTCGACAACTGCGGCGTTCTGCGCATGCGCGGCGGGAGAGGGTAGGTTGTGGCAGCACACTCCGACATTAGGCCTATCACATCGTCGCAGTACTTTCTTTCCAGCAGGCTGAGCAAGTTTTACAAGTCCTGCTCTCAATAATCCAAGTGAGTGAAGAGAAGATAATTGGACGCAGAGGCGAATTAAATGTCGAGAGAGCCCTAGGCAAGCACCTCATCGGCGCCCCTCTAGCGCCCATATATTATAAATTTTAACTAGTACTATTAGTAGTAAACATTGAAGACTGTAGTTGGCGGTACTACATGTGTGGTAGAGGTTACTCCAAATTGGAGTTGGCATTTCTTTACTCCAACTTGTAGTAACCTCAACTACAGCTGCTGTTGTAGCAACCACAATTTTTTTCCCGTGTATACACGCACTAGCCTCAATCTTCGAGCGTATCAGAGAAGTATACAATAATTTTATAGCATTCATGTTGGTAAATTTTTTGCGATTACGTCATACAAACCCTAGACGTTTAAAGCATGTGACAGCGAGGGTACGAATATGATTGCGGAAGTTAAGCTGTGAGTCGTATTCAACCCCAAGATCTCTAACTTCGAAAGAACGAGGAATTGTCTCATTGCACAGCTGGTGGTTGGTGATTATACTATTATATGTGAACGAGTGAAGGACATCACTTGACACTTTGTTACATTAAAGAGGAGGCTGTTTCGGTCACTCCAAGATATTATTAGTAGGGATACTTAGGTAGGCCAGGACACGTGTACTTACCGTTAGGCGTGAATTAAATACGTGATGAGAGTGAAGAAAGTAAGAGGGACAGAACGAACATGGGAAGCCATGATGCCTCTCAGGGAAACAGATCTGGCTGTATGTGTGTTATGAGTGGTGTGTTATCATTAATTATGTAAAAGCTTAAAATAATTTATTAATATTATAGAAATAAAAAAATTAAGTTATGAATTATTTATTAAAATATTGGTACTAATCACATTCAATGAAAATTGTTAAAAAAAATATAACAATGTTAGCGTTTGTAGTTTACTCTTTGTCCTAACGTTGGCATTTCCGTATAATCTACTTCGGCAAAGATATCCAGTAAATAAGATAAGGTCCTCTCTTTATACTGTTGGGTTTGAACTCTGTCCTTGTGTGTTCCTCGAGTGTGTGTAATGCTAGACGATGATACAGCTGCCAGTTGTCAGTCATACAAACAGACCGCCAGGAGCAGTGCACCCTCGTACCGGCTGCGTGGCACAGACCGAGAGTGAGTTAGTTCTCCAGTAATGTGATGGCCATTGATTGCGCGCGGCACACACATTCACGCAGAACGACGTTACGCGGTTCAAGAGTACAGTCCGGGTCAAATACTGCTTCCCTTACTGCATGCCTCCGTCTCGCCGCCAGTTGGCCACAGATGATCGCGTAACATTAACTATGGTCAAATTACGAAATGTCAAAGAGAGTCATATGCATACTTGTCTGGTTTCCTTACGTTATGCAGTAACTGGGCTGGCAATATCAACCCTTCGGGCCCACTTTACTATATGATTTAAGGTGCTGTAAATAAGTATAGTCTCCTAATTTTGACAATTTATATTTATCTAATATATAATGATGAAATTAGCTGACAATCGTACGATATTAAATCGGCATGTTCATAAAAACTATAAGCATGAATAGAGGAAATGCAGAACTACCCCTGCGTTAGAATAAAAACTGTGCAAAAGCAGTTGCGTCAATTTTGTGAAAAAAAAGGGGGGGGGGTGGAATATGTTAAAAAGACTTTTCTTCAAAACTTTGAATGGAAGGCAAGAAGAAAATAAAGTTGAACCTGATTGTTCTTCAATTTGTGTAAGAGAGCTCTTGAAAGCGCATATCACATTATGAAAGTTAGAAACCATTGCTACATTCGATATGTGTTGGGTTATAAAAATAAATGTTACCCTTCAAAATGTATGCATTTTTTCGTTATGCTGAGGTTAACTGTTGCACAAATATAAACTCAACGATGATATTCCACATGTACGTATGCGTATTATATAAACACACATAATAGTACTAAAAAGATTCGTAACTTTGGAATCTGGTTTTTGTAAACGTGACTTTCGCTAGTGTCAGAAATAAAATTAAACACCTTTCTCTGTTTGGGAAGAAGAGAGATTTGGTCACGAAAACTTTTACATATAAAGGAAATTTGCAATGCCCTGGAGATTGATTATAAGTTGATACCGTCAAGCGGCTATCTCTTCGGATTTTCACATGTGAGAAACACAGCAGACGTTGCCGTTCCTCCGGGCACTCCCGTCCCGCTGCCCTGGCCCTCCACTCTTGCTACATTGCACGTCACGCCTTAGGAATGACGGTCACGTGTGAGCCCAGCCTCGAGAATACTTCACTCGGCGGTTGCTAGCGGCCATAAGCTGCAGTCCTGTCCACGACAATACATGGGACAATTATAATAGTGTTATATTCTAAAACAAAACATTTCTTACACGCATGCTTGATACATACGGGTACCTGGGCATGAAGCGATTCCTTCAGTTCCCTCTATTACACGCACTCCTCTGGTGCATGCGAGAAGGCACACAAGTAGCATATTTTTCTGAAAGAAAAATTAGTTCCTTGGGTTGTTCTGATCGATAAGACTTATAGCATGGTGATACACAGCAACTAGTACTTTTGAAACATTATATAAAGATGTTTAGAAATTCATGTTGCAATCAACTCAGTATTGTAGAGAAGACTAAGCATGTAATATTCCGGATGTTTTTGAACAAAGTCGACAAACTCAGGCAGGTTCTCCCTTACGAAAACACATGTATCTCTTTTCCCCATAAGTGATTAATAGGTAGTTACGCGTCCCCAAAGACTGAATTTTAAAATACTTTTCGTTCCAATCAACATAAACTACATTCCTATTAAGCAACAAATCAGTGAATGGCGTTTTGTAGAACGGAGATCTTACACCTCTGAAAAAACAGTTGACAATATCAGTTCCCTTCACGGTGAAAATGGGGGTTGGCATATTTTTTTTTTTAGGATAAAACTTTGTAAACCTAAGATGTACGAGATATTTTAAGACGTATTATAAATCAGCACATGTAAATTAACAAGTTAAGAGAAATCCATGCGTGACTCTCAAAACAGAACATCTGTTGCTTGACAGATAGAAAACACAATACACAAGAAGGCATCTTAATTAAGGATTTTATGAAGACACGCCGCTCTCTTGAAAACCATTTTAAAGGGAAAGTTTATATACATTTTCGTTGTATATTTTCGCGAGGAATTACCTGCTGGAATTTGTCGGTGTTGTTCAAAAACAACCTGTGTAGAGAATCTTATCCGAAAACGTACCATGCTACAATTAAAGAAAACACGAATCAAGTATGCTGTATAAAAAATACAAATAAAACATAGTATTTCAACTTGTTAGAAGTGCAACTGCACCCATGTACAGAGCTCAAGAGATCCAAAACACGCCAGGTTTATTTGAGCAAGGGTTACACTAGAACACGTTCAACTAATGCAATGATATCTACGAAGTTGGTGGTCACCCTAACGAGTATTTATTGACCAGAATGCAATCCGAACAAACAACGTAAACTTGAACCAGTGACAGAAACATTTTTGTATTACTATCGTATTTCACGTCAGTAACACTCATTCATCCAGCAGAAGTGAAACATGTTGGTTGATTTTTTGTTTAACTTGTAGTACGATTCGTTTCTGGACACGACTCTCTATCTGAAACATTATATAACTAGTCTTTTTTATAAACCTAAGCGTTTGTAATGGGAATTTGAAACACTCTGCATGCTACTTACTGTGTGTCCAGCACGATGTTTGAAGCCTGATGTCTGGTGCATGCTGTCTGACACACATAAAGATTAGTTCCTTGGTAAGACTACATAGATCGGAGTCCTCTGGACTTATATTTCTGCACTTCCGGCGCACAAGGTAATGGAAGGGCTTGAGCGCCCGAGTGTGTCGACCTCAGTTTCTCGGAAATCGTTGCCGCCTGGCCCAGAAGGCAGTTCGCTAACACGCGTGTTCAGTGGGTGGCCTGCCCATCAGGCGGCAGAGTGTGGCCCAGCGCGCAAACTAACACCAGTCGGAAGTGATGCGTACAAGTCATATGGCTTAAAATTATATTAATGCCAAATAATTTTTAGGACGACTTTGAGGGCTAAGTGCATTTTAGGCAACATAATTTTTCCAAAATGAATTGGTTCCTACGCCTAGCGATTTTATGCCACGTGATTTTCTGTGCTTCAAATTTTGCCGAAATAACTGTCAGAACAAGTGGCTATTTCGCACACTGACTTCTAGGATAACTGAAATTTGGCCATTTTGCTTTCAGGCCAACCAACGTGCTCCTATTCGTAACTCTAATTNCTGACTTCTAGGATAACTGAAATTTGGCCATTTTGCTTTCAGGCCAACCAACGTGCTCCTATTCGTAACTCTAATTTTTAAATATATATACACGTGAAAAGAATTTAGGTGCAGTGACTGCGTATGAACTTCTGTTACAGATAATAAGACGCTTTAGGCACAGATCTTTGAAACCATTTTAGGAAAAACGACAAAAGGGAAAAATCTTCACTGACGGTAATAATAGGTGAAACGACTTTATATTTACTGCTTTTATGTTAACGCTGTTGCTGGAGACAGAGAGAGAGATATATATAGATAGATAAAGAGAGAGAAAGGAGAGGGGTAAAGCTTGACAGCTCGTTGATTGCGAGGCTATTAGAGACGGAACAAGTTCGTGAAAACATGAACNCTGACTTCTAGGATAACTGAAATTTGGCCATTTTGCTTTCAGGCCAACCAACGTGCTCCTATTCGTAACTCTAATCTTTTAATATCTATATGTGAAAATAATTTAGGTGTAGTGACTGCGTGTGAACTTCTGTCACAGATAATAAGACGCTTTAGGCACAGATCTTTGAAACCATTTTAGGAAAAACGACAAAAGGGAAAAAAACTTCGCTGACGGTAATAATAGGTTAAACGACTTTATATTTACTGCTTTTATGTTAACGCTGTTGCTGGAGACAGAGAGAGAGAGATAGATAGATAGAGAGTAAGGAGAGGGGTAAAGCTTGACAGCTCGTTGATTGCGAGGCTATTAGAGACGGAACAAGTTCGTGAAAACATGAACNAAGGAGAGGGGTAAAGCTTGACAGCTCGTTGATTGCGAGGCTATTAGAGACGGAACAAGTTCGTGAAAACATGAACAGGGACGGAAATGGCCATGACCTGTACCAAGGAAGCAACTCGGTGTTCGCCTGAGGTTATTTAGGAAAATCACGAAAACCGATATCTGAATGGCCGGACAGGGAGTGCCACCCCAGTCCTCATGAATGCCACTGCATCAGTTACGAATGCAATGCCTCGCAGCAGAAATTCAAAAGATCTATCGTGTAATAACGTTAGGCCAAAAACAGTCCGATAAATTAAATGAACTGAAGTTAATATCACTTCCTTTAAATTACACTTGATTTTGCAAAGTAATGTAGGCTACATTCACTTTTCAACTTCCAGCTGGGATTACTACCGAGAGTTCCTTTAATTTACTGAAGCTGCTGACGAGTCACTGACAAGAAGTGTCATGGCGTCTGGGTTGGAGGTTACACTTCCTTCCGAGACCACTGACATGCAGGACAGAGTGTCTCAGCAGTAGCAGAAGGCCTGTAATGGAGGTGGTAGACGATAATTTTAATCAAGAAACTGTAACATTCCTATTCCCTACCTAGGAAGCCAAGAGAGTAATAATGGGTCGATATTCAATAACGTTCACTTGAATTAAGTATCCATATTATAATATTTAGAAATTAATCTTGCTATCGAATAGCAAATACCTTGGCAACGGGATGACAGTAAACTTGTCGGGCAAAGCGCACGACGTTTATTTCCAATGCTGGCACTGCTGAGGAGTATTCCGCTACTGAGACCAGTTGGCTGTTGGCGTTCCTAAGTTGTTTCCTGCTGACTATTACATTCAGTGCTGTCAGTATGAAAAGAAGCGCGGTCACGACGGTTCTCGCATGTTGCTTGCGCCCAGAGGGCAAAGGGCGTCATGGTCCAGATGAGACTAGGTGAACACTTTGCAAAGTCCGCCGCCCCACCGCAAGGACAGATCTGTCGTCTCCAGAGAGAGAGAGGCACGACGGTGGGACGTGAAGACCCTGAGGAAACAAGCCAGTCATCGGCAGCCTCCTCCTCCACTCGGGGAACATGTATCTGCTCGGATCCACCGTGGACCCAGCGAGGATAGCTGTAGAGAGACCCGGCGAGGAGCTCTGGCCAAGTGACGGCTGAAATTCGGAGCATTTTAGAATCATTTACCGCTCTCCCTTCTCCACCACCGACGGTCTGTAGACAGAACACTGCGTAAGTCGTATCGAAACGTAGTGTTGGTGTTTATTTCATGTCGGCGTGCGTGTTCTCTGGTTGGCTGTGTGGTGCGGTGGTATCGGGTCTTATCTCTGATTGGCTGGTCCTACTGCGACAGGAGCCACACTGTTCCGCTCTACGTCTGGCGAGCTGATGCCCTAGGTCAGTGTCGTCCAACTGTTTCTCACATAAATATCCAAATGTAATATTTATAAACATATTTAGAGAGCCAGCTTTACATTTGGGATATTCTACTTATTATTTTTAATATTAGCTNACATTTGGGATATTCTACTTATTATTTTTAATATTAGCTAGCTTGGTGATTTAACTGCCAAAACAAGTGAAGAGGGCAACTGGGTCCCACTCGAGACGAAGAAGCCCAAGAACCGATATATCAATGTCTCAAGACGACACAGCAATTATNCAATGTCTCAAGACGACACATCAATTGTTTTGTTGGCAAAGTAAGTCTTCCGCTGTAGACACGCGTCCATTATATGATGCGCTGGAAGCGGGCTGCACTGAGAGAAAGGCCAACAAAACATTTGTGTCTCTCGGACAAAAAAAAAATTTTTTTTGCGACAAGTAGAGTAAACAGAACTTTTAAAAGCAACGAAATTAATTTGGTTCATCTAACAAAACATATGTTTTAATACGCAAAACCTCTGCGTTGAACCAAAAGAAACTAAAGTGCAACCCCGCGTCTATTTCGCCATGCTGGTTGAAGGCAAACGTGAAGTACGCACAACATTAAACAAACTTAACAAAACTTAAATTATCTCTCAGTTGTATGTTCTCTCTCTCTCTCTCTCTCTCTCTCNAACATTAAACAAACTTAACAAAACTTAAATTATCTCTCAGTTGTATGTTCTCTCTCTCTCTCTCTCTCTCTCTCTGTGTGTGTGTGTGTGTCTCTCTCTCAATTGTTCTTCAGATTTTCATACCGTNTCTCTCTCTCTCTCTCTCTCTCTCTGTGTGTGTGTGTGTGTCTCTCTCTCAATTGTTCTTCAGATTTTCATACCGTTCTTATTATAAGATTCATTTCGCTGGCGAATTACAAGTACATAATGTTCGTTGCTGGTAGAGTAGGAAACGTGTGCACAGGTAGCAATTACTGTCAACTAAATATTTTGTTGAATCAACTGTGTGTACTCGCTTGACTACTCATTTGGTTGCCTTCATACGAAAATACAGCTCGATAGTTTGTTTGTATTGTTTGTGACAATTAGAACA
This sequence comes from Clitarchus hookeri, assembly GCA_002778355.1. NCBI lineage: Eukaryota > Metazoa > Arthropoda > Insecta > Phasmatodea > Phasmatidae > Clitarchus > Clitarchus hookeri. The sequence goes on from NQII01001699.1 coordinate 306,014, forward strand.
GTAACAGTGTTTGTTAGTACATTTTATTGATACTTGATAATAGTATAAAAGTCCTAATAAATCGAGTTGAACAGGGAACTAAGAAGTGAAGCTGTAAAATATGAAATATTTATTTCCACACGTTGTCCAGTATTCGAATGNAGTTGAACAGGGAACTAAGAAGTGAAGCTGTAAAATATGAAATATTTATTTCCACACGTTGTCCAGTATTCGAATGTATTTATTTAGATACAATCGTATTTAATTTTAATGAGTAGACACTTTAGCTGAAGATGCTGAAGCGTAGTGCCCGGGTGCAGATGATGTCGGATCTAGTCTCGTTCGGGCTCACATTTTCTTAATTCTAACCGAAACTTTAAAGTACGTTGAACCAAACCAATCTTTGGTCGCACCAATCAAATCTTTGTTTGGGGTAACCGAATATAAACAGCAAAATAATTAGGTTACGATAACAAAATATTTAATTGCCCCTATACAAACAATTAATTTGGCTGCGCCAAACTAACTTTGNATAATTAGGTTACGATAACAAAATATTTAATTGCCCCTATACAAACAATTAATTTGGCTGCGCCAAACTAACTTTGCTTGATTCAACAAAACGTGTTTAGTGTGTTCTGCAGGGCTCGGTAGACGTCTGGTAGGTTCATTCTCGGGCAAGTGATATCAAGGTCCAAGTCTGTGCTGGTGTAATNTGCAGGGCTCGGTAGACGTCTGGTAGGTTCATTCTCGGGCAAGTGATATCAAGGTCCAAGTCTGTGCTGGTGTAATTCCGGCTATACGCGACTCCGCCTCCGTATGAGCAGCTATTCTGTGACAAGCGTTGCATGTCATTCCTTCAACAAGTATGTGTCCGGTTTGGTTTCTTCTTTAAATATGCTGTGTACACCTCCTCGACACGCTAAAAATGAACCCTCCCATTGAAGTACTGAAAAATGTCCAGTCCGTCCAACAACATTGTATCAGAATAGTCTCCTCCTGTCGCTAAGTGGTTCCTTAACATTGTATCGCAATGGGTGCCGCTGTCTTTGTTTGGCGTCTCAATTCTCGTAAGTTACGCCGATGTACCCTCCACGGTTTCACTGCCAAAGTGCATGGCACTCGCGTCTTCTGGCGACTCCATCGAATCCTTTACCTCCGCAGTGAAGTTTTTGTGTATTGGTAATCATTTGTTTTAATTTTTCTTGATTATTTTAATTCATTTCGCTTGGCACATATTTATACACACAAACACATTAGCACTCATAGATAGTATACTGAGCACGTTGGTAACAAAACATTCATTATACAATCACTTACTGAAATGCATCTTTCCAGTTCCTAGAATTCGCAACAGAACAAGTACCACTGAGCAACTGTTACAAACAATCACGTTTATTTCAGAAGTGATCAGTAAAGCATATACCATAGATGACGTAGACTGTTCTCCATCCACTGCACATGTCCACGCCATTACTTCTCTGTTTGACAGTCGCACTGTCAAAATAACGTCACCAGTGACGTGCAGTTTGTTTACAATTAGCCTTTCAACAGACCAGCAATCCTTTTACAAAAATTGGTTCTCATAGTTTAGCATGTACTGTGTTTGTTAGGTTTAAACCGAGCTAGAGGTAATTTAATAACGTTTCAGAGCAAATATATTTGAGCAGTTGAGCTAAATAATAATTAGAGAGTAACGTACTCCTATTGGCTGAGAGGTGGCATGTGAAGCTGGCAACAGCGCAGGTGGCATGCGCACAATACCACATATTGCCTCTTACGCAATGAAACACGAGCGCTCTCCAGCGACGGAGGTATATGAAGGGTGACGTAAAGATCGCCACGGAAACCTCACACGGGTTGGTATACAATTTAATTACTCTGCTCCTTCTGAAACTTGACACTTGAGTGTTTGCTCGGGTCTGAAGTTAACGTCGTCGTCGTTAGCTTTGAGCTGACCTCCCACCCCCNTCCCCCCTTCGGACATCAAGGGAAGTTGATAAAGTGACGTGCATTGCGGCTCATTCACCGAACACACGTATTTCGCTACTTACGTTACCGAGTTTGTAATACATTTGGAAACAAGTAACAGATCACTTGCGATGCAGATGTACTCGTACTTCTTTCCAATCGAAGAGTTCATGGCAGTTTCCATACCAGATAAAGTAATTTATAATGATTTTGGTAATTCTGAGTCCATGGAGTCAGCCTAATCATCTCGTAAATTTATTTCAGCCTCGCCTAACAGAATGAAGTAAACGTTTACTGTGCTTGTAATGGACCAGGAGATAGCTGCGAAATACTTACTCAAACAAACCGTTTCGCATGTATCTATGTTAGACCATTAGAATCAATTTTAGAGGGAAGCCCAATAATGTTCGCTCAGTATTCAAAATGGTAGTGTTCTTTAAAATTATTTTTATAAATTTTTATTTTTGTTATATTCTTGTGTTAGTCATCGTTTCTAACTGATTTCATTGTTCTGGAAACGACTGTAACCTCAAATGATATACACTAGAAAATTAAAACGTATTTTAATTGTTTCTAAATGTTAAGGTTAGCTTTTCATGATGAGGTACGTCATTTCAACTAATTTAACACCCCTGAGCACAACAGTAATCTTGAGAAGAATGCCAGGAAGAATTACCGGTAGCTAAATCTTTTGAGTATAAAAGGTACCGATGAGGAATAACACGAAAAAATAAGCCATCTTATTAGGTATTCCTCACACATAGTTTACCGTAAAACAATACTTTCTTACCAAAACATTTTCGTTCACTTATTCTGACCTACAATTATCAGGTTAACTTGTTGGCATCAGTGTTATGTTCTACGGCTGTTGAACATCTTTCTTCTCATCATTGCCGAATTATTTCCAACAACAGAATGTCTTACGATAATGTTTGTCATAAAAATTACACTTGGCAATATTATAAAAATATTCTTCATTTTGTAAGTTGCAAGTCAATTGGTGCTTTATATATAGGTAAACAGGCGATGTTGTAATAGTAAAATTAGAGGTCCGTTTATTCAAATAAAAGCCTTACGGTTTAAGGTCTATAAAAGCTACGAGTTGAAAGCAGGGAGGCCAACACTACAGCAGGAGAAGCGAGAATAACAGCTAACACGATAAGTGCAATTCACAAGCTCCCGGTAGGCAGCAGGTGTTGATATGAGTCGTCTTCACTTTGTAGCCCGTGTTCCACTCGCATTACCATACCTGCAGGCTAGGTAAAGCAGAGACCTTGTACAGATACTTTAGCAGATACCTTGTGCAGATACCTTGTGCAGATACCTTGTGCACATACCTTGTGCAGATACATTGTCCATATACATTGTGCAGAGACCTTGTGCAGATACTTTAGCAGATACCTTGTGCAGATACCTTGTACAGATACTTTAGCAGATACCTTGTGCAGATACCTTGTGCAGATACATTGTGCAGAGACCTTGTACAGATACTTTAGCAGATACCTTGCGCAGATACCTTGTGCAGATACCTTGTGCAGATACATTGCGCAGAGACCTTGTGCAGATACCTTGTGCAGATAACTTGTACAGATACTTTAGCAGATACCTTGTGCAGATACCTTGTGCAGATACCTTGTGCAGATACATTGTGCATATACATTGTGCAGAGACCTTGTGCAGATACTTTAGCAGATACCTTGTGCAGATACCTTGTACAGATACTTTAGCAGATACCTTGTGCAGATACCTTGTGCAGATACCTTGTGCAGATACCTTGTGCAGATACCTTGTGCAGATACCTTGTGCAGATACCTTGTGCAGATACCTTGTGCAGATACCTTGTGCAGATACCTTGTGCAGATACCTTGTGCAGATACCTTGTGCAGATACCTTGTGCAGATACCTTGTGCAGATACCTTGTGCAGATACCTTGTGCAGATACCTTGTGCAGATACCTTGTGCAGATACCTTGTGCAGATACCTTGTGCAGATACCTTGTGCAGATACCTTGTGCAGATACCTTGTGCAGATACCTTGTGCAGATACCTTGTGCAGATACCTTGTGCAGATACCTTGTGCAGATACCTTGTGCAGATACCTTGTGCAGATACCTTGTGCAGATACCTTGTGCAGATACCTTGTGCAGATACCTTGTGCAGATACCTTGTGCAGATACCTTGTGCAGATACCTTGTGCAGATACCTTGTGCAGATACCTTGTGCAGATACCTTGTGCAGATACCTTGTGCAGATACCTTGTGCAGATACCTTGTGCAGATACCTTGTGCAGATACCTTGTGCAGATACCTTGTGCAGATACCTTGTGCAGATACCTTGTGCAGATACCTTGTGCAGATACCTTGTGCAGATACCTTGTGCAGATACCTTGTGCAGATACCTTGTGCAGATACCTTGTGCAGATACCTTGTGCAGATACCTTGTGCAGATACCTTGTGCAGATACCTTGTGCAGATACCTTGTGCAGATACCTTGTGCAGATACATTGTGCAGAGACCTTGTACAGATACTTTAGCAGATACATTGTGCAGATACATTGTGCAGAGACCTTGTACAGATACTTTAGCAGATACCTTGCGCAGATACCTTGCGCAGATACCTTGTGCAGATACCTTGTGCAGATACCTTGTGCAGATACCTTGTGCAGATACCTTGTACAGATACTTTAGCAGATACCTTGTGCATATACCTTGTGCAGATACCTTGTGCAGATACATTGTGCAGAGACTTTGTGCAGATACCTTGTGCAGATACATTGTGCAGAGACCTTGTACAGATACATTAGCAGATACCTTGTGCAGATACCTTGTGCAGATACCTTGTGCAGAGACCTTGTACAGATACTTTAGCAGATACCTTGTGCATATACCTTGTGCAGATACCTTGTGCAGATACCTTGTGCATATACCTTTACAGAGACCTTTTACAGAGAAATTGTACAGAGACCTTGTACAGAGACCTTGTACAGAGACCTTGTACAGATACCGTGCACAGAGACCTTGTACAGAGACTGTGTACAGAGATCTTGTATATATACCTTGCACATAGACCTTGACCATAAACTTTGTACAGAGACCTTGTACAGATACCGTGCACAGAGACCTTGTACAGAAACTGGCCCTGGGTCCAGTTGAAGGCACGACACACGAAGTGCTGCTCAGGTGTCGTTCAACTAGATATCAAACAACTCATGTAAATATACGTCACTGCTCCGGTTTACAATGAAAAGAATGATTAATACACAAGCTTCATTCTTTTGGATAGATACTCTGCCCGCCACTTACATTTCTACAAACTTTAAAGAACATTTTAACTTTGCTTTATTTCACAAGAGAAAATAGATTCTCCACTGAACCTTCCGCGATATGCCCTTGAACTAAAGTCTCGAACAATTCAAACACACTCCATTCCGCTGTTCATAATGCCTTGGCATGGTTCTCTCTGGGAATAATTTGGGAATGCCGAGGTGGTGTGTTCGTAATGAAAATGTTTTGTATCCAGAATTGCGTTTCACTCTGACTTATTTTTCAAGACGACTGCGTATTGTTTTCTACACGAGCAGCACTTTAACCGAAAATATTCGAAAGGGGAGGAGAGATTTAAAATCTCTGAACAAATAGGTGTTAAAGTGCCCTTGGAAGTGAATTTGGATGGTAATTAACTAACGATGCAGTGCAACGTCGAGAGAAACCGCAGTACCCTGAGAGAGCCGACAGCCATCGGCACAATCCGCTGTGTTCCCCACGTTTGACCCCACCAGAAATCGAACCCGGGTCTCCCTGGGTGCGGGTGAGCCTATTAGCACCCCCATACACCCTTCCTATGAAAGGACCCGTGTTTGAATTTCGAAGGAGTCTCGACTCCATCATCGACTAGAAACAAGACAGAGCCTTACTGCATTTATGTAAAGGAAAAAACAACTGTGCGGTGCAATGAATGTAAACAATTATCACTTGAATTGAAAACCAAAATTACGTCAATACAGTAGACTAAATAAACAAAAATTCCGACAAAATTATAATGAAATTAAGATAGTTATGCGAGCGCTGTTAACAAATTACGTTAAATTCAAATTTAAATTCATATATTATATCTACGGTTTTAAAGTTTGCAAGGTATCGCCACTTTTACTGTCGCATTATTTATAAGGTTAGGTGGTTATGATTTAATGTGAAGTGATGTGATAAATCAGTTAAAGGAAACAGTTATTTAAAACTATCAAACTCAGATGATATTTTAAAAGACAACTAACTGAAACTACGGTCATCGTTCTCAGATGCACAATTTTTAAGGCTGTGAACTTTTACAGAACTGCTCTCTTAGCATTGACTCTATCGGATGCAGCGGCTTTCATGACCTCGATGTTAAGAGCCTCACAACTCTCTTCACTCACTCACTCACTATTGGATGCACACTGCAGATGACACGTGTAGTGGCGATAAATTTCAATCCCCAGCCGGGTCACTCCCGGATTTTTGCAAAAGGGGATCGTGCCAGACGATGCCGCTGGTCAGCGGATTTTCTCGAGAATCTCCCGTTTCCCACGCCCTTGCATTCCGGCGCTGCTCCATTCTCCCCTCATTTCACCCTCATCGACTCTCAAGACCTCGTTGTTAAGAGCCGCCGAAATCTCTCAACTCAACATTAATGTTCAAAGAGAAAAGAAAAGTACCAATCACAGAAAACTCCGACTCTGGGTATACGAGCATACCAGTCAGAATGAACGTTCCAAAATATAACGTCCTTGACACTTGTGGGGCAGTAATGACTAAAACTAAGCAGCGTATTTTTTTGAGAAACTAAAACTGTATTGTAGTTTATCTAGCAAGGCATTAGTGCAATATTTTCCTATTGGAGGCAAGTTTGATCTCGTCAGTTATATTTACTAGTGCAGTGGTAATGATGTGGTTGGCACGAAACGCTGACCTATATTCGACGGGAAATTTATTGTCATCGAAATATGATCCTATTTGTCCTTGTACTGTGTATTTGAATATTTCTGAGAGCACAGGCAGTGTTCAAGCAGTACAGCAGTCAGTTTTTTGAGAAAACTTTTAGTTTTACCAACACACTTTACATTAGTGTTTCTCTATGCACGCGATTATTTCGGGTTTTCAAATGAAAACTTTAACATGTGACACGGTGAATATAAGGTGCTGTTGAAATAACTAAATTCAACGAATGAAGATATAATCAGTGTCAACTGCCGAGACTTTTGTACCAAGAACATTTTTGTTAACGTTACTTGATGGAAGTATTATGCGTCATTTTATCCCTCTATTGCATGCGCGCAATTTTTTACTGTAACATTTTTAGCTGAAGCAGTCTTAGGAATTTATTATGTATTAAATGTGAGTTCAAGTCACCCGGATTAATATATCTAGTAATTGGCGTGGTTGTACTACCCAGTTCTAACTCAGTTAAGTCTCTCCATACAATAATATAATACGCGAATAAACAAATTTGACTTTACGTACCTTTTGGTTATACTGGTTTCATATAACACTGTACGTTTCAAAATACTTGTTGTCGTTTCATTATCACGTTTTAAGAATTTTTTTGTAGTGTTAAAATGTTGTGTTCGGTAATGTAGTTAACGATAAGATATCTTGTGTCATGGAAGTTGACGGGAAACGCATCACACATCTGGTTTTAAACGGGGCGTGCACATTAAGAAAATTATTATGTATACCGTTTAAAAAGCCCTACCTTGTCATCTACAGTGCGCAGTTAATAAACAGTAATTAGTATTAAGATAGCAGGACTGTTTTATTTTTTTGTTAAATAAACCTGTATTATTCAGATTCTTAAAATCTCGGTATGTTACGAACTTTGGGGTTCGAGCAGAATGTTGATGTAGCGTGAAACTTGCCATAACATTCTGCCGTGGTTGTAGCAGAGTAATTACTAGATCAAGCGAGGTATTTGATGTGGCAGAGTAATGCGATGCCAAAGGAGAACAAAGTGCCAGATTACACGATGATAACCTGCGGAGGAGTTTATTAGAGTCATTACCTGTTTAGCTGATATCGGCGTCGAAGTCGCCTACAGTAATTGTATGGTCGTAATTGCTGGCATGCGTTACACTCTCTCTGGCACGAGTTCGCGAAAACTACCAAACTTGGCTGGTTCGTGAACGCCGCTAGGTGTCGAAGTATTCGTGGTTTGGAACATTATTTGCGGCGACTGAGGGCGAATTTGCCGCAGGATAACACACGGCGTTCGTTTGACTCCAGGCTCGATCGTGTTCAAGCAGGTTATCCAGGCACAAGGCAGTGTGTCGAAAACTAATGTTGCCTTTTTCTATGCCACAGGCGACAGAATATTTTCCTTATTCGCCCTTGTTGTTTTTTGCTTGTGACATCACAATAATGCAAATANATTTGGAACATTATTTGCGGCGACTGAGGGCGAATTTGCCGCAGGATAACACACGGCGTTCGTTTGACTCCAGGCTCGATCGTGTTCAAGCAGGTTATCCAGGCACAAGGCAGTGTGTCGAAAACTAATGTTGCCTTTTCCTATGCCACAGGCGACAGAATATTTTCCTTATTCGCCCTTGTTGTTTTTTGCTTGTGACATCACAATAATGCAAATNCTATGCCACAGGCGACAGAATATTTTCCTTATTCGCCCTTGTTGTTTTTTGCTTGTGACATCACAATAATGCAAATATCTATTAAAATCAGCGGTTCCTTTTTCGTGTAAATTTTAAGCGCAGTGTGTGTATTTGGCTTGGGTATTTCTTAAATCTCACCATTAAATGAGAATCTCCAAGCACAGACTAATAATCACCGAGTTACTAATTCGTTTCGAAACATCTGCATTCTCTTCCTCGAAAGATCGCTCGATGTTATAAGCTCATTCCTTTTGCATTATACAGTTTTGTAAATGTTAAATATATGTGATTGTTTAACGGTTAAATGAACACGTTAGAAACCTCTTCTGCACAGATAAAAGTATAATGTTGTGACAACAGTGTTAACGTTGTAACTACAGTATAATTTTTATCTGTAAGTCGTTAGTTAATACTGTTAATGTAATGGGCTATACATTCATGCTATTAATATAACTGTAATACCAAGTACTTTCTAACAGCGTTACATTCTTACCGTACTGTCAACATTAAGGTAGTCTTTGTGTTGCTGCAAAACAAATTTTATGTTGAATTGATGTAAATATTTGAGTTGAAATTTTTCTTGTATTTCCTTTGCCTTAAAAGAAAAACATTCCAGAGTGAAATTAACTAAGAACAATTATTTTGTCAGAAATAAATAGTACCTATGAAAAATAATTACGGCAGTGGGGTGAATCGAACCCGCGCGTTGGTGCGCAACGATCTCTACTTCACGAAGTACTTTTCGTTTTGTGGAAATACTTCATGTTCTTGAAATATATGCATATTTGGTACACGTAAATTGATTTGCGAAGTTCGAAAGCTGATCTAAGTTACATTTTGTTCTCGTTCTATGCTTAAAAATTTAAATATTAATTGTTTCAATTTACGAGGTTATCGCTGTTTTCTGGTATAAGCCATTTTACAGTGTCAAGTCAGTGTAAACTGGTGATGGCAGGATATTACTTTAATTTCGTAGTAACAAAAATTTTTTGTTCTTCCTGTTATTTTCGGCGTAATACAAAATTTAGTTCTTGAAACCTTACTTGCAGGCTTTGTTAACATTAACACTTGAACAGTGTATTTGCATTATAGTAAAATAACACTTTGTAAATGGTTAACATTATTAACTTTGTAACAACATTGCTAATTTTACTACAACCCAAACGTTTAAAGGAAAGACCCCAATAGTAATTTTTTTTGCAACATCATTAGATTTTTGTATTGTGACTTTCTTTTTACAATTCAATTGAATGCTTTCGTTGCATGCAGACATTTGTAACTGTTATGGATATCTAATTGTGGAGCGAGCATGTAAATGGTCGAAGTGCCGCAAAAAGAACATTTTACTTTTTTTTAATGGAAAGTGTACTGTGTTTCATCGGCAGTAATGTGGATATGGTTGCACGTATGCACCGAGGAGTTTATGTTTAGTTACCGCAATCATATGTACATTTCACAACCGCTAACGTGTCGTGGGAAGCTATGTATGCGAGCGTTTGCTGGAAAGCGATGAATGCGACTGATGGCCGCGTCGTTCCCTTTGTGTATGTTCAGCCCGAGTTTATGAAAACATGCGAAGCCTCGGTTTCCAAGAACTTAACGTCCAACTGGGCAGCCGTACTACGCACGGAAGCCAAGAGAAGTCTATTACACTGGTTCCCAGGAATCTGCTTACCTCGACACGCGCGCCCAGCAACCAATCGCCTCATCTGGAGCCACACACAGAGCATACCCGGAAAACTAAGACGTGTGGCAATTGTAGCGTTCGCATGTTTGTTTCGTCAGATCCCCCCCGAGTGAATGCAAGAATCGTTGAAACGGCTCTCTAGAGACTAGAAAATAATGTCTGCATTTGTGTTCACCATTCCATACGTGTTTTTTTTTTATAGTACGCTCGAATTCTCCCCCTGTCTCTCTTGATGCGTGCATCACATGTTCCGGTTTTCTTTTCATGACTGTGTGTAGATGTACGAGTTCATTTTTCATCTTCTTCCATACCCGATAATACAAACAATGAAGTGTCGTCGTCTATTGTTATCGCGAGCTTGGCACGCACGTTTTAGGTAGCTCGCTGTTTCATGAAAAAAAAAAACAGACGAAGTGTCCGGCGTATTGTTTCGTTCTGCTGAACTGAAACGCGACCTAGCGAGTGCACCTTCTTGGAAAGCGAGGCGTTATTGACGCGTGTCTAGTTTTCTGTGCGTGTATTCGTGATAAGACTTTCTCTGACATGTGTAGTGAGCATAGACAGGCACAGAAAGCAGCAGAAAATAGACGCAACAGTACTAGAGAGCAAGCTATATATATACATATATACATATATATATACATATATATATGCATATATATATATATATAACAGTAAGACACGTACATATTCAACCGACTGCATGCATAGTCCATTCACAGTTACTTCCAACTTTCCTGAAGCCCTGCTGAAGTTCTACGTCCAGAATATTCCTACGCCTCATGCAAACAAATCTCAACCGAGTCTAGAAAGTTACACCAAAGAACTTTTTCTTACTAGGCATTTCTAACACACCTTTTTTTTTCTCCCTGTTTGTATTCGCATTAATTATAAATTAAATATTATAATTTAAAGATAAAATGTAAGTAATGGTTAAATTAACCAAACATAAGGTGTTTTTTTGTTACCACAAGTATAAAGCGCTTGTGATAAATGGCATACGACCAAACACCATACATTTTTCATGGGTTTAATTCGAAAAGTGCGAAGAAATTATAGTAAATATTTCAATACTCTCTGGGCTACCGCAGAGTAGTTAAGGATACAGAGGAGAAACGGCCAGTTATTCCTCGAACTGCAGGCGCACATGCCAGCAAAATGGCGTGACTGGCCAGCAACGTGTCAGAGCGCCTGGCAACTTCCCCAGCACGCAGCAGCGAGTCAGACTCGAGAGCTGTTCCCGAGCCTCGCGCAGCCAATCTGCTGGTGGATACGCTTACATCAAAAGAGCCGCCTCGCCATTTCGCTTCTGTATACTTGCCTATTCTGTGGTAACAGTTTTATGTAAAAATTAAAGGGAAGTCGTTAAATAATTAAGTACGTTCACCGCTATTGTCTATTCACTGTTTCTTCACACTTTTTGAAACAACCTTCAGATATTAAATTTTTTCTCATTTCTGTATAACTAGGTTTCTGGCACTTTCAACATTTTCATTTACACTCCACAATTAATAACTCTCACGAGTAGTGAAAACTGTGAAATTCTTACAAATCTCACGTCAGCTCTCATTGCATTGATATGAAACACATCTAGACCTATTTTAGTTACCGCTAATTTAAAAATTGCTATTTTTTTCTAAACTTATTTTTTTTTAAAGCTTTACTCAATTCACCGCCAAAATAAATATTATGGTTTTAAACCACAGTTTACGTCAAAGTGTTACGAAATGGAAATGTTTAATTAAATGTAATTTCACAAGTTTAAAATTAACTGTGAACTTTCTAAAAGCTATAAGGGTTTGCAACAATAATAAAGTGGCTGCAAAGGGTTCGCGTGACATTAAAAAAGAATACTTTAGTATGGTGCAAAGAATTTAAAAATAAATGTAATACTCTGTACACACTTGCCCAATTTAGCAGGTGCGCTGTATCGTCGTAACCTTTTACCTTTCCCGTCCCCGCTGGTCTGCTTCTAATGAGCTGCATTGTTTACAGTGCGACGAAAGCTTATTATTACACTGCCGCCCCCAGGCGTGACGTAAACAACTTCCAGTCTTACATTGTCCGAGAATTTTTAAGTAATTTCAGAAACATTTTGTAGTAAATATTTCTGAGTCTTGCTGCAATACGGCAAGTTAAAATAGAAAAAAAAATGGTACGTGTAAACAGTGCAATGTGTAAACAGTGTCACGTGCTAAAGCCACGATAGTTTAATTAAAATGAATATAAGGTTCTGAATGGAGATCTCGTATCTAAATATCTACGAGGGCAAATCAATAAATAAGTTACACTTCCACGTTATGGCCATGTATGAAACCACCTATACATAGGCAACACGGCCATTACAACATACAATGTAAGTTCACTTTTCCACATAGTCTCCAAGAGACTGTAAATATTACTCGGAATGGTCAACCAACTTTTCTATTCCGGATGCGTAGACATCTCCTCCAGCGCTATGTAACCACCCGGAGACAGCTGCTTTCACCTCCTCATCGTTTCGGAATCGTCGTCCACCGAGATCCTTTTTCAGCTTACCGAAAACATGAAAATCGCATGACGCTAAGTCTGGACTGTATGGAGGATGTTGCCATACCTCCCACTTGAAACCCTGCAGCAGTTCGAACGTTTGGCGGGCCGTGTGAGGTGTTGCGTTATCGAGCAACAAAATCACACCAGCGCTCAGTTTTCCAGATGTTCAGCATGGCGACATCAGAACTAACTAGCAAAGTGGGAGTAGGAAATACGGGAGATAGTTAAACTTTCCTTTATTACTGGACTGTAATTGCCGTATTAGTTCGACCACAAAATAAATTTAAAATAAATTACTTTTAATGGTTCTTCCTGCACTATGACAAAAATGTGGTATGAATCTACCTCGCGACTTTCAAGTGGAATTGTATATCATTCTTCTATTTGCATATTTGAGGAAATATTTTTCTCGAATGAAGGTAACGATATAAAATGAACAGGATGTGTCATAAATTATGTCAAGACAGAATATACAAGATATCAGAAATAACGGTGGAGAATGTATCATAAATACACTAGGAATAAATATGGTAGGAATAGCTTACGTATATATTCCAATACGTAAAATTATTGTAGCTAAATATGCATTACTCGAATAATTTTTTCCATGCGAAAATTGGAAGACTTTCTTCCAAATAATGAAAATTTTAAAATTTTTAGCCATATGTACAATTAATTATTTTTAGAAATAAAATTAACCTATTAACGTGTGATGTCTTTTGTAACAGTTTGCATGTTCTAAACGTAGGAAAAAAAAGCTTATTATTTTTTAATAATAAAATTGTGTAAGTTTTGGTAGTTCTTATCGAGCTATCTTCCAAAATGGCAAATGTAAGATGATATTATCAGTGAACAACTTTTTGGGTACTGCCAGTTTTTTTTTTATCACTTTATTGGTTACAAAATTTATACATCCCATCAAGAGTTTCGCAACGCCACAGTTGTAATAACCATGTTGTATAATTAAATTCCAAAAATGCTAGGTCTACTCAACAACAATGTTCTATGATTAAATTCCGTAAGTCTGGGCTCAATAGATCCTTAAATATTCCAGGGGCTCTAATTTTACTAAATAGCGCACGGAAGTGGTTGTTGATATGTGAATTCAATTCCTTGCAAGGCGCTCGCATATTCCATGTTTGGTTTAAATTGGAATTATGGCTTTAGAAATGTAACATAACACCTTAAAATATTTAAAAGGCTGTTGCTTTTAAAATTTAACTGATCTGGCAAACCTTCAGAAATTTGAAATATATTTCGTGAGACTTCTGTATCTCTTATTTGCTGGGAAGCGTGAGTAGTTCCTGAGAAGTGAGGTATCACTTAATTATTCATACGGAACTACCTTTTCAAAATGTCACAAAGAGGAAGCTATAAATTAATTAACTTAATTTTTTATTTTTTTTTTTTAGATTCTGCCAGCACGCCAAGTTTTGTTTGTATCCGTCTTAACGGTTCTCTAAATATTATATCGCTCTAANTACGGAACTACCTTTTCAAAATGTCACAAAGAGGAAGCTATAAATTAATTAACTTTATTTTTTATTTATTTTTTTAGATTCTGCCAGCACGCCAAGTTTTGTTTGTATCCGTCTTAACGGTTCTCTAAATATTATATCGCTCTAAATGATTTGTATAAGCTCCTGTTTGTAAATAAACATTTTACATGGCTGTAAACTAAAAGAGTCGGGCGTCCTTAGTAGACTTAGAAATGTATTAAGATTTGCATTAAGTATGTATAAATATGGGGGACATAGGCGTACATGCATGCATGCCGGCACAAGTTCGCTGTACCTGATAGGCTCTCATCTGAGGGACTCTATCACAACAGCAACTGGTCTACATGGGAGTATGAGATGTGGGGCACATGCAGACAGGCAGAGAAGTGCGAAGTCAGTCTTCCTATCCAAGGAAATCAGGCTGCCAAATTCAGTGTAATCTTGGCATGCCTGAGTCTGGCCTCACAAAACCTCATTCAGATGGTGAATCTGCAAGATGAAGGTAAGTTCAAGACACCGAGTCGCCAATGGCCCTGAATACTTAGGAGCTTCAATAATTCAATTTTTCTCAGATAGCAAACATCTGGAAAACAAACTCACTGCACTACTACACAAGCTATTTGGTCTGTCCTGCAATTAGAATCAATATAACCCTTGTGGATATCTCGGACCCCATTCCACTCCCTTCCCTTGATAACCTCCAAGATTGAAATGATCACGTAGCGAAATACAGGGCTACTCACAGACTAACAATATTGTGTATCGTGGTGCGCGCTAAAATATTCCGCTGGCTATCCTTTCTAACTTATTGATACCATTTCTCAAAGATCAGTGGGCTAAACCAGGTTCGTTAAGGGACAAAGGTCTTAATTAAATAAAAGAGTTAATTATAATTTTCTTATTTATTGAAAATAATTATAATTAATAAAGAAAATATTCTCGCCTCAATATCTCACAACAAATTGATACCACTTGCTATTTACAATTAATAAATTCAATCAGTACAATTTACAATTACCTCAAAGATATAAATGTAATTAAATAGCTAAAATCAGTAACAATATACAGTATATCAAAGCCTAATGAAATAATTTATACATTATTTGTCCATATTTTACAGTTCAAATATTTATAATAAAGTCCGTATCCCATGATCGTACAGTCCCACCTCAGTTTAGTCCAGATCCCACCAGCACACCATGTTCTACAGTTCTCCGAGCGCCATAGTGCACAGTAGCCTTCACTCATCGGGTTTCACGGCCTCTCGTCCGTTCACACCACAAACACCTTGTTCGCCGTCGTCTCGCAATCTCCCGTCGTCGTCTGTTCTCTTCACCGATGTCCATCGTCGCACTCGACTTCGTCCCAGTTACCGCACCTAGCAAAAGAACAACAGACTGCCGACCCTTGGACAGTTACAATATTTATAGTGTCGTCGGCGATCGCATAGAAATTTCTCCAATTTCCCTTTGCTCCGATGATCCTGGTTCCCAGAATGTTCTTGCGCATCTTCCCGAGTCGTCGGCTTCTCCAGCAGGAGGGAGGAAGGGGTGTGACGCCAGCCAAGACAGCTGTCAATCATTCCCGGCCGCCCGGCGACGGGATCGCGAGCGGGTCTGCCTAGGGGAGAGGAGGGTCGAGATGGGTCACCCCCCACAGAGCCGAGTCTGCGCATAGTGTCCGCGCCTCGCGTAACAGTATGTGTCACCGTCTTCAGTCTGTTTACGGGACGTGAACACTCGTACGTTGAGCGCACTACGCCGACGTAGCTCTCGTAAGAAACTCGTGAGCACCAACTAGGCGAATCGCATCCGGCAGGTCGCGGGTTCTCTTAGGTTAAGTTGTGCGTGTTCTCTAGTATTTTTTCTTCGCGTTACAACATGGTATTTTCGTCTATATCCGTGGCATTGTAGTGTGGGAAGAACATTTTGCGCGCTAGCAAATTAAATCGTTCCAAGAATTATCTTAAAATTTATCGAGTGCACCCGAAACACCCAGTAGCCTATTGTTTACTAGGGAGACTTTTTGCTGAATTTTTTGTTAATGTATAATGAAAAAAAAAATTAACTTTTTTCACTTACTTTGCTGGGTTAATTTACGTTAGTTTAGGCAATGTAAGCACATTCTTACATATGTAGTACTCTAGCTTTAAACTGCTTTAATCGTAAGTTACATTTAAATATAAGTTTCTCTACTTTCTTACGTACGTTTAAGTGATCCTTTTGGGTTAGGGTAATAAGCTAAAAATGTTTGGATGAAATTTCTAATTTTAAAGAATTCGTACATCATAAAAATCTGTTGTTCAGAAAATTGTATGTACTGGGTAATGCTTCAGGCGACTGCATTTATAACCTTGCAGAGTTTACTTCAGCGTTCACTCGGCGAATGTCAGATGTTCACACTGTGCATTAAAATAAGCGTTTTCCTTACTAGAAAAAAAGTGAGTGATTGAGTAGTAACCTGCAGCATAAGAGCAAAACACAAAATAAATAGAAATTCAACCCCAGCCTAAGTTTAGTGAGCAGTGGTTTTCCGTCCCCAATTGAGGTAAATACCAGCAATGCAGTGCAGTTACCTTAATACAATCCTTCCCAACTCGTTATCCATCTGTTGTCCTGTTCAGTACTTGTGCTTACACGCACGCGCGCACACACACAAGCGCACGTTTATGTGTGCATATATGTACATAAAAATAAAGCACAGAAGAGGTAAATTTACAGAAGTGAAACGAAGTGGCGATTCCTTTGACGTGGGTGTGCCTATTCACTGACTGGGTGGGTGAGGCTCTGGATTGGGCTTTGTGTATGATTGGATGTTGCTTGTTGAGGAAGATTCGCTCTTGGCTGGGCTGTCGGCTGGACAGTAGTTACCCGGCGTGCATTGGCAAACAGCGTTCCGACATGCTGCTGGTCAGTGACGCCATTTTGCTAGCACGTGTGGTGTTCGCGCTATGAGCTACTCTTTCACTTCTGTATTTGGAAGTATTCTGGGACTGAAGTTAGTATTTAACTTCGTTCGGTTGTGCATAGAAAGACAGCGGGTAACGAAACACGCGTTCGTCGAGATGGCAATATTATTATTCAACTACCCCCATGTTTAACACGTGAGACTTTTGCAATCACAATGTGTTCTCGGACGACGGCCAATGAATGTCGGGAGGAGTTGCAAGACCCTCTGTACCTCCTGCGCTGCCTCCGTTGTCGCACACAAAGCGAAGTTGTGGCCGAGTGGCGACCTGCGCCAGCGGAAGTCGTCCTCCCTAGTGACTTCCTGCCGGGGCCCGCTGCAGAGTGGCTTCTCCCCACTTCCGGAAGTCGACAGCAGTTCCTCTCGCCGTGCGCTGTCTGCCGGCACACGTAGTGTGCGCGTGCCTGCTGCGCCTCCCTCACTGGCCGCCATACAACTAACAAACTGTGAACCGTATTACTCAGCGGCCGCCGATCGCGCACGCAAAACCATATATTCTGTATTTACCATTAGGAACTCTCATGCTGATTTCTAATTCCAGCTAATGAACACTAGAAGTTTAGTTTAAAACTAATCACCTTACCTCACACAACACAGCCTGCATTTTAGTAACATCGTTCTTCGAGGCTGACATGTTGTAGTAGAAGCTCTACTTACTGTAAATTAAATTCTCAAATACACTCGTAAACATGCCCACTTATATGCTATTTTCTTATCTTTAAAGCTTGTTAATGCAAATTTAAGTTTCCCCGCCAACAGTACGCCATAGCCAAGACCTGATTGGTCATTGGTAGATAATTTTCACAGCTTGGTTCTCGCTACATAGAGGGCCTGAGATTTAAGATGAAACCTCTGCGTTTCAAAACACAGAAATATTTCAATTCGAATGTCATGTCGCCTCAAGGATGTGTGCTGAAAGGCCCTTAAGTTGCCGTGTGAACTCCATCAGGAATTACCCACGAATACAAGTGCAAGCAAATCAAACTTTTCCTAAATTAAATATGCATTTGGGCAGAAAAACATTCATAACTTTTCTTAAATTAATTCGCGTTCTCTTGACGAAATATTCTATCCAGTTAATAATTTAAATATTAAAGAACTTTTAGTTTGCACTAACCAACTTAATTTTTTTTATGTGAGAAGACTTGAAGGATTTTTATGGCCTAGGCCTTTAGTGACTTTTGAAAAGAGCCTGTCACTATTGTTTCTTCGAAGAAAACCTGCCATGTTCATTTTTAGGTCTCACGTCGTTGTAGGCTGTTCACTGTCAAATGAGCACTTTTGAAAGCATTGCTTAGGATATACTTTACTTCTCATTTGGTATCCTTGTGATAAATGTAGAATCAATATGACCACGAGTCTGGCTACTAAAAGCATGCGTCCTCCAGGTGAAAACTTGGAGTTGTTGGTAAATATAATAGCTAAATATGTTACCACTACGCAAATTAGAATTACAGCGTCTATAAAACGAGAAAAATAACTTCAGGAGACCACGAATTTAATCAACGTACATACTAATACTTCATTTCAGGTGTTGCAGAACAGGAAATTGATGGTGTGAAAAGTACCTACGAATTTTCTATTTTGGAAACCAGGGACGTAGTCTCAGTAGATATGTGACATAAGAAGCAATCAGTTATAAAATATTTGGCTGGTTAGCAACAACCAATGGCAGTACTCAGGGAAAGGTGCCGTTTGCATTGGAGCTAGTATCTTATATTGTACAGTGAACACCATGATTTTACCTACTTTGCAACATATCAGATGTGAACGAGTATACTCGGGGTAATATGTCCAGGGGTTAAATATAACACTCGAAGTACAACGTCAAATATTAGAACTATTTTTTTTACTGATTTATTACCAGCTTGACTGGAATCTTGCATGCCAGTGTCTACTGTAGCGTATATATATATATATATATGNTTACTGATTTATTACCAGCTTGACTGGAATCTTGCATGCCAGTGTCTACTGTAGCGTATATATATATATATATATGGAGTTACTGCCTGTGATTTTTTTTAAAGGTTGATTTCAAAAGTGCTCACTTTACCGNTATATATATATATATATATGGAGTTACTGCCTGTGATTTTTTTTAAAGGTTGATTTCAAAAGTGCTCACTTTACCGAGAACAGGAATTATTTGTATTTATGTATTCGCCTCTGTGTTCTGCTGTGCTGTCTATATTTTCGTTGCCGACTGCTCGTGGCGCCATGTAGCGGGCAGACAAGTAACTATGCTAGACATCGTTTCCTGTTCTTTATAACGTTGTCAGGCTCAGGTACGACTAACTGTGACACATGGAGGGAGGGCGTGTTATTAAATAAAACGTTTCCCACTGAGGCTGTACTGATGTCTCGCCGAGCGAGGCAAGCGCCAGTCTGAGAGAGTTCAGAAGACAGCGCCCAGCTACAATGCACAGCGCTGATGGCGTTACTGACGGCCGGTGGGCTCCGGTTGGCTGCGTCCTTACTCGTGACGTCACCACCAGGTCGCTGGTGGCGGACCAAGTTCGATCATATTTATGTTCTGGTAGTCGCTGGACACAACTGCCTTCAGGTGACGACCACCGACAGCCAATGATAATGTGTTTCGATGATAAAACAACCCACGCACCAAGAGACAGTCGGCCTACTGCATTGCTGGATGACTGCTGGCCCAGAATACGTGACTAGGGCCAGTTACTTTTCCGTAAAAATCGGAGCACACAGTAGACCTCAATACTATATGCACACCTCAGCCGTTGTTATATCTCCATTGGCTGCTGGTGCAGTGTCCGTCTCTGACCAAGCCACTCCGGACTAAGTAACTCCGACACTGAACCTTCGTGATTCGTGCGCAAACGGTTAACACGGGCAAGAACATTTTTTAGCCNACTAAGTAACTCCGACACTGAACCTTCGTGATTCGTGCGCAAACGGTTAACACGGGCAAGAACATTTTTTAGCCAGTCAAAGAAGCTGGACGACCCTACAGTGCTTTGGACTGTATCTTTTCTCGAAATTTTTTCGTGAAATATCACTGCCCCTAATTATGGATCAACACAACTGGCCTTGCTGCGGTTAACTGCTGGCATCGGGACATTTAGCATGCCATTTATGGCACATTGATGAAATGTTGATAGAAATGAAACCGTAGATGAACTACTAATGGTCCATAAATGGCTCACCAACATCGACCATTGCTGATGGGTGCAATTTGGCTTATTATGGGAATTTGTATGGCTCTCACTCTTCGCAGATAGCTTCTTCATAATACACACACGCACACGTTTATATATATATATATATATATATATGTGTGTGTGTGTGTGTGTGTGTGTGTGTGTCTAATATAATTACAGTGTAATGATAGTGAGTAGATTATTTGTAAATATATTATGACAGAAATATATATGGCAAAATGGTGTATATACAGTATTAGGTGTGGCTTCATGACTGGAATTGAATAATTTGTCATATGTAATGCTTTACATGTACGACTGCATATAATTAAAATTTTAAAAACAATATATAACCACTTTTAGAAAATTAAAATTGAAGGGCTTTTCTTGTTTCGCATCACTAAACTATTAATATATATCGACTGCATTTCAAAACAGATGATTAGAATCCAGGTGACATACATACTGCGAAAAATTACATTAAAGGCAAGGTTTTTGGGTTAATATCGCGATTCAGCTAAGACGTTTTCTCTCAACAACAGTTTTTTTTGTTTATCTGTATATTTAAAAAAAACTGATCCGTTCGCATGGAAAATGTTAAGGCTATGGAATAACTGGTGTAATTATTTTATATTGGTGTTCGTTAATAATTCAAGTCCGAATATATTGTAAATTAGTTCATCTAGACATAAGAATACTCAGTGGAGTAATGGTTAGCATGATGGACTGCCACTGCAAGAGGCATAACTTCATGCCCCCTTCCCTCCTCCGGTACGTATAAGATTTTCACATAGTAAAATGTGTTTAGTAGGAAGTAAAAGAAACTTAAAAACAAATTAAAGTTGAGAATGATACTAAATAAAATTATTTTTAAGAGAGAATGTTTGACACATGGTGGAAGCAACTAGCTATCAGTAGGCCACCTGGGAGCTGTGAAGTGGTACATGGATGGGCCATTGTTGTCGTAAGCATATGGGCCAGTTATGGGCAGAGTATGGCTAGTTAGTGGTGCCACTTCAGGACCAGCAATGGTGCCGGATGTATGCCAGCTGTTGGCCAACATTTTGCCGGCTTGGTATCCGACTGTAAACCATAAATGTACCGTATGTGTTTTGCTACATGGGAAGAGCACACGCAAAATGGTACAACCCCGAATTTTACCATAAAAAATGTAAAATTATTGTAATACACTCAATACAAATTAAAAATATAATTAACACTAGACCAGTGACTCGGCAAATTGATATATAACTATTTGAAACCCACAAACACATATTTCTGATTACTCTAAACTTACGTAAAATTTAGGAAAAGGAACTATCATCTAATGTAAATATACTCTCCATAAAAATCTACTAACTGATAAAGTGGGTACATTTTTTTGCAAAATGAAAACCTATACAAATTCACTGACGACTTGTCATAACTAGAGGCAATGTTTTTCGCGAAAAGATATCAGGACAAGTTGTGTTCCAACGCACCTTAGTTCAGAACCACATTCGTGATTGGATCATTCAAATTGTTACGCCTCTCATCTGCCTGCACGCGAATCACGGATGGTCAGTATCGGAAAAAACTCAATTCTGGTAGGCTCACTCATGTAACATACTGTATTCACACAAAGACAAGCGGCATACAGTCAAATGAAGACTGCAAGTATGCACATAGGATATTGAAGTCTAGCTTCCGCGTAAATCTTTTGGGGGAAAACAGTCGCCCTAGTCATAACTACAGTAGCGCCGCTGTAACTTAGGACTTGGGAGCTCTGCCAATGTAGGACCACTTCTTCCAAGTAATGGGAACGGTTGGACAAAGGAGGCTTGGTGGGTGGGAGCGCAATGCTCTCGACTGACTTGCGGTGTTCTCATCGTGCTGCATGAACCAATAGAACCTTCAGCGATAACCCTATTATTTTATTTCTGGAAAGTATGTAGGAATAATTAATGCAGGACCCTTTAGTAATCTACGTATCTGACGCATATATTTTGAGATACGATAAGCCAATTTCAGTCATTTTGGGGTACTCTGAAATTGTTTTTCTACCGTTCATGACATTTTAAAAGTACTCGTCAGCCCTCATCTGAAGTGTGTGTTTTTTTTTTCTCGTAGATTAGCATATTATGGGCGCACGTTTAATAGTTTCTTAGAAAAACAAGTATTTCAAACATTCCGCAACGCAATTCAAGTGCCAGGTAGGCGGAAGCCTTAAGGTGGATGAAAGCAGTTGGGCTCCGTATTGGCGGACCTGTGGCATGGCCACCGCGGTCACCAGACCTCTCTCCTCTGGACTTCACTTTGTGGCCACGCCTGAAGCCTCTGGTGTATCAGCCAGACAACCCGCCCCAGTCGCCTGAGGACACCATCGCGCGGATACGTGCTGCTATAGGCAAACACAAATGAGAAAATAATGCGCAGAAGACGAAAATGCGTCGGGCGAGTCGGAAGAGTCCATTGCCGCTGCACGAAGGGGTGAGGTTGTTGATTTCAGTAGTGACAGCCGCCGAGAGCGGCTCGGGCGAGAGCTGCTTCGCGCGTGTATATTACCTGTCGAAAAAAAATACGTAAGTCGCGCAGCGCAGTATTTAACAACGCGGTAGCAGATAGCGATGTTATCAGTTTGGTGTGTACAGCGCCGTCAGTGTCAGCTGGTTTCGCTACCTTCAATGCACGTAGCCAACTTTGAACACCTATTTTGAATGTTTGTAAAGGTTTGTAAAGCACGCGCGCGCGTGTGTAATATCATTCAAGTTATTTAATCATATTTCACGTCGTTTGACTCAGAAACTATGTCTGTAATGCTAATTTCACCTGAAGGTATTTTCGTCTTCCATTTTGCTATATAATCGTGTGCCGCATTCCGTACTCGCGAGTTCCCACCCTCCTGATATACGGAGTTGATGTTCAGTGATTTTTTCACAGGTTGATTTCAAAAGTGCTCAGCCCATAGTTGTGATTGCTGAGGCAGTGGCGAGTGAAATAGAAGTAGAGTACTGATCTCGGCGGACAGCAGCAGAGGGCTGGAGAAGCGGCGGTGCAAGCCGTGAGCGCCACTGCAGAGGGCTGTCGAGGAGCGGGGGGAGGGGGGTTGGCAGATAAGGCTGGCGGTGTTGGCGTTGCGATGTGCGCGAGACGAGATAAGGGCAGTCATTAAAAGGGAACAGGATTCCCGCGAGGGCGACTAAGGGGCTACGTCGCAGCTAGGGAGCAAGCACCGGTCTGCGGCGGCCAGGCCGCAGTGCATACACCTCTGTACAGAGGCGCAGTGGGCAGCTGTAGCGAGTTGTGATGTGGCTCGCTCACAACTGTACACTCTCGGTGCAAGCCGCAGGACGCTATTGTAGCTGGTTTGCTCTACACTGGCTCTACACTGGCCCCTTTTTACACTAATATTTGAATACATTTCCCGCATTACTTTCCATGTATTACCGGAAACGTTTATCAGCCTGCTCCCAGTTCACATAGCAGCTATGTAGTGACAGTAGTTTCTTGTATTAACATCGTTTTTAAAGCGTGATATTTAAATGTGTAAGTAAGGCCACCTGTTTTGCGCGAAAAGATTTACGCGTAGGCTAGACTTCAATATCCTATGTGCACACCTGCAGTCTTCATTTCACTATTGGCCGCTTGTATTCGTGTGAAGACTGACTGCCACACGGGTAGCGAAATCAGAATTAAGTTTCTCCGACACTGACTGTCCGTGATTCGTGGGCAGACGTATAAGATGCGTAACAATTCAGATGATCCATTCACGAAAGTGGTTCTGAACTTGAGTGTTTTGGAACACAACTTGTGCTGAAATATTTTCGCGAAAAACAGGTGACCATATGTATGAGCATTGACATATTGTTTCCTCTCTTATATTTATTTTGCACTCTTTAGATAAATACAGTAGTCCGTATATGAGAAACACGTTTACTTAAAAAAAAATAATTACTGTTAACTTAATCTACTCAAGAATATGGTCATCAAGTAGACGACGAAGTTATTGTGTGTATGAAGAAGAATATATTGTAAATGGAACAGAAGGTAGGTCTACATCAGGGACTACATAAAAGCTCATTGAAACGTTGTATTAAGGCAATTTACAATATGGCGGAAGGCACTCCATCACGCGCGTGATAGAGAGAGAGCTGCGGAACTACTTTTAGTGAGTGATTGTGTTAAGAGATTTGGGCGTCTCTTAACATAGAGGTTTGGAGAGCCAGTGAGAGTGAATCAATGTATGGAGCAGCACCGGAATGAAAGAGCGAGGAAAACGGGAGGTCCCCGAGTAAACCCGCTGACAAGCGGCCTCGTGCGGCACGATTCCCACATGCGAAAATGCGGGAGCGACCATGCCAGGAATCGAGCCCGGTTCACATAAGTGGGAGGCGAGTAGTCTAACCACTACACCACCGTGGCCCCTGGAAAGCTACTTTATTACACTGAGCGATTCTAATTGGGCTAGTCGAATACAGGACGTGTTTTATACGCGAGCAAGCAGACACTTGCGGCGTGCAACATTTAAAGTCGCCCACTTACGAAAATGTATCTGAGCTGAAGTGTTTGGGAATAAAATTCGTGGTGAATTCTCATCGTGAAAATTAGGCGTCCCTTGCTGTAGTATTTCATTTGCCTGCCATTAACTAAGAGAATAGAACTGAACAATATAGTAAATATTACTTAATATTAGATCTCTGTAAATAGTTACATGTTAAAAAACACATAAATAACCCCAATTCTTTCAAAGAAATACACGCATACATGTAGTCTTCTATTTAGAGGGGGGGTTCTATTTAGGGGGGGGGCGGATCCTGCTGCATGTGGTTACAAGTTACAAATAATAATCATCGTGCTTCTGAAATAAAATAATTAATATGATATCAGATATACGGTTTTCTTTATCACTTACGTCAGTCATATTTGAAGATAGTAATTTATAGTGGGGGGAGGGGGTAAGTTTACTGAACGTTGGCTTCCAATGTTTTGTGCATTTGTGTGATATTTCTGTCGCGTTGTTAGCCGTCGTCTTGTGTGTGTGAAGACTTTGCCCATTTCTCTGGCCAGGGAGAAGAACTACTGTGCTTTAACACAGCATTTGTGATTGGTCTCCGGACAGTCCAGCCGCATCGATAACGCATCACCCAATCATGAAAACAGAGCGCACAAACAGAGACATAATCGGCGTTCATTCATTGGTGAATGAATACAGGCGACCCACTTTATGCTTTTCCTAAATATCTTTAAAATTGTGCAGATCTTAAATGATTAACTGCCGCAGCTGACAATGGTTCTTAAACTAATTCATAATGAAAATTTGTTTTTTTTTTCTTTGTATATTTTGCGCATTATCTTTCCGTTTATAACGTGTGACGATTTTCTGTAACTGTATTTTGTATTCTTTACTGATAGCTTTGTACGCCCTTTTATCACGCCGTTACGTACATGCGCGGCTTTTTGGTACAAGTTTGCCACTAATATCCATTCAATACATCTTAAGCATTTTGTAAGTTCCGACTAAAAATGTGTACATCTGTCCAGATATCTGCTCACTGATCATGAAGTAGTTCAGAAAATTTGGAAACTCACAAAATGTTGAAGTCAACGTGAATGGTTTATGTCAGATAATTTGATAAGCTTTCCATGAAACTATATTTTTATAAAACTATCGTTCAGGATATAGGCCACAATTGTGTGTCTCATTAAGGAGTATGGTGAAAATTTGGACGTATAATTATATTGGCTCAGTCTCTCTGACACAGGGGTGGTTTCTCCTACCTCTGGTGAACGCCCTGTTCATTGGTACTTCAGTACTTCAGGGTCATTACACTTATTCGCCAGTGCGTATAGTTGGTCCGTAATTGGGCAATTTTGAAATCAAGTTTTAAAAAAATATTGTCCGTAATCGCGAGTTTAGTAACCTAGGCACTACTGAAGTACTTACGACAAAGTTGCCGGCGGTTCAGAGGAAACAATTTGCCAAGTCTTAATGACCCTTTAAATGCGCAGTGTTTAAATTGATGGCAACTAGAAACACTTTAATTCGGTATGATACTCTTGAGAGTAACTATTGATATGATTGTAAGGTCATTTTGATTCTATACGCTGCTCCCAGTTAACTGATAACTTCTGTAATGCCTGCTTAGAATCTGCCTTTCTGCTTATTTGATATTCTTCCATTATATGCGAAATTAACGGCACCATAGACATGACACTTTATTCATGCGACGATCATGTGAAACTGCAAGAATTGCTGTTAACGCTATCAATTTATAAATTATCTCATTATTATTTATAAGTGCATTAAAATAAAATACCCCTATATAATTAATTTTTGAATCAGTAATTTTTAACATAATACTTTTAACACGGCTAGTCGACCTGACCTTGAAAATATGTGCAGCTGGGTGAAGGCATTTTTCAAAAGATGATTTACGAAAACGCTGATTTAACCGCGAACCATCTGTAACAACTTCCCAATGAGGTTTCGTCAGTGCATGAATACGCTTGGACATGCCGCAGTACCAGTGTTTACCATACATGAGTCAGTTAGTTTTAAAAACTACATTACTGAAGTTAAGTTGAAGTCAGTATACACTGAAAAAAAAATATGTTTGAGTGAATCAAACAAAGTTTGTTTGGTGCAACCAAATTAATTGTTTCTAAAACAGATTATTGTTTTTTTTTCTTATTTGGTTGCCCCAAACCAATATTTGGTTGGTGCAACTAGATATTTGTTTCGATCAACTTACATTAAACAGTTTCTGTTAATATAAAAAAAATTGTAAGCCCGACCTATATTCGAACCTAGATCACTTGCACCCGAGCACTGCGTCTTAGCAATCTCAGTTGACTACTAACGTAATCACAGTACTGTAGTTAGAAATAGAAAGTTCTGGGGTACCTGGCTACTGGCCGCGGTGCCACGGCGGCCAACTTGGATTTCCCTTTTATTCCTTTTTCCCACGCAATTTCCCTCTTTTCCCTTAAAAACATCCAAAATTTCCCGAATTTCCATTTGTGCCAAAATGTTTATGAGTCACTCAGTCCGAAAATAGCAAGACCCCCAATTGTGGCTAAGTGACTCGTTTTTGAGAATTATGGATAAGAAATCACCCTAACATTCACTCTCTGTCATTCTATGCCATCACCATCCATTTTGTCTGAAGAATGCTCTAGTTCATTGCCCTGTCATGCTACTTCTCTCATTCCTTCCAGGTTCTATCCCTCATGCCCGTTCTCTCTCGCCTGCTCTATGCCTTGGGGTTTTCTCATGTTCCTTCAGTGTCCTTTATTTTCTCTCTTGTGTCTGTTTTTTAATTCCCATGCTCCCTCATTCCTTCCTGTCTCTCTCTTGAAAGGTCTATCTAGCCCTTGGAGTTCTCTCATTTTCCGTCCGGTCTCCTTTACATTCACCCTGTCCCCTCTCTTGCCTTCCGAGCCCTCCATCTTGGATGTTCCCTCATCACAATCGTATGCTGCCACCTTGGTTTTCTCATAATCCTTCTAGTCTCCTTTCACCTGGCATCTTGGTGGGGACAAGTCCCATGCTCCACAATTCCACCTTGGTTTCCTTATATTACTTCTGACCTCCTTTCACCTGTCATAGTGGCGGTGACGAGTACCATGCTCTGTCATTAAACCTTGATTTTCTCATATTCCTTCTGTCCTTATTTCACCTGGTGTCATGGCGGGAACAAGTCTGATGCTCTGTCAATCCAACTTGGTTTCTAATATTTCTTCAGGTCTCCTTTCACCTGGTATACTCGCGAGGACGAGTCTAATGCTCTGACATTCCACCTTGGTTTTCTCGTATTCCTTTTGGTCTCCTTTCACCTGGCAACCTGGCAGGGACGAGTCTCCTGCTCTGTCATTCCACATGCGCGACACAGAGCGACGCCTGCACATGCACACTAGACTAGAGTCGCACCACATGCACGTCAAGTACATCCTAAGCCCAGTTATAATCAAATTGGCTGTAATTTCCGAACCGTTTTGAATACAGACACCAAATTCATAACATAGGTACAAAAAGGGCCAGAGGGTCAAGCATGCCCTGAGCACGCTTATAAGCTTAGTTGGCTGTAATTTCCGAACCATTCAAGATACAGCCACCAAATTCATAACATAGGCATAACCCTGGCGACAGAAATGACTGCAGGTTCAAGTATAGCCTAAGCTTACTTATCAGCATAGTAGGTTGTAATTTTCCAAATGTTTAAGATAGTCACCAAATACACAACTTAGGCATCATCCTGGACGACGAAAAAGACAGCAGGACAAATATGGCCTAAGCCTACTTATATGCACAGGTGGTTGTAATTTCCGTACTGTTTAAGATACAGAAATCAAATATATAACATTGGCATCACTCCCGACGACGAACAGGACAGCAGGGTCAAGTAGGCCTTAATACCTCTTATAAGCATAGTTGGCTGTTATTTCCGAACCATTAAAAATAGACACCAAGTTTATAAGTAGTTAGAGAAGGGGACTTGTAAGGCAGGGGCGTGAGGTGGGGGACGAGGAGACGAGCCGCGGCCATCTTAGATGACGTAATTTCCCCCATTTTAGCCCTTTTCCTCCTGTGGCGGCCATTTTGGCAGCCAGTGCCTCTAAAAAGGGCAAATTTCCCTCAAAATGTCCCGAATTTCCTTTCAAAAAAATATGTCATGCACAATCCAGCTGGTTTGCACAATGCGGATGGATCCGACCGAAAATTGTGCAATATCAGCCGGAATGTGCAATCAGGTACGCGAGGCTCTCGAAAGGGTCTCGTCACTGACAAGCCAGCACCATTCATCTTGGCTGAAGAATGTTCGTGTTTATTGCCCCCCCCCCCTTTTTCTCATGCAACTTCTCTCATCATGTTATTCCCTCCTACCATATGTCGATACTTGATGATCTTGCATTCCTACCGGACGACCCTACTTCATGCTCTTACATTCCTTCCCACCAGTTGGTCTTACTTTACGTACTTGCATTCCTAGCCAATGACGTAAATCGTGGTCCATACTTCATGTTCATGGATTTCTACAAGATGTCCCTACCTCATGCTCTTGCATTCCTACCAGATGTCCCTACTGCATGCTCTTTAATTCCTTTCGGCCAGTTGGTCTTACTGCACATTCTTGTTTCCCTGACCAACGACGTCAATCGTGATTCCTACTTCATGCTCTTGAATTCCTGTTTTATTAGAGGATGGTGCCCATTTGGCAGTCAGTACCGATGGCCATCTTGTTTCCCTACTTATTCTCAAGGTTGGTGAACTGTCCCCTGCACTGCCAAGGTACATGTGTTTTCAGATGACTAAAAAGCAGAGTACACACGTAGTTGAAATGTATATGATGTGTTGCTTTCTTACTTGTCATTATAGAGTTAATTCATTTACTGTTATTTTCATATAATTTGTACATATTCGAAATAAGTATTTGTATATATTACTTAAAACGAAATAAATTGTCACCTTTTACTGTATAACTGAATTCCTCTCGTATTGGAAAAGTGCATGTGTGACTCGGCTGGTTTACCACCCTGGACTCGTGTATCTTTATCTCTCTCTCTCTCTCTCTCTCTCTCTCTCTCTCTGTTAGTGTTCTGTGCCATCCCTTCGACTTTCCGAGACCTGCACGGTGTCCGCTCTGTCGGTCGTCCACCTGGGCTGCCTTACATAATCTCACGATGTTAGTTGATCGCGCAACTATGGCCAGGTCGGATGTGTTCCGCTGTTAGTATTGTGAGTGTTGGCTGTCTTCTGAATGTGATAGTTTCATTCCAGTCGTATCGTAAGGAAGTCGTTTGCTATTCTGTTGTTCTGACCTGGATGGCCTGGTCTTGTCTAGGATCGTTTAACACACAGCCAGCGTACAGCACCCGATGCTTGTGTAGTATGTTATTGCGCTGGTTGGTAAGTGCTAATAACTAGTTTCCTTTACATTTTGTTTTTATATATGTTTGCATCCATGTGTAGCAGTCTTGACCTTATTGCACCTGTGCTTCTCGGAGATTCGCAGATGTATTTTATTTTTCAACTAATGTGATGTACAGCGCTTGATGCTAGCAAAATATATACTGGTTATTAAATGTTTATAACTATTTCCTTTTATATTTGTATTTTATATCAGTTTACATCAGCGTGTATCAGTGACATTTTTCTTGCGCGACTAATGGTTTAAAATTTATGTTGTTTTGTGGAATGCAAAGGGACACAGTCTTTACAAGTCGCGTAATATGTATCGGACTTTACGCATAGTGGTTATTTTTCAGGTCGATCCTTGTGATCATTTGTTCTTTCTCATGTTAGTATGAATTCTAGCTTTTACTAAACTTCTTGGTATGATAGCGACACTGATATCACTATTACGGACTGTAGCTCCATCGGGTATTTTTTTTATATATTGTGGTTCTTTAAGGCATTATGCTCATGATGTACATGCATATATGCCAGTCCTTTATTGTTTGTTATGCGACTGATTTTTCATGTACAGTGCAGTTTCATATATTTTACACATGGTCTCTACGACCCTTGTGTTAGGCTGAAGGTGTTTATTTCTACTAACCCGTGCATGTTATAATGTAACCTGCAACTACGTATGTCTTGTTATTGGTGCAATTGTATATCCCTTTATTTTTCATTGTATGGCTGGGTATTAAGGGTTACCCATGTTAGCGATGACTCGGGCCAACGGCACTTGTGTCGGACTGGCAGTGTTCGTTTACATAACTATATATGAATTTTACCGTTAACCACAATTATCTACAACATGCACACAATGCATTTGTATATATCTTGCTTTTTCGCATATAGTTGTTTGCTGTGTGTTACCCATGCCAATGTTCATTTATATATATTTTGAAATCTATATATACAGCCAGGAAGTCGGTGGGTGAAGGGTGGCTAGCTGTCGCTAGCTACACATGTATATGTGTGTGCTATTTCAGACCACACACTCCTACATGCAATTGTAACTTTGCAATGCACTTGTATATATACCTTTATTTTCTTTATATGAGCGGATTGTTGTTAGACATCCCGAACTTCAAATATTTTGAAAGGCTGACCAACTATGCTTACAACAGGGCTTAAGGCCTACTTGTCCTGATCTCCTTGATTGCAGTCGTAATTGACGTCTGCGAAATGAATTTGGTGGTCGTAGCTTCAGTGGGTGGGAAATATCGCGAAACTATGCTTATATGATGGCCAAAGTGTACTTGCCCTACCACCCAGTTTGTCATCATTGGTGATTCCTATAATATGAATTTGGTGATGATAGCTTCTGTGGGTGGTAAATGGTGGCCAACTATGCTTATACGCGGGGATAAATTATACTTTACACCACCATCCTGTTAGTTGTCGGCGGCGATGTCTATGTTATGGATTTGATGACAATAACTTCGGGGTAAGGGAAATGGCAGTCGACTATGCTTATAAGATGCCTTAAAGCTTACTTGACACTACCATCCTGTTCTTCAACACAGGTAATGTTTATGATATTAATTTGTACCTATAGCTTTGGTGGGTGGGTAATGATGCCGACAACGCTTATAAGTTAGTTTAGGGCATGCCAGAACCTGCTGCCTGGTTCGTTATCGGGGCGATGACTATGTTATGAATTTGGTGACTTAAGAGGTATATGAGCCTGCTTAACCCTGTGGACCTTTTCGTAGTCGGGGTTGATGCTTGTGTTATGATTTTGGTGGCTGTATCTTAAACAGTTCGGAAATTATGACCACCTATGCTTATATGTGGGCTTACACCATTCTTGCGCTTTCGGTCTTTTCCGTCGTCGGGGTGATGTATATGTTATGAAATTGGTGGCTATATCTTAATTGGTTCGTAAATTACAGCCAACTATGCTTATATGTGGGCTTAGGGCATACTTTACATTACGTTCCTTTTCGTAGTAGGGGGTGATACCTGTGTTATGGATTTGGTGGCTGTATCTTAAATGGTTAGAAATTACAGCCAACTATGCTTATAGGTGAGCTGAGGGCATGCTTGACTCATGTGTGGTGAGATTCTAGGCTAGTGGGCGTGGGCAGGCTTCCCTCCATGTCGCGCAGATTGAATTACAGAGTACGAGACTCGTCTCCACCAGGGCGCCAGGTGAAAGGAGACCAGAAGGAATATGAGAAAACCAGGGTGGCAGCAGACGACAGTGATGAGGGAACATCTTAGATGCAAAGTTCGGCAAGCAAGAGAGAGGAAAGGGTAAGTGTAAAGGAGACCGGAAGTAATATGAGAAAACTCCAAAGTGATAGAATGAACAAGAGAGAGAAAGGAAGGAATGAGTGTGCTTGAGAATAAAAAAAACAGACACTAGAGAGAAAATAAAGGAGACCAGAAGGAATATGAAAAAAAACCCATGGCATAGAGCAGGCAAGAGATAGCTAGTTTGGGGGAGAGAGACTGGAAGAAGTAAGAGAAGTTGCATGACAGGGCAATGAAATCAAACATTATTCATACAAGATGGATGATGCTGGCATGGAATGACAGAGCATGAATGATAGGGTGTTCCCTAATCGCTCATCATTAATTTCCAAAAATGTGTCACTTAGCCACAGTTGGGGGTTATGCTATTTTCTGTCTGAGTGACTCATGAATATTTTGTTAGGAAGGGAAATTCGGGAAATTTTGGAAGTTTTTGATGGAATAGATGCAAATTCCGAGAGAGAAAGGGAAATAAGGGATATCCAAGATGTCCACCATGGCATTGTGGCCAGAAGCCTGGTGCCCCAGAACTCTCTATTTATATTTACTAATGGCAATGTTTTTCAACACATACTCTTCAAATATTGGACAACATGAGTGAATAAATGTTTGACGTTTATCAGCTTTACTTTTTATTTCCTGTTGAATTTGGTATATTGGTGTGTTTATGCCATTGTCAAACATAAATAAATTAACTAAAACTGTTACCATCCTGTCAAGGCAATCAAATTAGTGGCAAACCAAATACCTATAGTTGATTCAACAAAATATTTTGTTGCCAGTCTCGTTTCTTTTGGCCCAACTTAAAGGTCTTGTTTATTCACGCGTGTATTTTGTCAGATTAACAAAATTAATTTTGTTGCATTTCAAGTTTTCTTTAATCAAGAAAATGTTTTGTTGGGACAACTTAACATCTTTTAACTCGTCAACAAGCAAAGGCCCATGTGCGGTGTTTTACATCTGGACATGGGACGATACTGGCTTGCAGGAAGAGGAAACTGAGTGAGGATTCTAAGATTGGTGACGTAACCATAAACTACTTAAAAAAAAACAGCAAATTGTTAACATCGCTGTAAATGTAGCAGTTGAATNTTCTAAGATTGGTGACGTAACCATAAACTACTTAAAAAAAAACAGCAAATTGTTAACATCGCTGTAAATGTAGCAGCTGTTCTACACGCCTGTCAGAAAATGTAGTCATTACGATTAATTCAGCCCCCAAATAAATACATATTATTCTGTTTCATAGCTTTGCGATATTACTTGTTAAAATAGGCCATTTCCTGAATTCAATTAGAGATGTGTTTCAGATTTTTTTTTTTTTACAAAAATTAAAGGATAGTCAAGAATTTAAAATATTCAAATATTTACCTAACATGTAGATTAAAATGGTTCCTGAGTCAGTAAGTAGGTACTTTCCGGTATCTATTCCAGTAGTTAGATATACATCACTCATGCTAGCGAGTTGCCTTTTATTGTAGGTATGACACAAAACAGAAAATTTAATTTTGGATTATATCTATGCAATACTATGAAAGTGGGAGGAAATTATTTTTCCAGGGAAAATACGTTAAGTTCACAATCATGTGTACGTAAGAGACGCCAACGTGGAAGGCGTATATTCATTGTGAATATACTCGTTTTAAGTTCAACCAATGACACACGACTAGAAATTAACTTGAATTTGGTTAAGTAGTGATAATTTAGAACTGATTTTTAAACTGGTAAAAAAAACTTCAGTTTTATTTGGAAATAAGATATTCGGATAAATGCAGTAGGTTTCTCTTATTCTTATTTTCTTCTGTAATTTTACTTACTGATGACCTCACTTACTCGTCACGAAATAAAAACATCGCCATTTCGTACACGTCTACACGTTGAGGATGTTCCTACAGGACACGTACTCGAAGATCTTGAACCATTGCGTAAAACTACTTTCTTTCATTTTGATACGAACACGTTTGTCATCGTGAATCGAGCTTTCCTCGTAATGTATGTAAAATAATGTTTTTTACTTGTAACAACTAAAAAAAATTATATTCGCCACATAATAATTTGTGGTCTCTGCAAAGCGTGTGTGTGTGGGGGGGTGTG
Organism: Clitarchus hookeri; assembly: GCA_002778355.1. Classification (NCBI taxonomy): domain Eukaryota; kingdom Metazoa; phylum Arthropoda; class Insecta; order Phasmatodea; family Phasmatidae; genus Clitarchus; species Clitarchus hookeri. The sequence goes on from NQII01001699.1 coordinate 340,739, forward strand.
TGTGTATATATAAATTTTCGTATGAAATACAATTGTAATGACATAACGGAATATTCATAACTTCGGCTGCAGCTACACTGAAAAATCTGTTGCCGAACAGTTTTCTTATTATTTCGCGGATGTGTGTGCCTTTCAAACATATCGTAATCTACCACGTTTGGAGTGTAATCCACCTCCGATTACCCTGCTGACACAGCGTAATTGTGTTATAGCAATATTTATAAAAAACATAGCCCGGGAGAAGAAGGAACATGTAAAACTTGATGACCACACGACACTACAGGTCGAGTGTGAGTCTCATGTTCGCCCGTTATAAGACATCGTAAGCACGACGCGCCACCATTATTACGTTTCGTGAGCATTGTTCTGTTTTTGTCATTCTGTTACGAGTTGTGGTCAGGCCCTTAGCTGAGCGGCCTACCTGATCACACCTTCACTTATTTATCCAGGACACGGGCCGTGATCGCTGAAATTAGTTATNTTAGCTGAGCGGCCTACCTGATCACACCTTCACTTATTTATCCAGGACACGGGCCGTGATCGCTGAAATTAGTTATCAAATCGCAAACCACAGAAACCCCCTCCACCGGCCAGTAAACGGGGACAACGCAGTCTATATAAGACAGTGTAGTCCGTGGGCAGTGTCTTTTGTTGTCGGACCATTGGAACGAGAAGACCAATGAAGATGAGTGTGTCCGGCCATCGACTTGCGCCATCTTAATCGACCTCCGGAATCAAGAACAAGGTGGGGACTCTCCAATTAGGCTTTACTCAAAACGTGACTGGTTAAATCTTTATAAAATAATATCATTTAATATTTCAGTATATTAGAATAGCTCCCCCCGTTCATATTCAATCATATTTATATTGAAATAATGTTGTACAACCTTAACGTTAAATAAACCTCTTTTATATAGTTTTCATTACATAACTCTTATAAATAACTTGTTACGCTCCTTTATCCCCGTTAAGGATAAATAACAACAAAATATCAAACTCATAACAATTTGTAACGTCTTAGTGGTAACGTGCTAGTCGTACTTATGACGAGAGTGTTAAGTCCGTCATACAGGAGACAACGCCGTCATGAACAATGTGATAATAGAGAAATTTAATCTATAATAAAAAATTTATCTCGTAGTGATGTGAATTGCTATTTCAATAAAAATGCGACTTAGTTTTTCGACATCGCCATAAAAAAGTTTATTTTAGCCCTCTGTCTCCTATGAGCGGCAGGGTTGTGGTGGTAAGGGTGGAGTCAGAGGCACCGTTTTTAACTCAATAACGTAAAAAGTATTTAACCATGTATTCTTCTTAATTTCTATTTCCAAGCCCCATAAATTCTTTTGTGTGAAAATTGTTTAATGTATTGTATAATGACACCGACTCGGATGGCCATTTGGCTAAGTGGGGTTTAAAGTTTTCTACATTTTTCTTCTTTGCAGCATCCAGGCGACCTAGGACGAAGGAGAGTTATTTCGGACAGGGAAGCTGGCGCCAGATGGAACATCGCGCTTGTGATTGTCACATCTCTCCACGTTGTTANAGAGTTATTTCGGACAGGGAAGCTGGCGCCAGATGGAACATCGCGCTTGTGATTGTCACATCTCTCCACGTTGTTCACGGTCATGTGAGCATTTTTGAAAGCCATGCTTAAGATGTGTTTGTATGTACATTGTGTATTATCCTTCTACCATATGTAACATTATCGTTACCATTGGCCCTCTCACTTTATTCATGCACCAATCAAGTGTAACTGTGTAATCCGTTAAATTGTTAATAGTGTATAAATATGAAAATGAAAATTATTACTATAATCTACGCAAAACAGACAGAAAATATTTTTAATAAATTCAGTGTACGCAAATGTAAAAGTAACACTTTGAATTTGACTTTAAGATGTGAGACAACTTTTCGTATTTCGCGGCCAACTTGACTGGGAGCATTCCAGTCAGTGTGTCCGTTAAAATACATGTTGTTAGGGCCAGTGATTTTTTTCATAGGTATATTTAAAAAGTTCTCAGTTTACCGTGAACAGTCCATACACGTGTTTACTGCACTTGCCTGCGAAGGAGCGAATTTTTTTTAATGCTCCTAATAACCGTGTGAAGGTGTACTCAACTCCTTTCAGTCGCGAGGAAATACATCGTTTTAGGCACTGCAGCTTACAACATGCAATAATTTTGGTTCGGAACTGTGTTCGTATGAGTTATAACTAGGTACACTCGAGATTCGTGAAAAGATTTCACGACCAGTTGTATTTCGTAACAATTAAACTCAGATCCACTTTCGTGATTGGGTGGTTTCCGTGCTACACGTCTTAGGTGTCTGCGCGCCAATCACAGACGTGCATCATTGTATTTACCTCATTTTAATTGGCCAGTCGAGTAGTAGACTGTCTTCTCACAAAGAAACGTCGCCGAAGAGCAAAAGAAAACTGCTGCTACGCCCTCAGGCTATTGCAAACAAGCATGTGCGGAAATATTTTCGCGAAATTCAGGTGTCCCTAGTTATAACGCACTGTCATACGTGTATAGGCACTAATAAAAATGAGTGTGCGCTCAATGTTATTGGCAGCAGGTGTTTATGACTGAGTGAAGGTTTGGGCGGCTCTTGAAATCGAGATCTTGAGAGCCGATGAGTGTGAAACGAGGTAAGCACGGAAGAGCGCCTGAAAGTAAAGGCAAGGGGAACGGGAGATCCCAGAGAAAACCCTCCGACCAGTGGCATCGTCCGGCATGGTTCCCACATGCGGAAATCCGGGAGCGACCCCGCCAGGAATTGAGCCCGGTTCACCTTGGTGGGAGGCGTGTAGTCGGACCACTACACCATCGCGTTGCCCGTCGTTCATGACACAGCGGAGTGCTGCCCCGACAACAAATGGCAGCTCCAATACGCGAGGAAATTCCCTCATTAGACATTTAAATCTACTTTTTTAAGTGCAGGCCATTAAAACCACTTCCATTACAACATCCCAGATATATCACACTGTGAATGAAGGGGCTAAATCGCTTGTCAACGGTATTGAAACGATATGTTCAAGTGGTGTCCACGTAGACAACAATACGGCATTGTAAACCATATCACAGGCAAAAATTGTTTACCATCGCAATAGGAAGAACATAATGGAACAGGTAGTGCGCGTTTTTTATATGAAACTGGTGCGCATTCGACAACAATTTAAAAAAAATGAACAGTGTTTTGCGAGAAAGTATAATCGTACGACTGGTTGCGAATCNTTTTAATGCTCCTAATAACCGTGTGAAGGTGTACTCAACTCCTTTCAGTCGCGAGGAAATACATCGTTTTAGGCAATGCAGCTTACAACATGCAATAATTTTGGTTCGGAACTGTGTTCGTATGAGTTATAACTAAGTACACCCGAGATTCGCGAAAAGATTTCACGACCAGTTGTATTTCGTAACAATTAAACTCAGATCCACTTTCGTGATTGGGTGCTTTCCGTGCTACACGTCTTAGGTGTCTGCGCGCCAATCACAGACGTGCATCATTGTATTTACCTCATTTTAATTGGCCAGTCAAGTAGTAGATTGTCTTCTCACAAAGAAAAGTCACCGAAGAGCAAAAGAAAACTGCTGCTACGCCCTTAGGCTATTGAAAACTAGCATGTGCGGGAATATTTTCGCGAAATTCAGGTGTCCCTAGTTATAACGCACTGTCATACGTATATAAGCACTAATAAAAATGAGTGTGCGCTCAATGTTATTGGCAGCAGGTGTTTATGACTGAGTGAAGGTTTGGGCGGCTCTTGAAATCGAGATCTTGAGAGCCGATGAGTGTGAAACGAGGTAAGCACGGAAGAGCGCCTGAAAGTAAAGGCAAGGGGAACGGGAGATCCCAGAGAAAACCCTCCGACCAGTGGCATCGTCCGGCATGGTTCCCACATGCGGAAATCCGGGAGCGACCCCGCCAGGAATTGAGCCCGGTTCACCTTGGTGGGAGGCGTGTAGTCGGACCACTACACCATCGCGTTGCCCGTCGTTCATGACACAGCGGAGTGCTGCCCCGACAACAAATGGCAGCTCCAATACGCGAGGAAATTCCCTCATTAGACATTTAAATCTACTTTTTTTAGTGCAGGCCATTAAAACCGCTTCCATTACAACATCCCAGATATATCACACTGTGAATGAAGGGGCTAAATCGCTTGTCAACGGTATTGAAACGATATGTTCAAGTGGTGTCCACGTATACAACAATACGGCATTGTAAACCATATCACAGGCAAAAATTGTTTACCATCGCAATAGGAAGAACATAATGGAACAGGTAGTGCGCGTTTTTTATATGAAACTGATGCGCATTCGACAACAATTTAAAAAAAATGAACAGTGTTTTGCGAGAAAGTATAATCGTACGACTGGTTGCGAATCGGATGATAGTGTCCCGTCTCAAGTTTTGTGTCCCAGAGTGTGTCATTGCCGAGCGTGACGGAGGTTCCAGCAATGGGAATGCCAGTCAATCCTTCAGTAGTGATATTCACATACTGCAGCGCCACGAGTAAGTCGTTATTTTGCCCTGAATGGCAGGTGACGCAGTCAGAACACAACATACGATGTAGTTTTAAGAATTTATGGATTATTTCGTCCATGTCGGCTTCCCAAGGAGAACACCGACAATAGTAATACCCAAGTGACTGAAACGAAAAATTTAAGTTCCCGCTGACAACGTGGTTGTCACGCTGATTGGCGTGACGACAGGTGAGTATACTGTAGTTTAGTGAGTAATGGAAACTTATGGACGCTCTATATAGACTTATATATGTAGTACAGTTCTCTTACAAATCACAATAACCATAAAGTAAGCTCTACTGGAAATACTGCTGTTTCAGTGCTGGCACCCCGACGAACTGCTCGTGTGTGCCGGGTTTGTTGATTATGTGGAAATGTATTGACACCGTTTGCAGACACTCCATCTGCGTTCACGCTTCCTTCTGTGTGCGTGTGCCGGTTTTAATCGAGAAAACAGCAGCACGTTTATAATTTGTATCTGAATGCAGGAGTCATGAAACCGACCCATGTGGATCGCCATTATTGTGTGGTGTGCGGGCAACATGCCTACCGCTAGTGATCGAGCGGCATAGAGACGGACAAGACATTCTGACAAGAAATGCAAGCATGGGAGCGATAATGTGCAGAGCAGCGACCGCCCGTGATTGGCGACAATTTGGTGTGGGCAGTGGAAGAGAAGATAAGAGAGATCAGACGATTCATAATGTCATCAATTGCCTGCATGTACCATACATTTCACGGCCACCCACTAACGCACGGTTTTCACGGCAGATGTTCAACAACGCCGGACACAAAAGGCGTTGCCTGCTACAAGTGCCTGAACAATAGCGGAGACCGTGTTTTAAATTTTTGAATGTACGCGTATCCAATTGCAAAATAAGTGACTTAGAAAAAGTGTTGGTATTTTTAATAACTTATAGGAAGTTGATTTCAGCCTGTCCCTCGTATTTTATACAACGTGGTCAACAAAGCAGTTTATTAGAGTCGTACATTCTTTTAAAGTGATCCTGCGACACTACGACGTAACAACTCGTAGGACCCATTATCTTAGTGTCAGTGGAACATCCTTTCCAGTTTCGGGGGCGGAGTAGGTTTAGAATCTCTGAAAGGTTGGCAGGCACGAAGAGGCTTAGTTGACCTCTGAAAGGTTGGCAGAGGTGAGATAATACGAAGAGTGGAAGCAGAGGCAAGCCCTTTTAACTGTCCCCTCTTTCACTGGGGAGAATTAAGAGAGAATTTGCCTTGCTGCGAGCGACCGTTGGCAGCGCTGAGTGGGGGAGAATGGCGGGGATGGGTGACACATTTAGAAATTAACTGCGGCTGTCAAGCATTCGTGAACATTTCATCCCCAGCTCTTAATGTCCGGGCCAGCAATGTCATCGCGCTCAGCAGTCGCTTTATCGCGCGTGTGGATTCCGAGACTCCCGACAGACCTGCTCGCCCAGAGCTTGTTTCCCTGCCGAATTACTTGCTCGACCTCCGACGGAAACTGCAATCGAATATCGTGAGTAATTCCATGCCGACTTCTGCAGTGACACGAACCTCTCTCTCACACACTACACTAGTTAATGAAAAACAGGAACATGTAATACTGCTGAAAACAGATTATAAATATACAGGACGGAAGGATAATTGCTCAAGATAGTAAGTGAAATAATGGGTGTTAATTATGCAATGTGTAAATGTCGATGTTTTTATCTCGGTGCGTAGAATGCAGATGTGATAACAAGCCAAAGCGAATGACGTAGTCGACTGTGCCATGTGCATGAGAAACAGTAGAAGTGGGCCGAGCTCATTGTGCCTGTGTAGTAGTTCACGACACTAAATCTTCAGGCCGTCGTTAAATAACGTTTCCTTGCCAAGCAGTTGATGTACCGACCAAGCAACTTGGGACATATGTATTTTGTTCAATGATTCTATGTATGGCAGTTTGAAAGGACAGCGCGTCACTATAGATGTTCACATGTATAGGCATGTATAGGACTACACTGCTGGGAAGTAACAGCCACAAGAGACGAAAACCACACTAGGTCACATGCCGGGCCTTTTGCATAGCAACAGATGCGGCCATGTGATTATCCCCAACTTCATATAAGCTCAGATTTTTAGTCAGGCCATAATCAGTGGTCTTAATGTAGTTATTTCACCAACTCTATAAGTATTTTCACACCTTCACTACATGTAGGTAACAACCAAGGTTTTTCTCTGTTTCCATCATAATTTTATGTTCAATGTACGTGACTGTTGGGGGATGGTTATACTGATTTCTGTCAAGAGGTATTTTTATGGCGCCTGTGTCGGGTTTCCTCCTGTTCCTCCCAATACAGCCCTCCCTATACAGAATGTAACAAAACTCAGAACTCAAACTTCTGGCGATTTAAGAGGAGACAAAAAACATATTATATGTTTTATTATATAACCATAGCTCAGAAATAGATAATTTTACAGGAGACTACTTGTCAAATATAACCTTCCTCTGTGTTATGTATAAAGTTATGCACACTGGGTCTGAATGGGTTAAAATGATTTTCCGGGAAAGGTTTCTGTGATGAGATGTGTTACAAAAAAATATAGCCTAGATTTATTTATATTTCTTTTGGCGATTCTCAGCCATTATTATGCGAGTACGCGACAGGGCCACTCACGGTTTCTCGCACGTAGAACTTGTGCCGGGATATACCGCTGGTAGGCGGGTTTTCTCGGAGATTTCCCGTTTCCTCGCACCTTGCATCCCGGTGCTACTCCATACTCACCTCATTTCAGCCTCATCGGCCCTCAATACCTCGCTGTTGAGAGCCACCCAAACCTCTTCATGTGCATATGCATGGTCCAGTCAAATGATATAATTGCTTCTCTAGTTGGCGGACGCTACGTCACAACTAAATGTACGACGTTCTCGAGCTGTCTCCAGAAAACACCACTGATTCCATAAAAAAAATAATATAATGATAGGTAAAATTAAAAATTATCATTTCTTAAAGCTGACTCTTAGTCTAACAAAAATTACATTTTTGCCATGTTTCGGTATTACATTTTCCAACACGCTAAAACGTTAATAGATTGCTCTGTATTTATCAATAAAATTACAAAAAAAACTAAATTACAATACCTGCGGCTCCAAATAGGCATGGAACACTACAAAACCAAATATAAAATTAAAAATGACACGTTAATATGATACCCAGACGTGATTGTTTTCATACTCTTTGTTGAAAGATATTACAGCAAAAGTGTTTCAAGTAGTCCTGACCTTAACTTGTTCGTGCCACCAGTTAACATTGCAGTTTTTGTTCAAACTAAACGCTTTGTAACATAAGAACTTAAACGAAAAGTACTGCTTAAACGTAAGGTACGTAAACGTGCGGATTAGAACTTTTCGCAAATTTATTTAGTTGCAGGTTAAACTGAAAAATACTCATCCAAGTCTCTTGTCTTGGGATCACGTATTTCACGGCTCAACATGGAGCATGGAGCAAGATCGACTACTCGTAGCGGCAGCTATTAACGAGCGAGTAACATCGGCTCAAGCAAACACATGGCTGTAAAGTTTAAGCCTTTTGTATGGACACCTGGTTTTTGCGAAGAAAGTTCTTTGCAGGCTATGTTTCAGTATCTTACTTGCACACCTGCAGTTTTATTGTGGTTACTGGCCATTTGTATCTGCTTGGGTCAATGAGAATTAGGAGTGGAGTGACGAGATTTGGGCGGCTCTTAACATCGAGGTCTTGAGAGCCGATAAGCATGAGGCTGGGAGAGTACGGAGCAGCGCAGGAATGCAAAGGCGGGGGAAGCGGGAGATCCCGAGAAAACCCGCTGACCAGCGGCATCGTCCAGCACGGTTCCCACATGCGAAAATGTGGGAGTGATCTCACCGGGAATCGAACCCGGTTCGCCTAGGTGGATTGCGAGTAGTTTAACCATTACACCACCACGGCCCCTATAGAGAATTATGTTACTCCGGTACTGGACATCTGTGATTCGCCGGCAGGAACTAGCGTCGTCTAGCAGATGAAACTATCCAGTAGTGAAAGTGGCCCTGGGTTAGTGTCTTTCGAGATACAAGTGGATAGGAACTCTTTTCACAAATATCCGGTGTCCCTATACATTAGTAGAAAACCAAAAATCTCTCAAATTCACTTAATAACATGCTAGACGAAGAGAAACTTGCATTGTTGTGTTTGCACGTCAGTTGGACCACAGTTTGTTAAACACCGCCTGGACGACTGTGAGTCGATAACTATTACCTGTAGTGAAACAAGGACCGGATGCCACGCTACCTGGCCTGGCGCGGTAACAAATGAACTGCTAACTGAGGCTCGACCACACTAAGACTCCACAAGAATAGCTTGATGCCAGATGAATCCGTAATTGCCTGGACCTCTGTCCAGCAGGAGCCACTACAAGAAGTGTCTGGCACGTTGCAAACTGTTATAATGTAAGTTGGGTATTGCTCATGGAATTAGCCATTCCTTCCGTATAAAAACCCACCATAAACCTCCAAGTAGTGACATGAGTAGTATGTAAGAAAGCTAATATCTCGGGAATGCCATCGCCTATCGATAAATGGCACAGACCGCGCAATAAACGACCCGTGTATTTGTTGGCGACATCCTAACGTTTAAAGCAGATTACATACATTTACTGGCGTGTCGCAGAATGTAACACATTCGAAGACACCATCGGCGAAAGCACTACTTGCAAGTTATTGGACCTACGACATTTTCCATCCAGTCCTTACATAGTATGTCTTAACAAAAATAGAAAAACAGTAGGGTGGGGCTGCAGAAAGGAGTGGAGGGGAGAGAGAGAGTTTTTGAACGTCGGAGAACATGTAAACAATATATTTAAACGATATATTTTTTAACCTGTTTGGTTCCGAATTAATTTAGTCTACTTGCTCAAATTTCACAAGAATGTAATATTTTGGAGTGCATTATGCTTGTGTCGAGGGGCGCTGGCTGCTTGGTGTTGTCAGCAGTAACTGTTTACAAACGGGACGTGAAGAAACTTTAGTAAACTAAACTCTTTACAAAGAAGTCTATGAAAAGACCGGAGATGAATTCCTTTCTTTGTGCAATACCGACCATAGGTGTCATTTATATGCCACATGTCCTCCTCACCGAAGACTGGGACTGAAGTCATTAACTATTCCATTCGGGCGAAGTTAGTGGTTTGAACTATACGTAACAAGGCACAAGTGTCAAGAATGTCGTTAATACGTGTCAGATGTCTCTTGTCGTCGCCGAGACCGTCACGTTGTTTCGCAAAAAGCAGCTACCAATAACATCAAGCAGAACGTAAGTGTTGTTGATTGGTTCAGAGCAGGGAGAGGAAAATGTCGCAAGGTTGAGTGAGCTGTAAACTCCACACTTCTCATTGTGTCTGGGTCTCAGCTGTCTTCTCGCTAGTTGCTGTCCTATTGAGTGGTCAGTTTTACCCCACCGCAATTAATGGATAATATTTACAAAGATGGCTTTGGGTAAACTTTTATGGTAATTCTTTATCTATGTATGCGTCACATCTAAAATTAGCATTGCATAGATCCGATGACTTTAACCATGTTTCAAAGGCGGGTATGTTAAAATTGCATTTTAATACGACTTTTGGACATGAAATTACTGCATAGCTGGCAAGTTGCAGTACTTTATTCTAATCACACGAGAACATTCCGTTATTTCAAAAATAACTTTGTCGTTCAAGGTTCATTCGGGCGTAGTTCTCTAAGTGTTAAACATATCTGCAACTACCCATAGGAATAATTTTCCTTCCTGTAAGTTTATATGTTTTTGCGAACACTGGCAAGAGGCTAATCAACATTGTAAATTAGGAATCTACTTTGTCATTTGTGTTTCAGTCAAGTGGGAAAATATTCAGAAAAATATTTTGCTGTTACACCAATCCTCACTTCAACACGTAAAACGTATATAAGTGTATAACGTCCACCTGTCTCAACATCACGGGACGGGCAGAACGTAGGCCTGCTTGCATTTCATGAGAAAGGGAAATCAATTTTAATTAGAAATTTATGAAACTGTTAACGAATAACATTTACGCCGAAACACCGCTCCCAACTGACTAGATAAGCATTCGCATTATAACTTAATTAATTTATAAGTCGTCTCCCGTTATACCAATACCCAGCATTCGGTAGACCAATCATGAAGGACTGAGGCTAGGCTAATGGCAACACAGTGACAAAGAGGAAGGGAGGAAAAGAGAAAGGCAAGCACGAAGCATCATGTTTATTGAAGCTAATAAATTTGAGCGAAGATGCCAGTCTATATATCCTTCCTCCTTATCACACTAATATAGTGAGAAGAAATAAGGGAACTATATTTGTAGATAGAAAAAAATAAGGTTAAGCAAGCTTGAGTGGCGTAAGATATAGGTTGTGCGAAACTAGCCGAAATGTGGCTTACAACATATTTAATTCTAAAAAAAAAAAAAAAAAAAAAAATTTCCATCTCCTTGCCGTTTTTAGCCGTTCACTTGGGGTGCAATGCCCCCTCCCTTCCTACACCAGTGTTGATGCCCGTGTTGACACTAACGTCTCTACGCGTTCCGAAAATAATGCAACAATGCAGAACATTAGCCCATGACAAATTCGTAACGAAACACGTACTAACATTTTCAGATAGAGGCACTTTTCATAATTTATAACCGACATTACTTGAAACGTCAGCTGCGTTTGCATGGACATACATACAAATATTAATAGCTATTTCTCAAAGATTTATTTTATAAGTTTTTAAGTGGCCGTGGAATATCGGCAAGAGATTATAAAGTATATGTGTTTCCTTACCTGTGGAACGTATCCTTGTAAGACTACTCCGCATATCAGACGAAATCTGCAACAAACAAAATTCCCACGTCACGTTATACCACATGCAGCACATTTTCGCATCGTATTTGACAGGGGGAGTAAATTCCAAGCTCACATAACACTATATTACCATTCAAAGTCTACTGCACTGAGAGAAAGATTTTATTGCAGGAACCAAATAAACTTGCTTGAGAAGTACTTGTTTATAGTGAACCATATTTTGTAATCTCAACTAATCTGCTATTGATTCAAACATCTACATTCGTTCCTTAGAACCAAATAATTTGAAAAAAATTTGTTGAGCCGAACAATTATGTGGTTGTTCCATCATCATCCATATGTTTTCAATACATGAAACTATTTTACAAGTACGTCCAACAAATCTGCTTTGTTACCATTATCATTATAATGATCATGGTAGAGTCAAATCAATATTTCGTTTGAAGCGAATTAAGTATTTGGTTAACTGGAACAACCTCATATCAATTATTACAGATTTTGTTGCGGCAACAAAATTAGCCTGCTCCATAATTGGCATTTATGTATAAGGTTGGCTGGAAGTCGATCTGGGCATTTGATTGCTTTCGTACGAAAATGCGGTTCAAGAGTTTGTATTTTCCGTGTCAGGACAGCAGCAGTGTTTATGCATTTATTGATTCTTTAATGTAAAACAATCGTAATAAAAAATTTCAACCCGAAACTTAAAAAACATTAATTTACATAGGCCTACGTGGCCTAAATTAAAATATAATATATCTACAAACAGTCCTAATCTATCAGAAGTAAGTTAGCCGAGGTTACTAAGGCATGGCTTTCGTGTGCGAAAGTTCCAGATGAAAAATTCGATCGTGCTCACGCAATATTTTTAATGATAATTCAAACGTTTCTAATGTCCTTAGAGCCATACAAATCTTTAGTTAAACCAATCAAATCTTACAAGTTTGCGACAGCCAAAAATTAATAAATAACTTGGTTCCGGCAAGAAAGTATTAAATTGCCCCTGTACAAACAATTGAAATTAATTTGGTTGCGCAAAACAAACTTTGTTTTATTAAAAGAAACCTTTTTCTCTGTGCGATTACCCGATTTCCGCAAAATAATTTCATGGCCATGCGAATTTCAAAAAACTCTATCTCAGAACACTTACGTGATTAGATGTTTTATTTATTACTAGAGCCACGGGTTTTTCGCGAATTTGGGCAAGAATGAACTGTCCTCTATGTATCGGGCTACTCTAGTTAGAAACGATGGTTTATAACGAGAAAAGTTAATTGTTTACTAAGATTCAATGTACTGTACACGTGTCTTGCGGGTTTCCTTCGTTATTAACGATCATGCATGTATGGAGGGACTGTTACATTTCATTGGGCCAATGAGTATTCCGATACTCCAAAGCAGAACCTTTGTGATTTATCCACAAAGAACTTTAGTAAAGTAAAATATCTGATCCTATGATCAAGTTGTAAAATATATAACAAATTGCTAGTAGTGGTACAACATCGTGCTATAGAGCAGTATACAGCCAGCACTCGCATTCCTGGCTGAGATGCAACACCTGCCGAGCAGATAGCAACATGTGTTATAGTGCATGATGTTAGTGTACCAGCATGGTGGTTGTGAACTAACAAACCTCGTTATCCTTCAAAAAAGTTTATTTAAAATCACTGACTATGACAGCAACTATAACTCGAAATCCCCCGTTACGTCTAACAGAGTCACGTGGAAGTCGTTCGTCATGGCTAGGGGCAGTGATATTTCGCGAAAAGATTTCCAGACAAGATGCAGTCCAAAGCACTGCAGGGTCGTCCAGCTACTTTGATTGGCTAAAACAAATGTTCTGGCCCGTGTTAACCGTTTGCGCACGAATCACGAAGGTTCAGTGTCGGAGTTACTTAGTCCGGAGTGGCTTGGTCAGAGACGGACACTGCACCAGCAGCCAATGGAGGTAAAACAACAGCTGAGGTGTGTATATAGTATTGAAGTCTACTGTGTGCTCCGATTTTTACGCGAAAAGTCACTGGCCCTAGTCATGGCTACAGAAGTACAGCGCTATTTACTAGAGGCTGTTCACGGTAAAGTGAGCACTTTTGAGACCATAGTTACTTTTTCCTTTCAGTCATTTTTTATCCTTTAACCACATTTTAAATTAAATATTGACCTATAAGTAATAAACACAGTGTTTATATCCCACCACACTCGGAAGTTAACGTCTAAGGATAAAATAAAATATATTTATTGGCTATTATTTCAAATGATAAGGCTTTTCAAATGACAAGGCTTTCAAAAGTGCTCACTTCACCGTGCATATCCTATATAAAGCGTTACAGTGATGCCTGCTGTCACACACGTTCAGCTCATATGGCGCGAGTGAGACAGATGTGGGTGCTCATACACCTATTTCATATAGACATTTCTAGCGTCGGTCGCGAGTGTGCTCGGCTGCATCAGAGGCTCCACTCCTGAGCGCGCACTCTTCCTCAATACAAGAAATGATCGAATTTTTCTATTCTAATTAATATTTTGATAATTAAATGTTTACTTCACTTCATGTAAACCTCTTAATGTAGATATATTTAAGAAGGGGATTCAAAATAATTTAATTAAGCGTGATGCCAAATATGTGTTTGTTAAAATCAGTGGCAGTGGCGGCAATTGGGGGATGGGGAAGGTGGCGCCACCCCCCTCCCTCAACATTTGCATTAATTATTTTAGTTTATCTTTTGAAAATTAGTAATTTTTTACAATTATCTTGTAAACTTCCCTTACACATCTTCAGTTAAAAAGTAACTAAATAGAGAAGCAACAATACCATGCATTAGGCTAAGGCGTTATTTTAAGCCTTAAAATATAAGCATGTATCAAATATACTATCAACTAAAAAAAGTAAAATAGCAGTAGTAACGAAAAAATTTATAGACAGCGTATATTCTGTAATTTAAACTTTTCTAGAACATCTTCATTTTTATTTACTCTGTAAATAGTATATATATCTATTTCATATTAATGTGGCATTTCCAATAATCCCGCGATTCTGCAGTAATTTCCTGTTTTTTCGCTGAGACATAATTTTTACATTTTTCAATCAATTCGCACGAATTTTCGCATCTTTGGTTATTAGTGTCTGTGCAGTTGTGAATGTAACAATGTTCAATTGTCAGCGTAGCGAGTGAGGAAAATGAATAATGGTGCACAAAAATCCCCCCCCCNCACCACTGGTCAATGGCGTAACAAATACGGGAAAAGGGCAGGGCATACACTGTCCCTAAACGACGCCAACATGAGAAACAAAAATGTGCACCTAAACTGGTTTTGTTCACCGAGATGCGTTGATATATTGCACACAATCTCTGATGCGTGTGTTCATAACGATGCGGTTGACTAATACCGGATTTAAATTATGATTTTTAAATAAAATTAGCAGTAACTATTGTTAAAGAATCGTTATAATGTATTTGTGATACTTGCGTACATCTTAGCTTCTATATTATAAACATTTCTCTATCTTTTATGCAGCATGTAATTTAGATTTTGGTCGTACCAAAATTAAATTAATTGGAGACATCAATATGTCTTAAGAGGGACGCCTAAAGCTTGTCCCCTCTTCTAAGATGGAGACGTTATTTCGCCTATTTCGCCACTTGTTACAATATGGTGTCAGTCCATCTGGTCTTGTGTATACGTCTAATTATAAGGGGGAAAAAAGTGATAATTTTATAAGATGCGGGTGGTTAATGGAGCAATTTCGAAATAACCGTTGAGGGCGTACTTTCCTGCAGACATTGTAATCCTCAGTTATAACTTAGTTAACATAACTACGGACACGGCGACTTTGACCAAGTGAATTTGCGAAATTGTTGGCATTTTAAATATCTATGTTAATAATATAATAATTCTCAAAGCTGAATCACATTGCAACTAACATGGAGCTCGCTATGTTAACTTCGCAGTTTCGTCATTTTCATGTGACCTATAGGCCGCGCAGTAGTGACATCACATTGAAATAAGAGCAATTTTAAGTTTTCGTTTGAAATGTTGAATCAACTTTGGCATAACGTAAAAGTAACGTACTCGTAGTTTCAGAAACTATATAACAAAAGTTCTTCAGTCTGTGGTCTTTATCGTACTCCTTTAAATTCCTGCCGTCAAAAGCTCCATGCGATTTCTGAGGAAATTGATGTACTAATTTTGTCTGTACGTGCCATTTCGTTCTTTTAAACGTTTGAACTAGAAAAATTTAATATTCCAAATTTCATTCAAATCTACGGGTACAAATAAGCAACAATTTAGGTGATAGCGCGCGTGTGTGTATGTGTATATATAAGTATGTGTGCGTGTGTGTTTATAATTACACACACACAAATAACGAGCCACGAGTGGCAGTAAAAAAAGTCAGGTACTGATTTTCTGTGCTAAACCTTTTCCTAAGATTTTCAAAAGATTCTGAATCAGTGCGTAACAAGGCCACCTTCTTTTTAAGCGAAATCGAGTTCTTATCCGATCAGACACCGAGATGAAGCGTGCATCAAAAAATTACAATCTAAAGCAGTTAGTAGCTTACCGGATCTCTTTGCCAGGTGAAACATTCGCAGTATTTCTCAGAATGCCCTTAAACACACCAGAAGGCTCAAGGACGCAGCCCAACAGTCTGCTCGAGGATAGAGTTAATTGTATGTATGTTGCCATCACAAGCGTTGTCGGTAATCAGCGCGTCTTGGAAATCCTTCTGCGCATAACGCGTGCTGAAGAAAATCAACGTGTGGCTGTGTTGGGAATACGGCCGCGGATTTCACGTGAATATGTCTTCGCTACCAAGTAATATCTTCTTTGGAATACGGGAACGAAATGAAAGTGATCAAAATAATATAATCCATTTACGGTTACTTCGTACTTTTTTCAAGCCCTGCCTAAGTTCTACTTCCAGGACATTCCTCCGCCTCGTGCAAACAAAGTCTAAAATTTTTCACCGAAATAGAACGCACCAAATTCGCGCGCACTCAGTTGTAATGATGTTTTACGTGAGAATAATTTTTTACTAGGCGTTACCAATACACGTGTTTTCTCGCTGGTTTTGTTCGTATTTATTGTAAATGAAATATTACAATCTATAAAAAACATGTAGGTAAAACTTCAATTTAACGAAAATTAAGGTACTTTTATGTTAACAGAGATATAGAAAGCTTGTGATACATGGCGTATTCAGGAAACAACCAAACACTTCATATGTGTGGTGATTTTTAAAACTTTAGATTCGAAAAGTGTGAAGAAACCGCGAATAGACTATACCTAGCTTTTATGGCTTGTATTGCAATATTTGGGCTATATATTTAGTTTGGCGCTACAATCAGCGCGCCAGCACAGCGGAATCGCGAGATACACCGCCGGCAATCGCCGCGGACCCCCACCCGCACTTTGCGCATGCGCTGTGCTAACTCAAAGCCGTTCTCGCATCGTAGTCGTATACCTCATCGAACGAGACTACGTCTTTTTCAATCGCGTTATTACCGAGGACGTCATAGTGTCAGAATGGACCACTCTGCGAACGGTACATCGCCGTTTCCGTACTAGTGCCTCGTGCGTCACTATGATTTTTGTAGACGTGTTCACGTCAAAAATAAAAGGAACAGCCATCATTTCCAAGTGTGTAATTGTAATAAGTACCATTAGGCTTAGTAAATATATCGGAAGAAAATTCATTGCGTATCCTAACTACGTATGGGCACATCGTGTGGCTCGTGTGGACTCAATTATAAGTTATAAAACCGAGAAAATTGGCGTGAAGAGGAAAAAAAACAGGACGGGGAAATTGTTTGTACGAAGCGAACGCAGCAGTTCATTAAATTATTCATTCGCAGCACCGCGCCATCACAGCGCTAGCGGAGGAGATAAAGAGTTTGTGGGTGGTAGTTGCTGTGGGGTGGGGGTACGAAGCGAGCTAGGTGAACGGCGTTTGATTTACGAGAAAATAAGTAATAAGCCTTTCTGATTCCGCAATGAATAACATAACAGCTCCTCGTAGCGAAGGGGAGGGCCGTGGATGAGTAATGAACTTCTTCAAGATTCTGCAAGTGGAGGGGGAGGCAGATGCGTAACGTGGTGTGCTCACTCCACCGGTGTGTCAGAAACATGGGAGGGAGGTGGAGACGCCACGGTTTACAACATTTAAAACCATTTTCTTAACACTTTTGAGTGCTGCTGACTTCACATGATGTCGCCTGAATTCAGCAGAGTTCTATCACAGACTACTTACTATTTAGGAGCACAGAGATGGAAAAGCCGCTTATATAGCGAAATCCAAATGAGCAAATAGTGCGCAGTAGTCCAAAACGCGTCGGGTGACTCGGGAGAGTCCATTGCCACGGCACGAAGGGGTGAGGTAGTTCAGTTCAGTAGCGACAGCCGCCAAGGAAGGTTAGGCGAGAGGTGCTCCGCAAAAAAACGTAAGTAATGTAGGCGTATTTAACAGCGTGGTAGTAGAGAGCGATGTTATCAGTTTGGTCTGTAATGCCCCAGCAGTGACGTGTGGTTTCCCTCCCTCCAGCGGCGAGCGTTAGAGAGAGCCCTCCCCTGCACTGCCTCCCCTACCTTCCCACCCTCAGAGCTACGCGAAGATTATTTTCTCATTTGAACTTCACTATACCACGAACTCTAGTTTCAGTGGCCAGTAAGGTATGGGAACGCCATCCATCAATCAGCACCTCGTAACCTACTCACAACACTTGCATTGAATCTGTAGGTGTTAGCGGTCATTTTGTTGCACGAGTTCGAACTGGGACGTACGGTGGCAAAAACGTATCGCAATGATTGTAACGTAGAGAATGCAGGAGGTGTAAACGCAACTTCAGAACTAAAGTGTCGTTGGAATGAAAAAGAAATGTGCCAACGACCAGAACCAGCAAGATGGATAAAGTATAACTCTGCAACGTCAACGAAATATCTGGAAATAATGCGGTCGCGGGTCTTGACCTTGCTCAAGGAGATAGGACGGAGGTGGGGAAGGTCTAGCGAGCCAATCACAGGAAAGCAACAGTGTCGCCGATACCTACTGTATAGTCTGCGCGCAAGTAAAGCGAACACGTCAGTCTTGCGAAAGCTATTTACTAAAGAGTAAGTATAGCATATTCGAATAAAAAACGTCCTACTATTCATAGTGAAGCCCGAGAAATTATTGGTAAGGTAATTGCGTTTTCCTATAACGAGGAAGTTTCTGGAGACATACGTATCCCATTGAAAATGCCACGAAACGAGCAGCAGCTGCGACAGGAAAATCGGTGGCAAAAAAATGTAAAGCACGTAAGGAAATTAGTGAATCCAAAACTAACGGATAAATAAAGTAGGTAAGCCAGGGTAAAAAACGAAAAAAGAGTAGCAGGAAAATAGTTTGGGATGACTTTGTTTTGTGCGTTGTTCGACGCACAATTCGGAACTCTTATGCCCGCAAAAAAGAAGTGCCTACTTAAAATAAGCCACTGTCTGTACTACGAAAATACAAGAATGGCTCATTGCCTACGAAGAAGAAATTTCTAAAGCAGAACTTCTTTGCGTTGTCAAATGCCAACCCCCAGCTCCAAGTATTATGTAGACGAACTTCTTGAAGCACGTGGCCACGAAGCAGTCAGAATGGCGCCACATCACTGTAATTTGAATGCCATAGAATATATCCGGAACACTGACAAGTCTCGTGTAGCTGATAAAAATGTATCGCAAAGAGCCGACCAGATAATAGCAATTACAGACGAGACTATAAACATTATTTCAGAAAAAGACTGGAAATTAGATGTGTCACGTGTAAAGAGAGAAGAAGAAGACTACTGGAAAATTGATCGTTGCATGGGAGAAGAAATAAAGAATTTTTGAACAAGTGTTTGTGGTGATAGTGAAAGCGATAGTTGCCATGATGGCAGCTGTAATGAAAACCTGAACGTACAATTTCAGAAGTCTAAGAAGTTGCATAGAAATCAGCACGTTTTAAACGACTGTGATTTGATTAACACTGAGCATTTAAAGTTTTACTGGTGTTTGGAGTGATGTGTAACATAGTATGCATGTTTTCAAGTTGCGTATTTGAGGTGTCTTATTATGTAAAACAATTAATTATTTTGGGAAACGGGTTCCACTTCACATTTCTGAACAGGTATGCCTTTATTAATATCATCTTCCTTGGGGTGACAGTTTCAATCATGTTTCTGGGGTTCCAGTTATGCTCCTATCGATTATTTCAGCCTTAATCAAGTATTTGTACCATTTTCAGGAAATGTTTTAAATCATATTTGTATGCATGGCAGTTACGTTGAACGCAATTTATTGTTAATACAAGATCATTTTTACTGCGAATAATTTATGTAGGCCCGTCAAATGAATTCAAATTAATGTTTACTGTGAATATTACTAATCATACTTTATATTTGTAGCTTGTCCTCCGTATTTATTGCTTAACATCAGGCAGATGTTTTTCTGTCACTCCAACAAATTTATTCACTTAAAATTTAAAATCATATTTTGGTATGAGCTAATCTTTTTATTCGCCTCGAATGCACATTATAACAAATGTCAGTGTGGTGTATCTGCATACTCGGGGAGCATTAGATCATTGAAACCACGTATGTCATATGATAAACGATAGGCAAACCACACTACCGTTCACGACGTTCCCGAATGCCGCAGACTTGCGTCCGTAGTAGTTCACACTGAGTGTACTTGTCTTCCCCGCCGCGCGTCGCGCGAGGAGTGGGGGAATTCCGCCTTCCCCTCACGAGATCGTTTGTTAATTTGGTCGCACTATATAAGACGCAGGTCAAGGGTGGGTAAGACATCCACGCACCACCTCAAGGAAGTTGCCCGACGGTTCAATAGCGTACGATAATCTACAGAAAATTGGAAAAGTGAAAAAAATATAAATAAAAAAATCGACAAGATAACGCTTGAACTGGCAGAACATTACCAACTAAAGGAAGCGCTGGCACGTCTTCAGTAACCTGCTGTGACGTCACGACAAGGAGTCCCTACGACATGTCATGAGGAATGAATCCTGTGCGATAACCACAATTAAGTGAAGCGGACAGTGGTTGGATGTTGGCAAAACCCTGGGGACTCCACCAAAAACCATATAAAAAAGAAATCAGCATAGCTAGACTGGGATTTAAACAAGGCCTTCCTTGATCTAAGTCCATGCTGCCGTAAATTCTATTTTAGATTCATTTTTGAAAATGTGACTGTCAGGGCATAACATATTGTGTGGTTACTATAAGACATTATTATAATTTGTAGGAGTTGCGGTGATGTAGTGGTAAATCTACTCTCCTCTCACCAAGGCAAACCGAGTTCGACTCCCGGCGGGGTCACCCGGATTTCCACACGTGGGAAACGTGGCCGACGTTGCCGAGGACCGGAGAGTTGTTTCGGGGTACTCCCATTTACCCTCTCCTCTTGCATTCTACCGCTGTTCAACCTTCATCTCGTTCCACCCCCACCGTCACAAAAACTTCGCCGACCAAACCAACTCAACTCTCATTCTCAATTATTTTATTTAATCCATTTATTAATAACGCTTTCCCATTGACTACATGTGATAAAAAAAAATTAAAAGTACTACATTATACTGCAGCCAGCCCATCTACCGAGTCACACACGATTCCTCGACAGTGAAAAAAATTTGAGTAATAAATACCAAGTAAGTTTTAAAGCTCATAAACTGGTAACTTTTGGATGACTTATATTTTTCCCCTTGAACTCCACCCCACGCAGCTGTTCCCTTGAGATGTACGTACAGGAGAGCAGTATCGTCTTGCACTCAGTACGGCAGAAACCACACATCCTAGTTATACTTTCTTCAAACGAAATATTTAAACATAGGGCTATTTTTGTCTTTAATTATTGTGCTCATTGTTAGTCACGACAATTTCGGAGAGTTCTTGGAGCTTTACGCTATCCAATATATCAAGACAGTTTTAAAATTGCATGGCAATGATTTGAATGAATTGTATTCAGAACTTTACTAAATGGATTTAATCCATTTGTCTTTGGTGACTAAAATATAGGACTAGGTAAAAAAAAAAAAAAAACCAACACAATATGGGAAGAAAATATTAAATACCAGTATAATTATGCAAAACCAACAACAACTGCAGTCGGTTCCATCTTACGTAAGTACGGTATTTGTTGGCACTTCTTGGTCGTTTGTTTTGCGTGACCATGTTGGTTATTTACGCTGGACTCACAACCATCCGTCGCACCCGTCAGTCACTCGTCAGTCAGTCAGTCAGTCATCCGTCTGTTTTCGTCCGTCAGTTGAAAGTGACTAACAACAATCCGTCGTCCGTCAATCCTTCTGCACGGCATAATTTCAGGGTGACAACTTAACATCGTGAACTTTCTTTAGTTGGCTGTATATTTTGGTCGGAAATACATTTTCAAGAGAGAAACGTCTTGGGGGAATAATTATTTTACGCGATAAGAATTTATTCTGAATTATTGTTTTAATTTTAAATTCTTGAATATACCACCAAAGATAAATAATCACATATCCACCGCCATGCATTTTATTTCAAACTGTGTATTCCCGTCTACGGAATATTGTCAGAAGGCGGTGGGCCATCCGTCAATCCGTCGAAAGTTAAAGTTTGAGAAATATTTCACGGATTGACGAATAAAAAAAAAGTTGCCCTGTGATTGGTGGAAGATCACGTGACTGACGGATGCGACGGATGGTTGCGAGTCCAGCGTAAGCTTTCCTCGTCATGTTGTAAAGTTTTTGTTTGCTTGTTTTTTTATTATGGTCGTGGGACATTTAGAAATTAGGCTGTTATAGAGACCAATTAAATTCTGAATAAAATTATGTCGAGATGCTTAGGGAAAGAGTGATTATAATCCACAACACATGAAATTGTTTTATAAAGACATCAGTTGTCGGCCACTTTTTTTTNTTAGGGAAAGAGTGATTATAATCCACAACACATGAAATTGTTTTATAAAGACATCAGTTGTCGGCCACTTTTTTTTTGGAAAAATTAAGAAATGTCTGAAATTGGCAATGTGAATGAATCCAAGTGGTAAAAATCAGCATAACTCNTTTTTTTTGGAAAAATTAAGAAATGTCTGAAATTGGCAATGTGAATGAATCCAAGTGGTAAAAATCAGCATAACTCTGCAAATGAACTCAACCTAACCTAACGTAACCTAACCTATCTAAATTTAACTGAAATTATCCTAACATACTTCCAGTTAGATTATAGCGTTGAAAGAAGGTTGTAATAAGGAAAAGTAATGCCTAATTTTATTACACTGTATTACTGTAATAAAGAGCTGAGTGACACAAATTTTACCATTATATATCTACAATTAAATTACAGTTAACAACGAGCTGATCAACGAAAATTACATCATAGGTTAAAATAAAATATTTAATGCAGTTTCATGCAGCGGATTGTGACACCAGCCTCATCAACCCCATGCCTACCAGCAGGGGAAGGAAAATGGCTGCCTGCTCCTCCATTGCGATGATCTGCATGCACTACCTTAGCTGCGACGTCATAACTCGGCTCGGGCAGGAGGTACTGTCAGGCGTGGCAGTATATAAACATATTTCACCCTCGAAGAACTCGCAGCCAACGCCGAGGGACGTTCTGTGTACCTCGCGAGCAGATCCGCCATTACGTATTGAGAGGCGAGCTGTAAACTGCGTGGGTTGAGAGCGATCGTTGGTGCGCGCGCAGCCTTGTAAGATTCATGCCGGCCACGCTGCCGGCGACAAACTTACCTCCTGTTCGCATCATCCCACCTGCCTGCAATATTTATCAGTTGGCAGCGACGAAGTGTCCTCGCCCGGTACACGCGCGCGCAGTAAAAAAAAGTCACCACACCCCTCCCACCTCGACACCGATGTAAAAAATCGTTTTTTATTGGTGTTGTGTCCGTCTCGCGGTCCCCCGGGGACGGTTGGAATTCTCTCAACTGTAAAATGGCGGCTATTTGCGGAACTGCGTGGGTATAGCTTCCTCACATTTAACTGAACACTTGAAATTAACTTTCGAAAATTATTTCCAGTTTTTAAAGGTGCGTATCTTAACCAGCCACAGTACTCAGTACATGAGACGCTGACAGAGAAATAGGCTTAAACATATAATGTTTACATAGCGGGAAAACGTCGTCTAATTTGGAGAAGTTCGATTCATGTGGGAAATATGACATTCCTTGATCACACATCAGGTCCACTACCGCTACTCCGAGCGCTGACACATTCTTTATTGTTTGCGAGGTGTCAGACGTAGAGATCACATGCTCGCTGCGCAGTGATCAACTTCAGGACCCAACACTGAAAGAGCTTTTGGTCAGTGGATCTCTTAAAACCGTAGACTGGATATGTGGCAGGCTGATCTTTGTATTTTGCTCTGTCTCCTCCGTGGCTTACGTATTTCCTGCTCAACTGTCAAAATGGTGTGTTCAGCTGTGACGTACACATTCGTCTTGCATTTAGTTTCTCAAGAAAATCACAATTTCATTATATGTATAAGATAGAGAAAGTATGTCCTAGCTCAGGTATTCAGAATTCAGGAGCCAGGAACTACCAGCCTTCATGGTTGGCATTACAGGCGGAGGTCGCACTCGTCGGCCTGGGGCGGCCATATTTGTTAACATGATTGACCCAAAACCACCATGTTGAATGTGGGTGACCTTAAATTTCAAATTGAAAAATTAAGAAGAATCGCAAATAAAAAAGAAAAATTCTAAAGACAAGGAAAATGTTATGTTACTACCCCAACCACCATTTTGGATTTAAACGACCTTAACATTGATCCCAGTAACCTTAAACTCTAAAAATTTATAAAAATCTTTAAAAAAAGTAAAAATCACGGGAAAAATTACATTTGACTCCAACCCTCATGTTGGATTTGGGTAACCTTGACTCCAGTGACCCTGACCTGGCAAAATCAAGAAAGAGTAGCAATTTTTTTTTATTGTATTAAATATTTTAAAACAAAATTTTAAAATGAAGTTTTATAAACAATTAAATAAATACAAAAAAATGATAAATTCCTGGAAATAATTAAAATAAAATTTCTGAAACACTTGAATCATCCACCCACACTATTCAATTTAAACATACATTGTCTCGGCATTTGACCATTAGACTGTGCCTGTGAACTCATGATTGGCTACTACAGTATGCTGGTAACTCGTGTTTTAAGCATCTACCACCAGAGAGTTCCCATATCGCCCATTCCCAAACATGTCGCCCAAACTTGGATTAGAGGAAGGTCGCCGATATTGAACCGTTGCCTCAATTGTACCACCCTTGTTTCTCACCATGTACGAACATTTGAAACCATTCAGTTGGCCCTACTGTTAGTCGATAGCGCCAAAGACACGCCACACAGCGATTAGTGAGGTTCAGCCATTGTATGCAGCAGGAACGCCGTTTCTGTGCTTTCATAGTTTGTGTTGTTATTATTGTACTACGGGACCTAAGCTACTGCATGGAATAAGAGTACGTAAGTAAAGGTGCTGTAATATATTTTACAAGTGTATTTCATTAGCTACTAATGGCATATCGTAAATTTACTACGGAATTTCGTATGTTCGTTTAACGCCATCTTTACACTTACGGGGACCAGTTACCGAAGTTGGACCAGTCCGGGTTTCCTAAATTGGGTTGGTCCAATTTAGGCAACAGGACGAGTAATTTTATAAAGACTGTTATACACAGTAAATGTAATGAGGCCGTAATTTTCTTTCTTTTCTAGAGGTTTCCGTTTTATAGAGGGTCCATTTTGGCCAGGTTTTACTGTATTTGATCTACTTCTTAAAACACTTATTGGGGGATTGTGTCTGTTTAGGTTCCCAAGATGCCGAAAAGAGGCCCGTACGGGAAATTGAGTGAAAACAATTTGCAGATGGCTGGTGATTATGTGCTCAACGAGTGGCCCGTGTATATGACGTCCCCATAGCAACAATAAATAGAGACGCTGATAATAAAAACACGTTCTCAAATACAATGAAATCTTTTGGTAGGCAGGCAACATCTGCAGAGATGGAAAAAATTATCGTTGAACACATTCTGTTCTTCGAGAAGAGGTTTTTCGGCTTTCCAATTAAGGCTGTCCGAAAGCTAGCCTTAGATACCGCCTAAAAATATGAAGTACCCCATAACTTCAACCAGAGGAAAAAAATGGCAGGAAAGAAGTGGTTTTATTCCTTTATGAGAAGAAATCCTAATAATTCCCTCCGTCAGCCAGAAGGTCAATGGCCCGATCTAATGGGTTTAATAGGGAGAATGTGAACCAAGTTTTTGACTTACTTGAAAAAACTGTTGATAAGTACAAAATTACAACAAATAGTGTGTTCAACGTTGCTGAATCCGGGTTTACAACGGTGCAAAAAAACAACAAAATGTAATTGCCCTACAAGGTAGGCGCCAAGTTGGGGCCATTACAAGACATGGATAACGAGAAGTAAACACAACTGTAGTCTCTGCTGTCAATGCGGCGGGATTCTTTATACCACCCGTGATAATATTAAAACAGAAAGGATGCAACAGGAGCTTGAGATCGGTGCCCCACAAGACAGCCTGGTCACTATTTCCAACACAGGATACATAAATTCAGAGTTGTTTGCGTCATGGCTTAAGCATTTCCAAAAGCGCGTGAATTGTAGTGAGGACTCGCCTGTACTCCTATTACATGGACATACAACACATAGGAAGAACTTGGAGGCACGCTCGGGATAACGGTATTGCCATGTTGTAGTTACCTGGGCACACAACACACAGATTACAACCACTTGATGTTGCGTTTATCGTTCCCCTTCAAACGTACTTCAACCAGGGCTGCAGATAGCGAGGCTACTAAACGAAGGACGAGCAGCATCTTTTGGGACAGCCGAGATCGCCTTCCGCGCAACTGGGATCAGGCCTGTGTATAGGCATGTGTTTTCATATCATGATTTTGCGCAGTCAGATACCTAAACAGTCGAGAAAAATGTTAGCAGACCTACAGATGAACCTTCTTCAGAAGAAAGCTCCAGTGGCGATGACACCAGAAAGTGCAAGACATTTAGGAAGAGACTAAATAAAATATCACCGCTCCCGAAAGCATCAAAGGTCGATCTGNCACCAGAAAGTGCAAGACATTTAGGAAGAGACTAAATAAAATATCACCGCTCCCGAAAGCATCAAAGGTCGATCTACTGTCTATTCGAAGAAAAGGAAGAAGAGGAGGAAAGGCTCAGGGTCCAGTTGTTATCACAAGCAGCCCAAACAAACGAGGTTTGGAACACCCGAAAGTTGGACGTGAGTTGAAGAATGTGAATACAGACTTACTTTTCAAATAGCACGAAGAAAATCACCCAGAAGTCATGCAGCTGGTTCTGTGCGAAGAGGTCAAAAAAGAATACNCAGCTGGTTCTGTGCGAAGAGGTCAAAAAAGAATGCATGATCCAGTTTATGAACTGTAGGACATAGGTACACACACGATGGGCCAAAGTGCGGCCTAGCATCAAGAGACATTTCTGTACAGACTGCAAATAGACCCTAGTAACATTTTGTTTGGTTTAACATGCTATTGTTGTGCTCTTTGTAATGTTATTTAGAGTTGTCCTTTTGGGGTCCAATTAAAGCAACTGTGGGTCAAAATTAGGAAACAGGTTTCCCAATTCGGGCCGTTTACATTCTTCTAGTTTTTGCCATTTAATACATATAGTGAGTCATATATATTAGCAAACCAATATGTCTAGTGAAAGTTCATTCATTGCGGAATATTTTGCATACTGTTATGTTTTCATTGGTTACTTAATAAAAATAATGGTTTAAGGAAACAAAAAAGTGGTCCAATATCGGCGACCTTCCTCTATATATAATTTTTCTCTCATACTTTATTGATGTTATTGAAAAAATTATTTATTTTAGTATTAGAGTTTTATTTGCATCACATAATTTTTTTATAAATTCAATTTAAATAAAAACAGGTTATTTTCCATAATGGGTTTTATAAAATAAATAAATCACATAATTGTTTAATGTTTTTATCTGGTAAAATCTATTTAGAAAGACATGAGGAAACACATGCCACTGAATAAATAAAAGTCATGTACAGTAATCGTTCTCTTGCACTGCACGTTCACTTCTAGATGTCCGCTTTGGCGACCCAGGGATTGTAGCAGGCAAGGAAACCCTACCACTTGACGTTTCAGCAGCTTATCGGCAAAATAGACATCTGGAAACTTCGTAGGCTGGATTTCCTTGCCGTAAAAACCACCATGGATGAGTACATTGTTTAGATCTTCGAGATAATAGGTCCTCGGAGTATAGTCTAGTATATGTCGCACACGAAAGAGTTCGGCACTCCAGTTCGCTGTGAACTCTTTCTCGAAGATGCCTTTCTGTTTGGAGATGTCTACCAGGTCACCGACCTTGAATTTTGGTTTGCATGGACCCCTCCTCTTCGGGTCAGTGTACACAATTCAAAGCTATGCGTTGNGTATATGTCGCACACGAAAGAGTTCGGCACTCCAGTTCGCTGTGAACTCTTTCTCGAAGATGCCTTTCTGTTTGGAGATGTCTACCAGGTCACCGACCTTGAATTTTGGTTTGCATGGACCCCTCCTCTTCGGGTCAGTGTACACAATTCAAAGCTATGCGTTGTCACTTATGTCTTCGGGATTCATGCGGGCGGTAGAATGAAAAGTAGATGTAGACTCGCGAACGAGTTTCGGCAGCAGCCCCAACCACTTGTAGTTGCCATTAGCAGCAAAATGCTGGCACGTATTGCCCTTCAGAATCCTGTTTCTTGAACTTTGCATTGCACAATTTCTTGCTCTAGTCAGTAAGTCGATTGACTGGGACACGACCTTCGCACGTTATGTACGCCACCTTCGCGACATCGGCTACATCCTTCTAATCCGCCGGCCTGGCTCAGGCGAATTTGCTACATGTATTTGTATAGCCTTTGTTGACCCGAGCAAATGGTATCATCTTGACGAAGTCTGCTCGGAAAAAGTCATTCATCCCACAAATCATAACCTTGTGGCGGAGATAGTTGAACCTCGTGGCCGCATGCAGGTCACGGGCTATTCCCAACCGACTCGTCATATGCAGACACCCTCTTTCAATTATTCGACAACAAAAATAACCTTGTTGGTGCGCGAGTAATTTCCAACCATTTGTAAGGCGACCAGCAGTTGTAGTTTATCCACGATTTCGTTCGGGTGGTTACAAAACTCGTAGTCGGTGCTCTTACTTTTGTCTATATTCTTTAGATATTCGCCACTTTTCAGTGCTAGTTAACTGAAGAGGTTTGCGAAAATGTCGATTATTGCATTATCTTCGTCTACATATGCCTATGTGCTGGTCTTGGGGTCGTTATCTTGGTAAAATGCATGCATGAGCGCGAGCGAAGACTTGTATTACAGCAGATTGGCATCAGTATTCTCCCTGAGCTCATTGCGAAAGAGAAGTTCATGAAGCCTGGTTTAAACATGAATACGTACGTGCATAGGCATTTAAGGCATAAGCTAATTTTAAAGTACACCATTTTCGCTCATTCACAAGCAAATTTCTTTTAGTTTATGTTTTTCGTATAATTTTTTAGTTTTCAACTATGATTACATTCTGCGAATATCATACCCACCATACCGTTTTTTCTTTCTTTTGTTATAAATTTAAACGCAGAGAACAAACATTTTTTTAGTACAAATAGCATTTTCTTATTCCAACACACAATACCGACAGATAATTCTAATATAACTGTGACTATTAAACTAACTGCTTCTTCTCTTGTACAGCAAAAGACAAGGGATTCAACAAGAAAACACTTTTGCTTTAATCTTCATTCTAATATGGCCTCGCTAGTCTAATTACAATAGCTTGCATGCATGTAGATGTTCCACGGTTTGTCAGAAACATTGGTTATCCCTGCCTTGTTCCATCTTTCAGCTATTTTTGTATAGTTCCAGCTTTTAATGTCTGGTTTACTTTTAGTGATTAAATGATGCTGTGAAATCTTGCCCACTTTTCACCAATTCTTAATCCACTCTCTTTAAAGCACGAATAAGCAAATTTAAGAATATAACAAAAATTGCAATAACAGATGCTATGAAGTAGCACAACTTTCCTCATTTCTCTGCCGTTGCAGTGCTTTCGATCAAAATGTATGCTGCTACATGCAAGTTCATTTTATATTTTTATTTTAAAAATTAGGATTATAGTAGATGCCAGTTAAAATGTGAATGATATATACAAAACCACAACTGCGGATGTATATCCAGGCCGGAAACGCCAGTACCAAACTATACATTTTAAAATAAATGTATTTTCCCATGTAAAACAGTCTCTCGAGACCTATCCAGGAATGCCAGCCAGCAAGTGCATAAACTGGATGATAAATTCCAGCTTTTCCCAGAAACCGAGGTACATCATCGTCGGGCTACAGACCAGTCGATAGAAAATGTGAGAGTAAGCTGTTCGCAGTTCGACACACATCAAACAGAACATGTGTAAATATTTTTTAATAGTGAATGCTATCCGTACGTGGACATGTAAATGAACTTTTAAAATGGCCAGTACCTGGTGGCATATGAAATTTATGCTCAATTTAAAAATGCATATTATGGACGCCCTCCAGTACCCGGTACTGAGCCCTGTTACTTTCAAGAGCATGGGGCCATGGACTTCGATGCGAGTAAACAGGACGAGCGTTTCAGTTCGAATGCGATTGATTTCAGGATCGAATCCACTATGCATGGGAATATTGCTCTACACACATACGCTTTCTGCCTGATACTTCGCTACCAGCTCGCCCCATACAGTTGCCGAGACAAAGTCGTGGAGATACTTTCGTAAGTGCTGCGGAGGATATCAATACGATGGGCCAAGCATGATATATGTTTAGTCTGCTTCGAGCATGGACTTCATCAAGATGTACTGCAATCTCCAGGGTTACCACAGCCAGAGCGGCTTCATGCTCAAGGAGAACGCTCTGTCCTATGACGACAACGACGAATATGCGCTCCTTCCGTCCCCTTTATTCGTGGAAACTCTTGGACCAGAAGAGAAAGAAGACGAACTGGCTGACAAAGTAGTGCACGGACTGTAGTGTGACGAAGGCAAGATTCCGTACCATCAAGTGGGAAAAGTGCTGCGCTGCTTGCTAATGCAGTACTTGAGAGAACCAATTTACAAGGTGGGACCCCATCAGAAAAAATGTCCGAGTGTTTTGTGCACAGACGAAGTGGAAATCACGGATCTGCAATTCGAGTACAGCTGCCCTTCGTCGCGTGAACTGTCGAAACTTTAAGACGACCACCAGTGACATGTCTGCAACACGTCAAAACCTGACTGGACATGCGCGTGGAGGAACGCACAGCTGTTGCGCAAATGGCATGCTTCGTCCTTGGACCCGGAATCGGCTGCATACGACTTGGCGCGAAGTCACCCGAGTAGAGCCGAGGCTCCCGAACCTCTCTGCTACTAGTGTATGCAGTACATAGAGACAGAGGCATCTGCCCAACTTCAGTTGGCTTCCAGACGCCGGGTGAAGATGAACACGTTTCACCCTCCGAACACTTAACGCCAGCATGACGCCCGGCCACTCTACCATCGACTAAAGCTACTGGGATGCCAGCTACCTACCCATGTATACCGAGAGCTGCGATGACAGCGGTATGCAGCGCTGGTGAGTTGTGCATTTTCCAACCGCCTACGCGTCATCGCAGATTCAAGTGGACTGCCCAGGGCAGTCGGTGTGCCATGTTCCACATGACTCAGCCACCCTGCACGGTGGACCAAATCCATCAAGTGGGAGATATGTGGGTCACTTTACTAAATAATAAGAGAGATAATTACAAGTCGTTGAAAAACAAATTTTTAAAATAAATTTTTGCGAATATCGGAAACGAAGCGAAATTAAATTACATTTCTTGGAGATGAAATGTGGATTTATAGGAAGTTAATTGGTACAATTAGAAATTTGCATGTTATTGGTCATGTATATATTGTGTAAAATTCATTAATGTCAATAAAGTTTGTTTGAAAGAAATCGATTCAGTGGTTTTCATTTTGCTGTAACATCTCTTCAACACCAGCGACAGTAGCACCAGTATTACTGTGTGGTCTCGCGCTTATTCATTTTCCCCATCAGAAATAACATTGCAGATAAGAGGTTTCAACATGGATTTCTTATCTCCTTCTCATTATCTTATCTCTTGTTTACTTGTGTTACGCTCGCATTGCTTCTCCTGCCTGTTATCTATGGAATTTGCTTATTAGTAGCATGCCTCCGTGCAAGAGTGGTGTAACTCACATTCGTTGTTTAACTTTTACGCTGAGAACAGAGATACGTACAGACAACATATGCGCCCTGCACAAAAACCTTAGGTTTGTGTAGCGACATTTCTCCGAACATTAAGTAATGTTATCCAGATCTTCAACCTAAGAGCAATCTCTCATTAATAGTAATATTTCCCACCAAACTAAAATAACAGGGTTGGCCACCCTCTTCTTGCATACAGTTTTTTTACGGTCAGGATTTATTAACGTTTGATGCTAGTTTATTGAGCATTAAGATCCAATCTGCAACTAAAATTGCCCTCTTATTGCCACTGCCCAGGACTGTCACCTTCGTGCAAAACGTACTCAAACTTCGGTGGCAACAATTCAGTTCCAATGTGCCATTGCCCGTCTTACACGTTCAAAGACCTCAGGCACGCGCTGTGGAGCGCAAGCAGCTGCAAGCATCCGAGCGAGAATGACGAGATCTACCTCCGATTCAAC
Organism: Clitarchus hookeri; assembly: GCA_002778355.1. Classification (NCBI taxonomy): domain Eukaryota; kingdom Metazoa; phylum Arthropoda; class Insecta; order Phasmatodea; family Phasmatidae; genus Clitarchus; species Clitarchus hookeri. The sequence continues at coordinate 372,849 of NQII01001699.1, forward strand.
TGGAGTCTAAGACACCAGGCTTTTCAAGGCTGTGGTGTAAAGATGACGGTGTAACTTCTCATTTCTCTCGTGACGTCCTAGAACATTTGAACCGCAGATTCCGTGAGCAATGGATTAGCTGCGGTGGACGCATCGCATGGCCTGCTCGTTTCTCGATACGGTGCGTTATGTCCCAACAATAGCTTCAGGCCATATGTCTTATTACGTTTTCCGTCTCTTCTTGCACAAGGACCCGCCTCCCAATGTTCGTTAACATTTTGCCAGATGCAACCAGTAAAGCGCTTCCGAGACCTAGAATATTAGGAGCGCTGAGGACGACCCAGGCACTTTGTCACATGCCTCGTAGCCTTCATGAGCATCACATTGAATTGGACTGCTGTCTTTCCCCAAAACTTTCCCCATAAAAAGTTTGTTTGGCGCAATCCAAATAATGGTTGTACAAGGGCAATGACATATTTCGTTGTCCAAACCAAATTATTTGGTTGTTGATATTTGGTTCCACCAAACATAGATTTGGTTGTTGCAACTAAAGATTTGTCTGGGTCTACGTACATTAAACAGTTTCGGTTAACATAAAGAAGTACGGAAGCCCGAGCAGGATTCGAACCCAGACTACCTGCCCGAGCGCTACGCCTTAGCAACCTCAGCTCAAATTATCATTGGCTAAAAATAGGAATGTTTTTAAATTCATATATTTAAAATACTGAACGACGTCATCAAATAAATATTTCAAATTTTACAAATTACTTTTTAGTTTCCTGTTAAACCAGTTTTATTGGGGTGGTGATATTATTGTTTGGAAACAGTAAAAACACTAACAAGCGCTGTTTCTATCCTAATTGTCACAAAAATGCAAACAAACCCTCGAGCTGTAGTTTAGAACAAACGCAATCAAATGAGTGACCAAACAAAAATATACAATTGATTCAACAATATATTTTGTTCACAAAGTAATTTCCTTTGGCCAAACACAGAGGTTTGGTTTATTCTAGCGTGTACTATGTTAAATTAACAAAAATAATTTTGTTTCTTTTCTAGTTGTGTTTACTAGACAAAATCGGGGCAATTAAAAATATATTTTTGGTTCTATACAGGCAAATATTTTGTTGGCTGTTCTCTCAGAGTATACGTTCCTGTACTACTATAAATACCTGCACCGCCGTTTTCACGTGTGGAAATGACTTTGAGTTCGTTAGTTTAGACAATACAAAGAACGTCAACAAGCCTTCTGACGTGAAAGTCAGTGTGCGCAAATGAGTGTTGGGAGCATGCGCAGAAGATGAAGATCAACCTACCTCACTTCATCTTCACTCTGTGTTGAAAGATTTCTCAAAGACAGATTCCCGCTGTAATGTTCTCGGTAGTGCTGCGACCGAGCACAAACCGACGAACGAGAATGGAGTGGATGTTCTGTGGCGCCGTACGTCTCCGTATACGACGAGCCAACGGGGAAAGTGGGAGGGAAGAGGGATAAGCGCGTGTGACGGATGACGGTTGGCGCGGACACACGAGAACACGCGAGGGCAAGTCTGACGCCCAGACGCCGAGGACAAGATAACACGAGCCAGGTAGCGTTTTGCGATCGTGTGGCTGGAATACAACGTTAAACTAACCAACCACCGAGAACTGTAGCCTATATGGCGTACTCCGAGCTCCCGGGGAGCCGAAATATGAGATAGGTCCCCAAAGGAACAAACTTACATTTCTTGTTTTTTTTAAATTAAAATATGTCTAGTAGTAAGTAACGTACTGAGAAACACACCTCAACAGCAAAGGAAAATAACTTATAAGAAAAGTGCATATACGAAAAAGTAATGGCACTGAAAATATGAGCGCGCTAATAAGACCACCCTTGAAGATAAATTCAGTTTTATGTGGTGGCTACAATTTATCCCCGACACTTTGCACTGTACGACTTACATATAGTAGACAATAACATCAATTGCGCACGACTTCAAAATTTCCCAATGTCCGCATTGGCGACAAGAATTTGTTAATATAACAGCAACACTACGTTTAACATCATCGCAGATTCAGAATTAATTTATACTACTGGGTGCTACCAGGTCTTCAGATATCTTACAGTTTCGATTTCATCAACAAATGTGCATGCAACTGAAGCGAAAGTGGTCTCTTTGTGTTGGCCCGACAAGCTGCACAATTATACCGTAAATCCAGCCAAGGTAGTATCGAAGCCACTTGTCACTCGGATGATAAAATGTTGCTGAGAACCGCGAGGAAGGGAAAGTGGTGGCTTTCTGGATGAGACGTACGACTGCGGAGCTTGCAGAGGATGAGACGCCTTTTTTTTATCGGGATTTCTTTCTGTCAAGCAGGCGACAGTCTGTGTGTCCGCTGTAATTTGAATAAAGTTTCTCGTTGCTGGCCTTCAGCCGTTACAATACAGCTACTTATAAGGCGAGATGGGAAGAATGTGGTTATTTTGTCAACTGCACGTGGCAGGAAAGCATCTTTCAATTTGAAGATGACAGTTCTCTTTACCTCAGTCCCATCAGCAACTTCTGCTATTAAAATCGAATAAATTGTTTATTGGTCTCGAGGTGTAATAGGGCGTTACACCCTTAATCACAGTCGCAGACAACAATTTTATCCGTAACAACGCCTAAAATGATTTCTTTGTCTCAGGCGCACTCACGGCCACTCACATGGGGAAGTTTATAGGAAATCCCGCATATATAGTGCTTGTTATTTTCCGCGAAATATTGTGAGCAGGTGGTAGGCCATGTATATTAACAATACAGTAGAAGTGGTGAAGTTATAATACAGGCTTCTGTGTTTGGAGCTAGTTTCCTGGCCACAGCACAAGATAGTGCTATAATCGCTTTCGTGTACCCGTGGCGACATCGTGTGGCGAGCCCAGAATCTTAACGAAAGCAATCACTCCTCTTTGAAGGCTGGAAGTATATTGCAGCGTGATGCGTCAGGGTGACAGAAGAAGAGATAGAGTGATGGCTAGCTCGAAACTCGATAAAAAATAACTAGTTACAAAACTTTGATGCATTTTTAACTCCTATTATAGTGTTAAAATTACTTATCTTCAAGGTAGTGGGTACTGATAACTCGTAACATGGCGACTGGAACGTCAATGCGGCAAAGGCGGGATTTTCTTCTTCTTCTTCGACGTGACTGAATCCCAAACGTGGAGTGTGTTCAATAATGCACGTACTCCGACCCCTCGCTGTGACGTCACATTGAGCACGCGAGCTCAAGGCCGCTAGGCAAATCGCTCTTCGTCCGCATGATCTCGTACAATTTTACCTGTTATAAAATACACTTTTTCATGTTGAAACGTTGTCACGACTGTCACAAGTCGAGTTTCATCGTAACTGGGCCGCAGAGATTCCTTCCTTCTGTTGATGGGCAAATTACTGACACAGAGTCATTCAAGGCATGACATACAAATTGGCATGCAGTTGCAAAAGACACCAAAAGCGCAAGTGTTTCAGATCTATACCTTCACCAAATAAATTTTTGAAACTCTTCAGTTCCTATTTATGTAACAAAGAAATATTCCACAAGCAAGGTAGAAAAACTATATGGTATTCACTAGGGCAGGTGGATTCGTGAATTCACCGACACACTTTGCGAGGTTGTTTCTCGCATGAAACATGTGAATATGCTTACACACATGTCGTCTGGCTTGATTCTTATCCCAAGGAAATTTGGCCCCGGCAAAGTGAAGCTGTAAAATACGATAGTTACGTATTATCAAGCACTATTGCAGAAGGATCGTTCTCTGCCTGTGTTTAGTGCTATTAGATATGCAAGTTTAGCACATGCATAGTTACGTCTAACTTTTCTGAAACCCTGCTGAAGTTCTACTTTCAGACTATTCCTCCGCCCCATGAAAACAAAGTTTAACTAAATAATTACACAGGGACAACGTGCCGTATTAGTGCGCACTCAGTTTAATAATAGTTTGTATGGCAACTATTTTTTACTAGAAATTTCCAACGCACCTGTTTTCTCCCTGTTTTATTCAGATGAATTATAAACAAAACATTACAATTTATTGATAAAATATTTGTAAAAGTTAAATTTTACCAAAAATAAGATACTTCTATCTAAACAGAAGTATAAGACGCTAGTGATAGACGACATATTTAGGAAACAACCAAACAAGTTATATATGGGGCGATTTTTCAAAGGTTTGATTCAAAACGTGTGAGGATACCGTGAATAGACTATAATAATCATTGTTNATATATGGGGCGATTTTTCAAAGGTTTGATTCAAAACGTGTGAGGATACCGTGAATAGACTATAATAATCATTGTTTCTTCGTAAACGTGAACACCCCCGTTTTCACCCAGTTTTTGCCGTAATTGTGTTGTGCTCACAAAATATTAAAGTTATTATTAGCGATTATTCAAATTCATACCTCAAGTAATAAAAATCGTTTCCATGTTGGAAGACTCTCAGCCATGCCATTTTACAAATAAACAGCAGACGCAAGACAATATGCACGTATTCATGTCTACAAGTTCGGCAAAACCACAAAGTACTTACAAATACATATGTGGAACTGCTCGACCTACCACTACAGTCGCGTACGTCACACTGAGAAAAATACATGGTTGTAGGGATCTNACATATGTGGAACTGCTCGACCTACCACTACAGTCGCGTACGTCACACTGAGAAAAATACATGGTTGTAGGGATCTGTTAGAATAGGGACAGCTATATGAAATGTTGTAGGTAGCATATAAATATTGTTAACATAGATTGTAATACCAACAAAACTGTTTGTTGTATTCCTGTGATTGTAACACCAACAAAACTGTTTGTTGTTTTCCTGTGATTCTAACTGTACACGTGGTTGCTATAGCAGAGCTCTCCGTACCACTAAGCTCCAACAGAACATCAACAATATTCGGATCGTTTCCGCGACAGTCAGTAATTGTAATAGCTTAACAGAATGCTCTGTTGCTAGTACTGAACAGTTCGGTAATCAGGACTGAGGGTAGCAGCAACAGGACTTTCTGTTAGGTTGTAACAATCCTAGTTGTTGTGGGAACAATACAAATACTGTTGTGGTTGTTCTGTTGGAGGTACTATCTGCAGCAAATACAATCTCCGACAGGAGTGCAACAAACAGTCGTGTTGGTATTACTTTTTATGTTAACAATTAACACTATTTAGATGGTAACTAAAACCCATCAGATGGATGTCCCTATTTTAACAGTCTATGTGTTTCCTACAACTACCTTTTTTCTCAGCGCAGCAAAATGGCGTAACTTGCCAGCAGTATGACTCATCGCCCTTCACCAATCATCGCCTTGTAACTTACTTGCCAACCAGCGAACCAACCAGTATTAAGTATTTCGCATCACGCAGTAGCCAGTCAGACTCGAGGGCTGTTCCAGCAGCGTGGCCAGTCAGCGATTGGGTACGCGCACATCAAAGGAACCGCCTCGCCACAGCATGGCCAGTCAGCGATTGGGTCATTGTATAGTCATTGTATAGTCGCCATTGTATAGTCGACAGTGCTTCAGCAATGGCATGACTAAGCAAATTAGACAATTTAGTTGAAAACACTCAATTTACGAACAGGTATTGAAATATCAACCGTATATAAATTAATAATTCATCCTTCCCCAATCAGCACAAAAATAGAAATGACAGAAAATGGACAACAGGAAAACAAAATTCAACTATCCTGGTTTTCAGCGCAGAACAAAAATCCAGCCTGTAAGAAAAATAAATACCAATAATAAGTAATTAAATTCGTATGTACTACATAGTACGAAACAAAAATACATGGTGCAAAAACGTAAGTATCAAAGAATTATCGCTAACTCTAACAACTGTACAAACCGAAATACGAAGTATGGCACAAACAAACACAAGGACAAATGAGACAACAAACGACAACCATAGCAAGACAGTATAAAGAAACAATTAGGTTAGTTAGTACGCTGTAGTTTGGAAGCTGCGGGCTTCCCCGTTCATCAGGTTACAGTGCGCTGTGTCCTGGATGTAAGAATTGCATAGTAAGAAAACAAATGAATATGTCTTTGTGCGTGTGATTCCGAGGTATTCGGTGTCAAAGATTTTCGCACTGCACTCTGACTCATGCATTAGTAATTATTTTACCAACATTGTTTTTTTTTTCCCCTCCTTTTGAATTATAACAATTAGCACCGAATTTTTTTTTTAAAAGTGAAACCAAACTTATTAAATATTTTTTTTGTGAAATTATTTACTAAATCGAATTTTATTGTGAGTTGATTAGTAGGTTGTACTTCACATTGGAAAGTAAAAATAAAGATGAGCTGAACTACCGTACCAAAGTTATGTAGGTAATAATTTCAATAAGCAATAGTTTCAATTGCTCGGTATTCTAAAAAAAAACTCTACCTAAAAATTGTGGTTATGTAATATCATTTCTAAGGAAATACTTCACCGATTCTCGGCAAATTTGGAATAAAANCTACCTAAAAATTGTGGTTATGTAATATCATTTCTAAGGAAATACTTCACCGATTCTCGGCAAATTTGGAATAAAACTCCTTCTGATAAATTATTTTACTAGACACAATTCCCTGCTCGTCAGAATTGACTGAATATATAAATGTACACAATAGTAAGATAAAATAGTTACGTATATCGATAATGTGTTGTTTTTATTTGTATATTACCCACTAAATACACCCAGTGTGCCAATAAACTAGTTTGATACGCCGGGTGTTAAATGCTATACGCCAACTGCTGTCTGCCATGGCGGCTCGCATAGCGAATGGAATACAAGCTATTACACCAGGTGTTGTAGAAGCTTGTACAAGACCAGGTACGGCAGCAGGTATCGTGCAATATTANGAATACAAGCTATTACACCAGGTGTTGTAGAAGCTTGTACAAGACCAGGTACGGCAGCAGGTATCGTGCAATATTGGATTTAGGGAACTACGCGGTCAGCGACGCCCTACGTGCGCCGCTTCTGGAACACCAACACAACCTGAAGTGTCTGAAGCCAAGTCCAAGAATCCAGCGTGGAACTTAACAACTGAGGTAACACTACTCGTTCTTGGTTATTGTGTGCTCAAGACATAATTTAAACACATTTATATTCTATGAGGGTTTATTTCACAATAGTAAAATTTCCTATTTCATCTAGCATTTAGTATTAGAACTAATTACGTTACGTTGCAACATGTCTTGTCCATAACACGGTCATCAACTAAGCGTTATTTCGTTAAATGAGGCTCTGAAATATTATATTTGTTAAAAAAAAAAGTGCAAAATGTACACAATTTTAATAAAATTAATTTAGATTAGTTAAATACGCAAAAAAAATTATGAGTTATAATGTAGATTTTTTTTTGTTGTAGACCCCTCCTATACTTGCATTTTTCTCTAAATAAAAAGGTCGTATAATTAATGCTACTTAATTTTCGAGATATCGACATAATCAATTTCGCTTTTATCACAGAAAAGTTAGTCTACCACTTAACATTCTAAGATTTCATAAATCAGTTAAACGGTTTGTCTGATTCGAAAACGTCCAAAGTTTAAATTCAATAGAAATATTAGGCAAATAATTAAATGTAATTATGCAAAAACATAACTACCCACTAAAAAGTAATTATTAATGTTATTTTGGTTCCGTGGGTTTCATCTACATGGTAAAATACAGTTTCACAGGAAAAAAAAATTGCCCCCTTTTAATGTTTAAGGTTGAAGTACCGTCTACTAACAAATTCACGTGCACATATATGTATGTTGTTGAACGATTCAGTGGCGGAGGTACATATGACGTGGTTTCCTTTGCAAAACATATTACTTAAGAGCTACTACATTTCAAGACGCCATTTTGAAACAGAAGAAACATGAAAAATTAGCAGTATACAANAAAATTAACAGTATACCAATTTGAATGTTTAAACATCTCCGATAAAGAATATCTTCGATTGGGCCACGTGTAAGTTGATTGATTTTGCGGAACGATGTCCAATTTATGTAATTTTAAGTTTCTGGAAGACTTTTGTTTTTCAGTTATTGCCGGTATTATACTCAGTGGATTCAACAAAACTTTACGTTGCGTTTCTCATTCCTCAGCTAAATGTCAGNAGTTATTGCCGGTATTATACTCAGTGGATTCAACAAAACTTTACGTTGCGTTTCTCATTCCTCAGCTAAATGTCAGTGTCTAATAGCCATGTGTGATTCAGTTTGTAAAGGGCGGGATTATAAGGTAAGGGAGGCACACACAAATAAAAAATTTATGAAATGAGACTAAGTGTAATTCTAAAGAAATTAGATTTTGTTAAGACTTTAGTTTTCCCCTAAATGTAACGCGAAATTTCAGCCTGCAGTCAAATACTAAGGCACTTTTTCGGAGTTGGGAGGTTTGTAATGAAAAAACCGATACTAATCAGAGAGGAAGCAAGCTTGTACAGAAGATTTTCTCAGCAGCGTCGGTTTGCCGAGATCAGGAGTTCGTCCGGAGGAAAACGTCTCACGATGGGCGGGGCCTTCTGCATCCGATGTATACGCGATGTTGGCAGGGCGGCTTTGTCGCGGAGGTTATTTCTTGTGTGTAGATCGCGGGTNATGAGCGATGAATGAGAGAGGAATGCCGATGTACCCGTCGAGTCGGACGTACACGCCTTGCTTTCCCCGCTGCTTTGTCTGCAGTCGGCACGAGTCCCAGTGCTGGGCGGGTTTTGCAAGCGCCAAAGCACAGTTTCGCGAATACGTTTAGACTCTGAGCGGAGATTGAACACTTTGAACACGAAATAAAGACTACGCTCTCAATACGAGGTTAAGATATTGAAATAATGTTCCCCCGTTGCTGCCAACTTACTGCTAACATCACAGTCAGTGTGTCTGTTCAAATATTTGCATTTAAGGCAAGCAAATTTCTTCTAAATTTAATTTCTTAAGTTCTCATTTAGCTAAGAGCAAAGTATACCACGTCTTTAGTTTATGTGCGATGTATGGCTATAGTGCGTGAGTATGCGGAGTGATACAAAAAAACCGCCCCTTGAGATGGGAAGAGGAATAAACTTCCCCCTGGCTGAGCGCCTATAGTCGAGATCGTGGATTTTGAACAGATTGTATATGTTAAAACAATACCACTTGNCTTCCCCCTGGCTGAGCGCCTATAGTCGAGATCGTGGATTTTGAACAGATTGTATATGTTAAAACAATACCACTTGTTCACCAACTATCCTAGGTTAGTTTAAACTATGAACGCATTTATTCAGCTACTATAGTCCATTCACGGTTACTTCCAACTTTTCTGAAGCCCTGCTAAAGTTCTACTTCCAGGATATTCTTCCACCCCATAAAAACAAAGCTTAACAGAGTCTAGAAAATTACACCAAAGGGACAATACACCGCATTAATCCGCACAGAGTGTAACATGAGAACTATGACTTACTAGGCATTACCAACACACCTATTTACTCTCTGTTTCTATTAGTATTAATTATAAATAAAATATTATAATTTATAAATACAATTTAAGTAAAAGTTCAGTTTAACCAAAAATGATGTAACTTTATGTTAACATAAGTTTTTTTAAGCCTTGTAATATGGCATATTACATGGCATGGCATATTTATAAAACAACCGAACACTTCATATATGGAGTGATTTTTCAAACTTTTGATTCAAAAAGTGTGAAGAAACTGTGGTTAGACTATATATACATTATATATTATATACAATATTGTGTTTTTTTGTATATTATATTTTATTTATTATTTGTATTACATATTTTTTATTATTATACTTATAAGTTATTTCAGGTCAAATTAAACTGTAAAAACATGTCACCTGCTGTTCTGAGCTAGTTTAGAGGGTCGTGTGAAAATTGGGATGCTATGTTGAAAAATGCAGTACGTAACCGCACATGCGCAGTAATGATGGCCGTGACTAACGCATGCGCAGTGAGCACGAAGTACGCCGTACTTCTCCTAGAGCGCGCGCCGGCTCTTCAGACATCTACCGGCCTCCTTTGTGCTCCTCTGCGACGCACGCTAAGCCTTTACAAACTCTCCGGCCTTACACAGTTCGTTGTTCTGAACGCGCAGGTTGTGATGCACAGCCTCACTTGGCCCTTCGCCGGAATTAACTACCCTCGCTGATTCGGCTCTCAAGACCTCGCTGTTAAGAGCCGCCCAAATCTCTTCGCTCACTCACGTTCGCTGATCCCATTACGGAATGTTCTCATACTTTCACGATTATCCTTGAATATAATAGGCAATTATTATTGACGTTGCCACGGACGCCGCTTCACTTTCTGATGCGTCGATCAGATGCAACGTGCGCGAGGCAATAAATAAATAATAGATACAAAACAACATTTATAAACGTTATTACCTATCTAAGCTATGTAACTCAGGCAACAAAATGCGTGCTATTGAAGCCGTACGAGACCGGACGGAATCCCTTCGCCTCCACGATTTTTTTAAGTTCGTGTTTGCTAGAAGTGTTGGTAGACCTACTCTGCATAGCAACAGCACACCAACGTCTCTAGCAGGTAACGAGGGAAACAAAACAATCGACTGCTACGTAAATTATGCCAAAAAAAAAAGCTACTTTACTTGGTGGTGTAGCCAGCTTGCAAATTTCAAATTTGTTCTTATGATGTCGCCTGCCTTCGACGACCATATATAGTGGTTCATTGGTTAACATTGCAGTGTCCACTCTTGATATACCTTACTAACTCTATGGTCTTTAAAGAACTGTTAGTAAGATTACAATATTTTTTTTTAAATTTGGCAGCAGTAGTTATGTAAGATGGTTCCTCCTTGGTTTTTGTATACTGGCTTCCTAAACTCTGTACGCTCCAGTCAACGTGTTCAGAGAATATTAGTGTCCCATGTGGTTTTAATTAAAACTTTCAGAGTTATCGCTCGTTATATTGAGGTCCTAATTAACGTCACTACATAAAAATAAAAGTTCATTATGAACGTTTATAAAGTACGACGAGCCTATACGTAACTTGAACGATACCCGGAACAAATGTACGTAATGTACTTGCTCCGTGGTAACATTTCAAGGTCGGTACATATGTGCGTATGTACAGGCATTCAAGAGAAGCTGGAACTGGATCGCCTACTTCAACCACTGGAGACAACAACAACTACTACTTTTTACCTCACTTAGCCTATCGGCCTTCCGAGGATTCCATTCTAGTGTTTTAAGTTTTGTTTTAAACTTCTATTTGTCCTGTCCAAACCACTGTCATTTTTACCTATTAACTTATTTGTTTACATGTACATTCGTATCCATACATCAACCGCTATACCTGCACATAAATGCATTCATACACACAAACATCTTACAATACATCAATCACTTCAACCACTACAGGAACACCAGTTCTGCTGGTCTCTGTTGATACTAGCAACCATAGAAAAGAGAGACGGTATGAAACTAACAACCGCCTTACTGGCCCACAATCATAGGCTGAAAATAAGGCAGACCGATNAGAAAAGAGAGACGGTATGAAACTAACAACCGCCTTACTGGCCCACAATCATAGGCTGAAAATAAGGCAGACCGATTATTCGTCTTCTGCGCACGTACACAACATCGACTTACCCCACACCAACACAACTATCAAAGTCACATAGACAATAGTGGTGAACGTGTTTGTTTATATCTCAATTTTATGTAAGTTTACATCTTAAAATATAATTCCTTTCATGTGAATAAAATACACTTACTAGTTTAAATTTAGTCTAATTGAATTACAAATTTGTTGAAGGAAGTGTACAAACATGTCAAAGCACTTGTTTACATAGTTCTAACCTCGAATACTATCCCCGTCATTCATGGCAGTCGAACTGACAGCAAAACAGTTAATTGTTGAGACATGGAGACTGGCTCTGCGCAGCCAACAGATCGCTCTACCCCGTATTCATTCTACGCCCACAATAGGCCGGAAATTCTTACACTACTGTGCAACATTCCTTATTAGCCAGCGGTCTGCCAATATAATCGCAAGTCCTCTTACGTAATTTAATGCAATATCCATGCTTTTAAATTTGGAAAATGTAAACTCTCAGTGCTACCGACGTAATATCACTTTGAGCTGAACTTCACGAAGTCTTCTGAGAAAGTAATATGACGTCGCAAACGTCCTCAAAGCATGCGGGAGTCGTGAACTCTACACAGCTCCGTTGAGATCAGGTAACGTCATATGGGCGCCCGCAACACTTTGTGTACTGTAAGAACTAACATTGCCGTGGATATACAGCTATCTCTTTGCGTCGCTCACGTGACGATACCAAGTTGTTGCAAACACATTTTGCAGTTGCGCCCGCTATTGTTGTCGTGGACACAGAGCATACGCTTCGGCGGCAACCTATAGAAGCATTTCACTATTCATAACATCTAGTGTACACTTTCTTGACAATAAACGGCTGAACACGCACTGAAGACATACGACAAAGGTTAAACACACAGAGAAAATTATGAGACATTGAATAATATCAGATGATATGGCTGAACAAAAGATGTACGACAAAGGTTAAACACACAAAGAAAATTATGAGACATTGAATAATATCAGATGATATGGCTCAGCAATTTTGAAAGAATGATTAAGAAGGTGAATACTAAAATGATACACGAATATAGCACTATGTAAGTGAACGAAGGAGCAGTTTTGAAAACCTTGAAGACAAATTCTTAATGATGGCTTTCATGAGACATTACGACGTGCAACTTCTTTTCACGACTCTACTCCATTATGAACGTAAGTACTCCGTCCAGTACTTACGCCGAAAGACACACAGCGTAGCTCACGAACGTTTCCCGGAGGCTGATCCCGAAAGGGCTCAATTAACCGGGAGCGAGGTATAGGTANAACGTAAGTACTCCGTCCAGTACTTACGCCGAAAGACACACAGCGTAGCTCACGAGCGTTTCCCGGGGGCTGATCCCGAAAGGGCTCAATTAACCGGGAGCGAGGTATAGGTATAGAGCTAGGCGGCGCGGCGCCTGAATTATTCCCCCGCGCGTGTTCCAGCCTCGTTCTTTCTGCTCTGTCGACCAGTTGCCGAGCTTCTGGTTCATTTCCCGCCCCCAATCCAGTTCCACTTTGCAACTGCGCTCATTTTGATTAATAATGAGCGATTTTCCCTTTCACGCAAGACTTGGCCCGCGAACTTCGCCCAGCCGTCTGTCACCTACCCCCCAACTCCCTCTACAATACTTCATTCTTTCCTGCCTGCCGTGGGACTGCGACAAACGAACCTGCTAGGGGCGGAGGGCTCTGACGAAGGCAAAGACGGGGAGAATAGAAGACGTACACCGCCCTTTCAACTCCGCCGTCAGAGATGAATTTCTGAAGTCGCAGCCGAGCTGTAGGGAACCCACCCTCCCCTTCCCCTCATCTAGCTCCTGCCCACACCCTCGCTGAAAATAAAACGGCAGCAGGGAAGGAAAAAAAACCGCTTGTTACGAAAACTGGGAACCGTGTGGGATATTTCACGAATCACTGCGAGCGTAGAGAGTCTGGCGGGACTCTTTATTTCCGCAGTCTTGAGCCGCGCGAGCATTGTCAAGTGCTGAGCAGGTTTCTGGCGCCTCGCTTCTGCGCTGTCGCCGACAACAAGAGCGTGCACCCGCTTTGTCGGCGTGAGCACGTATTTGAACTGGGCTGACCTTTCCAACTCGCGAGGAACCAGGTAACAAACAGCTCTCTGTCTCTGTGCATCCCAAGTGACAGTTGGCGTTGTACCTGTAAGGAAGAGCTTAAAAAAAAAAACCCACACACACACACACACACACACTTAAAATAAAGCTGTTCACGGTAAAGTGAACGCTTTTGATACCAACCTTTGAAAAATGTCACTGCACCTACCTGCGTATATTTTAAACGGAACACTGACAGTCACGCGCTCAGTAAAGTTGGCAACGACTGAGGAAAAGTATTTCCATACATTAACATTATGTTAAAAGTGTTATGTAAACATTTACGGATACTGAATTTTTCTTTAACTTTATGGTTTTTTTAATGCACATAAGTGTAAAATACGAAAATTGGTAAAATTTTTGTTTATCTAAGAATTTCGCAGTTACCGTTGACCGACGTACGAATAAAGTGATGGGGTCCATGTCAGTCATCATTTTACGTATGGTGAAGGAATACACAATGTGCATATAAAGTAGATCATAAGTAGGGTTTTTAGAAGTTCTCAGTTTACCATGAACAACATATACTAAGCATTAAAGGGTTTTTGGTGGAATGTAGCGTGTTGCCATGTTTGTGAAATCTGTGTTGAGTCACAGTTTGCAAGGTGAGTCCGCCGTCATCACGGAGTGGCTTCTAGTTGAGAATTGGGCTTCCCGAACGTACGTTCAAATATACACGTAGTTCCTGCCATCAGCAGGTTAGTTATGGATGACGGCATGCTGGTTGTAATAGCAGCTGGCCGCACTACCCGAGGCCAGAAGAATGTGTGAGGCTAGAGATGAACAGGGGATAGAGCGACGGCAGAGTGAAGACGGCGGAAGAAATGGGGGTACTCCAAGAAAATTCCGGAGTCTGGCAGTTTCTGCTTTCAGCGCTGAGCAAATAGTGGGTCCAGAACTCACTGACAGTATCGCAATGTATAACATTTATGTTCAATAAAACATTTAAATCAGTAGGTACAAAACAAATACAATTACATAAGTAACAAGAGTTGGAATGACCTGTAAGAGTCGTTTTAATTAGTGACACATGAATCACTGCGAACTTTACTATTTGGCATCTCCTAAATGCCGGATCAGTGAATTCCGCTAACAGTGACTGCAGCGGTCTACTTATCCGTAAGTCGGTGGGAAAACATTGCTAAAAGTGTAGGATTCTGTTGGTGAATTAACCTGCAGACTTCTACTGTCACCCTGACTCAGTTTGCATTGTTTTGTACTCCGGACCTAAAGAAGCCAAAATATCCCCCAATGAGCAAAATTGGTAGAAAAACGTCATCGCAAATCAGTGGTAGTTTACTGACTGTTTCAGTAACTGGTATCTCACTGACCTATTTCAATTATGTATGTTTAATGTGCAGGTTTAGTTTGACCGACTATGAGTACAAAATGCTGATGACTGCTTATTATCATTTTTAACCCGTTTGATTTTGGTGTTCACTTTGATCATGTCATCTGCGATATGGGAGAAAATTTTCCTTCCTGATGTGCTTCTGCAATTATTACAAGAGGATGCCATCCCGTGGTAGAATGAAGGTGACATGGATCAAATACGACCTCACTATGTGGGGGATAACTGTGCGTTGTATCGTATTGTTGTACGTTATGTTGCGTCGTACATTTTAAAGGGCTTTAAAACTCAAATAGTTTTCAGACAGGCAAACACGACATATGCATTAACTTTATTTTCCGATGTAATCTAAGGCGATGGTTTAATAAAGTAGTAAGATCGTTTTAGTTCATAACCCTGCATACTGTGACACTATAGGGTAACCCGTCCCGTCCCCTCNCAACTCCCGCCAACCGAGCTCATGGGAGACCAAACAGTGGAAAGAACTAAAGTGATTGCAGGATAACTAAGACACTTAGCCTAAGCTTGCTGGACTGTGCCACACAAATTATTGTGTATGAAACTTTGTTTGATTGATAGTATATTTAAAACTATTACATTTATTGTTCTTAGCTTGCATCATTATATATTTTCTCGCCAATATATCAATCGTATATCATTAATGCTGTGTTACCACATAGTACATAATTAGTGAGCAATTTAAGATCTGCAAATACCCGATAATATCTCCGACATTGTGTTTAAACAGCTGACATTGTAATAGGAAAAACAAGAGCCATCAAGCACGATTGTCCTGTTTATCTGAAGAGACTACATTCCTTCCTTGGTTCAGGAAGATCTCATATTGGGTGGCAGACTTCAAGCCATGCCATTGTAACCTGCTGATTGCTTTTGTTTAGAAATCTGTAAATATTTTACGTTAAAACTCAACTACCGCTTCTTGACATACTATTTCAGTGAAGTCATACTGGGCTACAGAAACTACCAGGATAAAACCTAATGAGTTATGGACACCAATAGAAAATAATGAAACAGTCCGAGGCAAGGCGGAGAACTAACATTTTTACAGTTTACTGAATACAGCGACAATGGGTTTGGGATCTGTCTTGATTGCTGTGATATCTTCGAGCCGCTGTAATCGATAAATCAATATATGAAACATTCATAGACAAAGGAAGGCACAGAAACAAGCTAAACCTGTATGTGCACTTAGAAGTTAACATTGCACTTTGGTTGTTGTGAACGGGTGCATGCTGGAGAAATGTTTCCTTCGCGCTCAGTAGCACTTAACACCGTGAGTGATGGTTAATTAAATCAGTAAATTCAAATACATTAATTAAACGGAAATATACTGTAAAATTCAAATCCTCCACTGAAAAACTCAAACATCTTAGTTTCGTAACTACATAAAGACACGATGAACGTAAAATTCACACATAAGTGTTGAAAATTTCCCTAAAATATTGTGGAAAAATGATGCTGGCGGTGACACTATTCATTTGGTCTACCGATGTGTGCAAGTTTTGATGAAAACTGTAGATGATTATTGATTTTCGGCAGGATGGTAGTTTGGGCCTGGGAAATGGGAATGAAGTGAAATTAACGAAATGGGTACTTGTATTTAATGACTTAAATCGACAGATATAGTCAAGATAGTTCGCTTGTCCCCAGAACAAGCGCGTGGGCACATCTGAAGCGCAGGATATACTCGCAGGAAATGTTCGCCCACGCCCGAAATTCCCGCCAGTCGCCGCGAGCCCACACCCGCGTCTCACATATGCATTGCACCACCTCAAGGTCATGCTCTGATCGTAGTCGTTTACCAGATTCGAACGTGATCGTATTTATTTCAAACGTGTTACTAGACGTGAAGTTATGGTGTCTGGATGGACCACACTGCAGACGTTACGCCGTAGTCTCCATCTCGGTGCCGCACGCGCCGGTCTGATTTTAAAGACGTGTTCACGGAGAAATAGGTGATATGCAATTATACAAACACCAGTTTCAGCTGCAGTGACTGGGAAAGCACAATGAAACATATTGCAAATATTTCCAGACCTTGAGATGTCATTTTTACTAAATGTGTATCTGTCTCGCCGTGTTCACAGAATGTCCTCCAGTATTACGGAGTATCTGCCGTCGACGGTGAGGGTCTCCTGTGGTATCCGCACCATGCGGCCTGGTGTGACGCTAATGTGCGCGGTTGTAGAGGCCACCGTCTCAGGACGTCGTCGTGGCGCAGTGGTCAGATCACGCACCTCCCGCCACCGTGACCTGGGTTCCAGATCCAGGCAACAAGTTCCCGGTGGAACCGGCGCTGGCCTCACCAAACCTCCCCTCCTGGTGACCGATACCTATTAAAAGGTTATACCAGAAGCACTTATTTCTACTGTACGTTAATCTCCCACAAACAAAAAGCTGAATCGGCTCTTTTGTATCGCAGGGTAACACCGGGAACTTGTGTTTTTGATCCGCCATGCTGGCCGAACATAGTCTAACTGGAAAACCTAGTGATTTTAATCATGCATACCTAACGCGTACTGCTCGAGTCCTTCTTTCACGTGAAATTAAGCATGGCGGCATACCCTTAGCACAAACACGGCCCAGTGCGCTCGAGATCCAGGCAGGTCACTCCCGGATTACAGCGCGTGGGACGCGTGGCAGACGTTGCTGTTGGCCGGTGGGTTTATCGGGGTACTCTCGTTTCCCCCGCCATTGCATTCCGTCACTATTCCATTCCCACTTTGCTTTATCCACAGCGGCACCAATCACTAAACTCTTGAGGGCTCCGCCTGCATGCAGATATTTTGCTCTTTCGAAGACTCGAAACGCGTGATCTCTAAAGCCTCTGTTACACTGTCAAATTGTCGCCATCAAATATATTTGTAATTAAATTTGAAAACGAAATATGGACATTAAATTTTTCCTTCCAACAAGTTTTATAAAATAATCTTAAATGTGTTTGAAAATGTGCCACTCTGTCATATTTTAAAATGGGTTACTAGGAGGATTTAGTCTGAATTGTCATTTAAAAATTGTTTTAAAAGTGAGATACTACTGTAGTTTTAACATGCAGTCCACTACAGGAAGAAATGTAATTAATTTTCGATTTATTCACATTTCTTTACTGAATTAAAATGTTATTTGCCGTATCAGATATATTTCCAGCACAATGAAATTTAATGCCTCTGAGTTATAAAATTATGTGCAATATTCATTAAACATATTATTCATGCTCAGACAACTTCTATTTAAACTAATTATCTTCATAATTATAATTTGTTTCCAGCAAATATTCGCCATTTTAAAGTTTCGTGACGTTGTAAAAGACCATTTTTGTCGTGCACTATTCTGATTTTCATGCTGACAGTATCTATTACAACCATCAAATAAGTCAAAAAATATTTCTTAAGCCATTTTGTAAGATAGCGCTACATGAATTAAGCAAGTTTTTGTGTAATTTCTCGGGAAAAAATTGACAGATTCCTACCAAATCAGGCAATCAAGTAGTACTGCCACAGCTGAAATGTACAAATATGTTTCAAATATGTTAGTCTCTTATTTTCAAAATGGCGGCCTTATGGCTATTTGAGTTTTGTATGTGATATCGTCGAAACCATATAATTATTTCCAACCAAACTTTGTATTATAGCTGTAGATATTACATCAAATTTTTACACAAGAAATTTGTTTTTACGCCATTATGTAGAATAGTATCACTTGACAAATTGAAATTATGTGATCTACGAAAAAACAACCGATTTCTACTAAATTTGGCAAATAAGTAGCACTATGGCAGGCCGTGTAAACTGATCAACTTTGCGAAGGTCAGACACACATTTTTTTCAAAATGATGGCCATATTTAATTTTTAGTTCCGAATTTTTTTGTCTACGAAACTGCAAAACAAATTTCGACTTGACTTTGTATGCTGTCAGTATCAGTTTTATCCATAAAAATTGTCTACGCAAAGCCTAATTTCTCCGCTATTTTGTAAGATAGCCCCACATGAAATAATACAGTTTTTATGCCGTTTATCGGCAAAGAATCGACCGACTTCTTTCAAATTTGGCAAAGACGTTTTACTGTGGTAGGTTATCTTAATTTATATGTTTTAAGAACATAACTCTCTTATTTTTTGAATGGCGTGCATACAAAAATTTTAGCTTAGTGTGCTTGATCTACGAAACTATGTAACATATTTAAATTTAACCTTGTATTTTTTATCTATGACAATAGTCTAATGTGCTAATACATAAACTTTTTGCCCTCCATTTATGAAAATCATCACATGATAAATGGAGTTTTTCTGTCATATCTCGAAGACCAATCAAATAATTTCCATCAAATTTTTCACACTGGTAGTGTTATAGTAGGCCATGTAAATTTGCGGGTTTTAGTGTCTCAGACACTTATTTTCAAAATGATGGCCGAGTAAATATTTCCTGTTAGTGAACCCTGTCATTCAAAACATTAGACTGATTATATCCGAAGTTGATGCCCTGAATCCTACCTCCGTGATGCAGTTGATTGCAAGCTAGCTTAATTTTATGAGTTTTTCTGAATTCGAATCCCGGGTAAAGTCATTCGTGTATTTTAATTGTCTGTTTACTGTTTCACATGTTTCTGGTTTATCTCTAATGATATTGCTGTCAATAAGACGTTAATGCCTATCTACCATCTAAGATTTCAAGAACTTTACTAAGATTTATTTGCAGCCATGTAGAGGAGAGTAGGCTCATTAGTTATCAGTAACTTCTTGTTTTATCATGTGTCTTTTATTTGACCTCTGCAACGCACTTCGTGCGCCTTAAATGTCACTCAAATCTCTCCCCCTCTTTTCTTCTCCAGGCAGCTTCTTCCTCTGAAAGCTGTCGGTGTCCTTTACCACGTATTTCTCGGCAAATAATATCTAAACTCTCCGACAGGAAACACTGTGGCATTATGGGGTGGAGTTGTCAGCCTACCAGCACCCACACACGAACATTCCACGTGCCAGCTGGACCTGCAGCAAACTGTGCAGGGCTAGGCGGAGCAAATCAGACGCGAGGACCTTCCACGGCGACACGCAGCCAATCACAGACTGAGCTTTCTCGCGTCAATAACACCGGCTATTAGTGTAGTCTATGTATACTTACATAGCCTGTGCCTACACCGCCGAACCGTGCAACCTCTGCACAGTTACTTATTCTGTGTCCAGACTTTGACTTTGTTGTCTAGGCAGTTTGCATGCAAGCTCAAGGTGCAAGACCGATGGTGACAAAAAATATGTGATTTTATATTTGTACCACATACTGTTCTAGTTTTAGTCATTATTACGAATTATTCTTTCCTCACAACAAAAAACTGAGTTCATAGTTTTCCAATAAATACACGTCAAAATAACGATTTTACTGCTTTAGAAATTTACAAATAACTAAAACAAATTTCCTTACAGAAATGAGATAATTCACACTATGCAAGTAATTGCCAAGAACGGCTTCAAGAAGTCTACGAAATCACACAAAGAAATGTTTTTTTCAATTTCAAAAATTTTCTGTACATAAGGAAATGTTTGCATATTTATGATGTGTGGTGGTAAAATAACTGGCTAAGAATGTCTTAAAATGAATTAAGCCAGTCACATCAGAATGTCTCACTACGCAGTCTCGATTAGCTCAAGGCACAACGTTTTTATGACTCTTGTCAACGCGTACAAGCCAAGCAAACTGCAACGACAGGTCGCTGTCCAGGCCCAGGGAAGAATCTACATCATTAAGGTTTGTAAAACATAACACCGAAGCACCAGAGGATCTCCCCTCCTGGCAACTATTGCGACACCAAGAAACTATATAACGCTTAGCAGCATCTTGAACACGGTACGCCCGTGGACCCTCACCGAGAAGAATATACGTCAAGATGCAGCTTGAACTTGGGAGTGCCGCTATTCGCTTCCCGTCACAATAATCAGCCTACAGTTACAGCAGACACAGGTACGCACAGTATTTTATTTTCTCAACATGACTTATGTTGTAGCCATTATTTAGAACGACGGAATAAAATTCGTGTGTTTTTATAACTTCAGTTTGGTTAGCAGAAGTGATGTTTATTCTATTTACGTTGAGAGGCTCAATACTAATAGTTTGACTACAAAACATTTTCCCCGTCAGGTAATGCTGTGTGTGCACCGCAGTTTCTTCGTTTTGAATGTAAAAAAACGCACGAAAAACATCAATTCATTAAAATCTTCCTATTCGTTTAGTGTTAGAACTTACGTAAGTAATAAACTTTGCTCTTCGCACTTCAGCTGGAAATTAACTAAATATGCCAACGTATTGTTTAGTATTCGGTCCCAAAATGTATTCTGCAAAACGTTGTATTTCATAATTACTAAAATTAAACGTGACAATAGAACAAAATATCCCTTTTAATGACAGTTATACGAAAGCTCAGAGCCAAATACAATTGTATTTTTAATGTTTACATTTACAAACACCATTTTATATTGAATAATAGTTACAAAATAAAGCCAATACTTGATATTTTGGCACAGGAAAGTATATATCACAAATAAAACCAAAAACGAACTTCTAGATACAAAAATATAGAATTTCTCAATATACCACCAGTTTAAAAATGACATCTTTGGAACAGCAGCGCGCCTTGTGACAGAAATTTTCTCTGTATAGTCAATTCACGGTTTCTTCAGATGTTTTGAAACGAACTTTTGAAAAATCACCCTAGGAGTAACATGTCAACGTGTTTTTTTAAATAACTTACATACCAGAAATATATAACACTATGATTAAATTTAAAGTTTTGTATTCTTGAATTAATGAAACATCAATTTAGTATCTTCTATAACTTGTTATATTTATTTCCCATTTAATACGAATTAAAATCAGTGAGAGCAGCAACGTGTTGGCAACAGCTAGTAAGAAATAGTTCACAGTTATATTATTTAAATATAGGTATTTGGTATGGTATTTGTAAATTAAACGATGCCTATTTATATATTTTAATTTTTAGATAGTACTGAAGGAAACATATTTCATTGTTACATTTTTAAATGTCAGCGCAAATTATGGTGCGTAGGCCCTAATGACATAGTGCATATTTTTCTTCCGAGGAATAATATTGAACAGGCGGAGCGGAGCTTGTCTCTCTCTCTCTCTCCCTCTCTCTCTCTCTCTCTCTCTCTCGAGAGAGAGAGAGAGAGAGAAGTTTCGCATCGCCTGTAGTAGCAGGAAAATTATACATGTTTTAAATTTTAGTATATTTCATACTATTAAAGAAAAAATTATTATTTTTAAATTTGTAATTTACAACTGAAACGATATTCAATTTTCTGAATACTTATTATAATATATTTAGATGTGATGGCGGGACGGTTACAAATCCGAAGTTGGCAGAAGTGGTGACTGGTGACATGACATAGCATGTTGCTGAACGAAGTGTTAATTTTTCTTCTTGTGAAAAATACTTAGAATTCAAACACCAAGTTCTTACTCGTTGTGTTTTTTTAACCTACCTAGGTAAGTTACGATGTGTTAATGAATCTGTTTTTCCACGACCGGAATACATATACTGTCATGTGCGTCGTGGTCGCTGTGTGTGTGTGAAAGAGTATTGCTGCCATTACGCTACTTTGCGCCAGTGTGTGTGTGTGTGTGTGTGTGTATGAGAGAGAGAGAGTGTGTGTGTGTGTGTGATTGCAAACATTGGAAGTGCGAACTGTATACGTTTTAACCGTAAACTGTTTTGTGACGAAATTATTATTTTTTTAAACTCACGTATGTTTATTTATCACGACATTGTAACTTTGTCCTAGGTGTTTGAAACAATAGTGTAACATGCTTACATTTATGTGATTTGAATGTTTGCCACAATCCCAACAAAATACTAAACCCACCCAGAAAAATTAAAATAAATAATGGAATAAACCTAGAAAACTGTACGTACTAATGCATAGAAATACGAAGGGATTAAAAATTACGGTAGGCATANATGAATCTGTTTTTCCACGACCGGAATACATATACTGTCATGTGCGTCGTGGTCGCTGTGTGTGTGTGAAAGAGTATTGCTGCCATTACGCTACTTTGCGCCAGTGTTTGTGTGTGTATGTGTGTGTGTGAGAGAGAGAGAGTGTGTGTGTGTGATTGCAAACATTGGAAGTGCGAACTGTATACGTTTTAACCGTAAACTGTTTTGTGACGAAATTAATTTTTTTGAAACTCAGGAATGTTTATTTATCACGACATTGTAACTTTGACCTAGGTGTTTGAAACAATGGTGTAACGTGCTTACATTGATGTGATTTGAATGTTTGCCACAATCCCAACAAAATACTAAACCAACCCAGATAAATTTAAATAAATAATGAAATAAACCTAGAAAACAGTTCGTACTAATGCATAGAAATACGAGGGGGATAAAAATTATAGTAGCCACATTTGTGTGCGTGTTCACCACTATATTTTAAGTTTGTCGCTGCAACGTACAAAAAACAAACGACACGAGTTGCGTGTTTGAATTTACTGTGTATTTTCGTTGGACTGGTTGTTCCTTCGTTTTAATATTTATTTCAACTGAGGCCGTCCTATTAACAAAATAACCCAACAGATATCAATAAGAATAGGTTAAATACTATAATTCTTTCCCCCTAGTTTGTAGCAGGGTTAACACAGACACGGCAAATTATTNTTGGACTGGTTGTTCCTTCGTTTTAATATTTATTTCAACTGAGGCCGTCCTATTAACAAAATAACCCAACAGATATAAATAAGAATAGGTTAAATACTATAATTCTTTCCCCCTAATTTGTAGCAGGGTTAACACAGACACGGCAAATTACTAACGTGTATTACGTCTAATGTGTTATGTCGTGTATAACAAATGTGTTAACCATGTAAATCATTACAGTAAGAACTNTAACGTGTATTACGTCTAATGTGTTATGTCGTGTATAACAAATGTGTTAACCATGTAAATCATTACAGTAAGAACTATCGTCAGTACAGACATTGTTACAAAGTCATCAAGCTGACATAAAAGTGGTTATAGGCCTAATTTGCGAACATCGTACCAAATGGTTTCTGAAATATAATGGAATTCTTTAAAAAGCTGAAAATAGTAAACAAATCATTTGACAGTTAGAATGTAGACGTAACATGGCAGTGTTTATGTTTACATGTAGTGGAAGGATACGTAATCGGTAACCAAAAGTAGAACTTTAGCAGGGTTTCAAAAAATTGGGAAATAAACGTGAATGGCCTATACCAAACTCTCCCATAAGGAATCTTGTTTTGTTCCCAACTTGAGTAGGATAACCCTTATTATAATCCTATATTTACAGTATGACGTATACATTAATATGTTAATGGTTAAGTGAGCACTTTTGAAAGCCCTGCTTAGGATCTACTTCACTTTTAATTATGTATCCTTCCACAATTAACATTGCCGTGGGTTTGGTCACTTTATTCATAGGCCAACCAAATTAAACAGTGAAATTTTTTTCAAGTGTAAATTTGTTACTGATATTCAGATGCGAATAAAACTATATTCAGTGGCCATAAGATATTGAAACATTACGCTCTAAATACAACGTTAATTCATTATTTTTACTCAATTCACGGTTATTGCCCACTTTTCTGAAGCTCTGCTTAAGTTCTTCTTCCAGGATATTCCTTCGCCTCATGCAAACAAATCTTAGAAAACTACTCCAGAGAGCCGACGCACCGCATTCGTGCGCACTCAGTTTAATAATATTTTGCATAAGGACTATTTGTTACTAGGCATTGCCAACATGCACATTTTCTCTCTATGTGTTTTACTCATATTAGCCGTAAATTNAAGGACTATTTGTTACTAGGCATTGCCAACATGCACATTTTCTCTCTATGTGTTTTACTCATATTAGCCGTAAATGAAATATTGTAGTATACAGATAAAATATAGTGAAAATTCGTTTTAACCAAAAATAAGATAATATATATGTTAACAGAAGTATACAACGTTTGTGGAACACGACATATTTAGGAAACAACCAAAAACGTCATATATGGGGAGTTTTTTCAAAGGTCTGATTCAAAAAGGTGTGAAGATACCGCGAATAGAGTATATAATGATAGTTGGGAATGATTTTTTGGAGATATGTAAGTCGCCCAGTCAAGTAACATGTGGAGATGAGATACAGGTGGCAAANAAGGACTATTTGTTACTAGGCATTGCCAACATGCACATTTTCTCTCTATGTGTTTTACTCATATTAGCCGTAAATTAAATATTGTAGTATAGAGATAAAATATAGTGAAAATTCGTTTTAACCAAAAATAAGATAATATATATGTTAACAGAAGTATACAACGTTTGTGGAACACGACATATTTAGGAAACAACCAAAAACGTCATATATGGGGAGTTTTTCAAAGGTCTGATTCAAAAAGGTGTGAAGATACCGCGAATAAAGTATATAATGTTAGTTGGGAATGATTTTTTGGAGATATGTAAGTCGCCCAGTCAAGTAACATGTGGAGATGAGATACAGGTGGCAAANTAGTTGGGAATGATTTTTTGGAGATATGTAAGTCGCCCAGTCAAGTAACATGTGGAGATGAGATACAGGTGGCAAAACACCATGGCACCCTGCATTCGTCGGCAAACCACCAGTCCACGAGCAGAGAAGAGATGGGGGGTGTAGGGAGAGACGATTTATGGCAGGCAAAGGACGGCGTTGCGTCACATATCGGAATGGAAAGGGCGGGTGGCCGTAAAGAAGCGGACGAAGAGAAGACCCTGGCGCGGGAAGATCGGCGGGGTGGCGAAGTGCCCTCGGAAGTTTCAGCTTCCTCGGCAGACCGTCCGCCTCTCGGGGAAATACGTCTTCGTTCGCGGTTGTTTCTGGCTGCCGGGGCTTCTATATCCTGTCTCATAACTGGAGGAGCGCAACGGAGGGAAAGAGGGAAAAACTCGCGTCGAGCGAAATACAAAAAATACAAACACACAGCGTCCGCGACGTTTGCTTTTATTATTATGGACGACCTGTCTCTTTCCACAAGAGCGCGCAGCCTGCTGATACTTTTGTAGGCAACCCGCTCAACTTTACTGGTGTGCGGATTGTGCACACGTTAGGGTGTTGGCTTCAGCGCGTCTACCTGGAGCTGTTTAACAAGATAGTTAGGAAAAAAAACTGAAATCGCCAGGAAGTAACTAGATCCAGCGAAAACCACCAGTTTCAATAGAAAACGTCAAAGAAATATCGCAGCGAGGCTGACTGAAAATAAAAGGACGTAACTTAGTTTGTGATTTTATAATAATGAGCCTACAAATAAACAAGTTACAACCAAGTCTTTAAACAGAATTCACACACACAGGCCAATAAAACGTTTAAATATGGTAAGGAAAATAGCATTAACTGCAAAGGAAGATTGCCAGCCTATGAAACCGAGGAAACAGTTGTCCTAACAAAAAAAACCATAAAATGTACAAAAGTTTTAAATCGTATACTTACAAAATCCCAAGTTTCCCTTCCAAGTCTTTGGCGTGAGGCCGACATTACACGCGTCTGTTTACTTTCCATACTTGCAAACACTTCAAACAATCTATGGAAAACGGCTTTGTGACAAATCATGAATTTAATATGGCAAAACTAAACGGTAAAAAGGAGGGGGGGTGAGAACCTAATGAGACAGGTCAACATTTCTTGCGATAAAGTGCATTGTGGATCCACTTTAGCGAAATTAAAATTATATATAATTTTTATGTCTTATTTTAATTAGCATCTAATGAACAGATAAAGAAACATTAAAATTTGGTACCCTGAGATGAGATATGCCACATATAAAAGGAATCAATTCCAATAATGTTTTCCTTCTTATATACTACACAGTTATTAATGGCTTTCTTCTTGTACTCAACACACTAAAAAAATAACCATAACCGTTCAGAGTAAAGCAACCTTCAGTGTCTTTCACTACAAAAACCTTATATTATACTGTTCAAGCAATAACCAAAGATGTATACGGAAGCAGTACGTCCAGTAACTTTCGTTTTCAGAGCGAATTTGAATGTACTTAACTTCCCACACTACCAACTTATAACGGGAAAGATCCACCGAGGTGTGTGTGTATGTATATATATATATATATATATATATATATAGAGAGAGAGAGAGAGAGAGAGAGAGAGAGAGAGAGATAGAGAGAGAGTAAATTCACGGTTTCTTCAAACTTTTGAAACAAACCTTCAAAAATTTTCTCCAAGAGTAACATGTTCAACAATTTTTTTTTAATAACACTCATACCGCAAATATTTAAGGTTGTAATAACTTTAAATTATTAATTTTTTTATTAAATAAAAATTTTCCTCATATATCTTTTATAAATTGAAAATTTTATTTCGTGTTCAATATGGATTAAAAACAGTGAGAACAGCAAGTTGGCAACGGTTAGTAAAAAATAGTTCATAGTTAAAACGTTTTTTTAACCTACTTTTTGGCATGCTATTTGTAAATTAAATGTTTCTTATCGAAATACACTGAAGAGTCGAAAAAACTTGTATAGGCGTGCTTATGCAAATAACAGAGGTATGGAACCAATCAGAGTAACGCGATGCGGTCGGCAGCTAGATAGGTTACTTCTGCTACAATGGCAGGTTATCAAGATTTAAGTGAGTTTGAACGTGGTGTTATAGTCGGCGCACGATAGATGGGACATAGCATCTCCGAGGTAGCGATAACATTTGGATGTTCGCGTACGACCATTTCACGAGTGTACCGTGAATATCGGGAATCCGGTAAAACATCACATCTTCGACATCGCTGCGGCCGGAAAAAGATCGTGAAAGAACGGGACAAACGACGACTGACGAGAATCATTAAACGTGACAGACGTGCAACCCTTTCTCAAATTGTCGCAGATTAGATTTGTGGACTGCCCTGCAGGATTCATGGTGTGAATTGCCTCCTGCATACCTTCAGACATTAGTCGAGTCCATGCCACGTCGTCTTGCGGCACACGATATTAGACAGGTGTGCCAGTTTTTTTGGCTCTTCAGTGTATTTACATTTGCAGGTAGCACTGATGGAAACATAGTTAATTGTTACTGTTAAAAAATACCAGCGCAAAATGCGGTGCGTAGGCCCTCTTGACCTGGTGTTGTTTTATTTTAATTTGAGACTTGAACAGGCAAAGAAGAGCTTGTAGCTTTTTTTTTTTTTTTTTTACTCTGCAAGTTTTGCAGCTGTAGTAGCTGTAACATGATACATGTTTTCAGTTACAGCAGGTTTCATATTATTATGGCAAACATTATGATGTTTGAATTAGTGATTTAAATCTGAAACGAGCCTTTAATGTTTTAACACTTACTTTAATATTTAGATGTGAGGGCGGAATGCTTACAAATTGGG
Source organism: Clitarchus hookeri (assembly GCA_002778355.1). Taxonomy (NCBI): domain Eukaryota; kingdom Metazoa; phylum Arthropoda; class Insecta; order Phasmatodea; family Phasmatidae; genus Clitarchus; species Clitarchus hookeri. The sequence continues at coordinate 401,265 of NQII01001699.1, forward strand.
AGTTGGCAGAAGTAGAGATATGACATGGCGTGTTGCTGAGCCAAGTTGTTAAATGTTCTGCCTGCGAAAAATACTTAAAATTACCTAATAAAGTTTGTAGGAGTTGTATTTTTTTCAACATGCCTAAGGAAGTTACGAGGTTGTGATAAATGTGTGTTTACAAGGCAGGAACAATTATACTGTAACGCATGTCGTGACGGTTGTGCATGATGTTTATGAAACTGAAAAAGGGGTGTGTCGTATCCGTTATGCTGAGCTTGTGTGTGTGATAGCAAATATTGGATGTGCGAGATTTGTACTTTTTGACTGTTTCAACTTAGAAACTTTACCCTGAGTGTTTGAAACTATTGCATAACATACTTATGTTTTTGTGAAGTGAATGTTTACCATAATCCCAACAAGTTGCTAAAGCTAAGTCGGAAAACTTTAAATAAATAATTATATAGACCTAGTAAAAATAGAGTAGAAATAGAAAGTTAAGCACTACCTGGCTCCTAGTTGCGGACGAGTGGACGAGCCAGTAGCCATCTTGGATTACATCACGTGGCAACCTCCTGCTCTGTCATTCCTCGCCAGTGGCCATCTTGGATTTCCCTTTTTTCCTTCTAAAATTCTCCTTTTTCCCTCTTGGATTTCCCTTTATTCCCTCCTGCTCTATCATTCCGCCTTGGCACTTCATGATCTTGCATTATGATTAGTTTTCTCCCGCTCTGTCATTCCGGTTTTAGTGTGTTTATCGAGCTTTGTTATTCCTTCCTCATGTCCCTTCTATCACTCGGAGGTTTTCTCATATTCCTCCTGGTCTCCTTTATATTTATCTCTTGTGTTTTTTATCTATCATGCTCTTTTCATTCCTTCCTTCCTCCCTCCCATCAATTCTATCCTTCGGGGTTCTTCCTCATAGTCCTTCTAGTCTGTAATGTTCTCTTTCATCCCCGACACCTCTCTTGCTTTTCACGCCCTCCATCACCATCGTCGATGTCGTCTGCTGTAGGCGTACATCTATCATTCTAGCCAGCAGTCGTCTTCTGTAGGCAGCCATCTTTGATTCCCACATCCGCCACCAGTGTGTCCGAAGCCAACTTTAATTCCCGCACCTGCCGCCATCTTTGATTCTCGCACCCGCCACCAGAGTGTTTGACGTTCTACAGTTGGCAGCTAGAAGTTCTGGTATCGGCGCGGCCATTTTGTGTGAGTTGGCTCACTCGTCGCCAGCAGGGGTGCACTAGCATCACAGGTGGGGGTGGGGGGTGTAATTGAAACGGTGGCCGCCAGGAGCGCTGGGATTTTTTTTTGTTTGTAGGTGTTTCGGAACTCCAAAAATTAGGGCATGCTGTTTCGATGACCACCTTTGGGTCGCCAGTCCAGCATCTTGAGACACCACCATCATTGCATGTGAAGTGTTAGGCGATGAAACGGTGTATATATGCGCATCGGTCTACGTACTGGACAGATAAACTTGTAATCACGAAAAAAAATCGACGTTGTGTGGTTTTCTTATAATCCTTCTGGATTCACCTATGCAAAAGATGCCCATTGCGAATATGTTAATAAATAACACGTCAATCACTGCCACCTGGCTGCTGGCTGAGGACGAGCTGGAGAGGTTTTCTCATATTCCTTCTGGATTTGCGTGTCATCATTGCACGGTTAGGAGAAGAAATGAAGTAAATACTCGCATCGGCTTACGTACTCACCAGACAATAAACTTGTCACCGCGAAAAAAAAAGAGGTTGTTTGATGACGAATGTACACACAGGAAACAACTGCAGGCACCGCACGCAAGCACAAACAATTTATACGCGTAGAAGATGTAATTTAGTTCCAGCGCCCGCCACCTGACTGCTGTCTGCGGACATGTGGATGGGCTGGCATACTTGCGGGTTTTCTCATTTTCCTTCTAGTCTCTTTTCACTTGGTGTCCTAGCAGGGACGATTCTAATGCTCTCTCATTCCACCATGGTTTTCTCACATCCCATCTGGACTCCTTTCATGCGAGGTTCTGGTGGGACTAGTCTCATACTCTGTCACTCCACCGTGGTTTTCTCATATCCCATCTGGACTCCTTTCATGCGAGGTTCTGGTGGGACTAGTCTCATACTCTGTCACTCCACCGTGGTTTTCTCATATCCCTTCTGGTCTCCTTTCACCTGACTTCTTGGCGGGGACCAGTCTCATGCTCTGCCATTCCACCTGCGTGGCATGGAGAGAAGCATTCCCACGCACAATAGCCTAGAATCGCAGAGCACGCAACATGTCAAATAAGCCTTTGCCCACTTATAAGGATAGTTGACTGCAATGTCAGAAATGATGAGCGCGCGGGCGTGCACTTGAGAGTGCGCACTGCTGTGCAGATCTCGGATCCCCGCCAGGATGCCAGGCATGTCANGAGCGCGCGGGCGTGCACTTGAGAGTGCGCACTGCTGTGCAGATCTCGGATCCCCGCCAGGATGCCAGGCATGTCAGAAACTCCCATACGTCACCCCGCGCGCGTCAAATACAACCTACGCCCACTTATAAGAATACTTGGCTGGAATTTCAGAACCGTTTAGGATACTACCACCAAATTTATAATATATATATCACCCCTGACAACGAAAAGGACTGCGCGGTCAAGTTTGCCCTAAGGCCACTTGTAAGCACAGTTGGCTGTAATTTCCGAACCATTTAATATACAGCCACCAAATTCAAAATGTATGAATTGTTAAATGTTTTCGTTAATTTATTTCTACCTTAGAAGAACATTAAAATTGTGATTATGTTTTGTCATTGTGTAAACAATATGTTGTCAAAAGTTTTTTATTCTAGGATATAGTACTTGTAAGTTATGCCTACAAGTAGAGTAGTATTTCGTACACGGTATGAACTTTCTCGTGACCAGCAGTCCTTACAGTGATGTCTTGAGTGCCAGTGATAGTGAAACGAGGTGAGTATGAGAGCAGCGGAATTCAAGGGCGGGAGAAAAAGAAGTGCCTACAGAAAACTCGCAAGCCAATGACAACGTCTACCATGTTTTCCACATACAAAAATCCGGGTGATCCCGCCGGGAATCAAAACCAGTTCACTTCGGTGGGAGGCGAGTAGTCTAACTACTACACCACCGCGGCCCCCTAGGACGTCATAGGAGGGGTAGCACAAACGAAGCATGAAATTTTGCCTAATTCCATTAATACGATGGTAACGATAGTTCGTTTGAGAAATCAACGAAATATCGAGTCCGCTGTCTTCAGGTCGATATCACAAGACAGCATTTCAAGGCCGGCATAAATTGTGCTGAAAGAGACGTTTATAAACGGAATATGACACTTGTTTTTAAAATTAGAAAGAATTTCATGTACGTATACAAAAAAACAGCAAAAAATACAACAAATTTTTGTAATGCTTAGAAGAGGGATTGAGACCAGATTCTTTCAATCTAAAAAGTCTACAATAGCGTTACAACAAAGAAGTGACAGCAATAAAACGTGAAAGTCGAAATTCAATATGGTCGACACATATTTACGAAATTACGTAGTATTTTTGCTGTGTTTTTATTATATTATGGGCAACATTGTTCTAATTTGAATACCAAGTGTCATAATTCTGATATCTAAATGTCCATTTCAACTCGTTTTATTTCTGCCTTTAAACGTTACCTCGTGATATCTACCTGAACACAGCAGGCACGATATTTCGTTTTCGAGTATTTATTTCTCTTGAGATGTCGACTTCAAAATGTTTAAAAGTTTCTGAAAGAACGTCTACTCATCCACGTATATTACTCGTAGCCTGTGGAAAATTCAAAGTCATAAAAATTGCTTTCTGCAGGAAATATCTCTGATAAATAAAATAAAAATTTAGTAAAGAAGTGAAAACAAATCGCAACATCCGTTACATTTCCCCTGCAGTGAAGCGCAAGGAAACACAACAGCAGTATCTGACTTTGAAGAATTATTTTAAAATAGAAATTCAGACTAGACACTCCCAGTAAAAAAAAAAAAAAAACCGTGTGTGACATTTTAAATACATTGAAGATTATGTAATTAATTTATTGAATGGAAAATTTTTATGGTCGTACTTCGTCTTGAAAATGTATTGTCAAATACATTTGAAANTTTTATGGTCGTACTTCGTCTTGAAAATGTATTGTCAAATACATTTGAAAGTGAAAATTGGGCCACAGAACTACTTCACATCAGAATGTTCAGCTCTCTGTGCAGTTACGTTCGCTTGGTACATGTTCCGATCGAATCATTTCTTGCTCATTGTCAAATATTTGTGGAAATAGGTGGCATTTTATGATTTGAGAATAATAATAGCCAGGCCAAAAAGTAGGATTCGTTATACTGTCACAGTCAAAAAATAGTTGCTTGTATCAAAGCAAAAAAAAAAATCTGAATTTATTATTGCTAGAAACTATTATAAACAATTACGGGGCCTATTACGTTTCGTGTTTTGGAGGTTAGGATTCAGTTTGTTTTCATTCAGTTTCGGAAGTGTAAACATGTAAACGTGTAATGTCCGTAAACGTTAACTGACGTGTCTGCCGCACGTATTTACACCGTTAAGTATTTGGTTTATAGGCGAGTTTGGTTAAGTGAAACAAAGATTATTTCAGTTGAAACGTATACCAGTAGAGAAACACTTAAATAAATTCAAGAAACTCCGGGGCTCTTCTAAGCCATCGGCCTTCCATATTGTTGTCTGAGCTCAGTGTGCTTATTTCGGCCGAAGCCAACTGGAGATCCTCGTTGCTAGGGAATGTCCAACCTCTAGCAGCACGAGTCCTGCCTGGTCTGACCTCTGGCGGACAGGCGAGTAACGAACGCAGGCAGACGCTCCTAACCTATAAAATACAAAAGGTAACGGGGCGACTCTCCTTCATTTCAATTGACACTTGTGGTTTAGTCCCCGTGCTGGTAGCGTGTATCTTCTTTTTCGTCTATTGTATTTTATAATAATTTTCTTTCCCTATCTGTTACATATTATGTCATTAAATTTGTTTTCAAGAAGAAAAATTATAATTTTATTTCCCCTTCTCGGTAATGCAAGTTGTTAAACAAGACCATCAATTGTAATATTACAAATATATATTTTGCAGATTTTACAAGAAAGCTGTTTGTAGTTCTACAAAGGATTTTCTTGGCGCTTGGGTTTCCAAGGATTTTTCTTGTAAAAGTGCAAAAAAAAATTACATTTCAGTCAAAGACACGAGGAGACATTACTACTGCTTCCTTTCCATCGATAATTGTAAATCTCCCTAACAGGCCGACCAGATGCCAACATTCCCTGGGCAGGCGCGACGTCGACAAGCCTATTTCGTACATTACCATGCGGTATGAATTTGTTCACCGTGAAATTCCTGCTTGGGCCCAAACTGTCTGAGGTATAAGGAGTGGAGTATCCTGCGACCGGGCCGACACCGTCAGGAGCGCCCGCGATTCAAACCCAGCCTGGGCGATAAGCGCGGCGTGGGGACCGGCCGGAAGTCTCGTTGTTTACAGCAGTAGAGTCAGAGAGTTCGAGTACTTTACCAAGTGCGAGCACGTGTTAAGCCAGTAGAAGAATAACGCTTGACCATTTAATAAGAGCAATATCCGTCGGCCAACCTTGATACAACTTCCAGAAAGGCATCTTCCAGAATCGCACATAACGCCTCCGCGGACGTGTTCAATGGCGTCCTGTGTGACCAGAAGTCTATTTCCCAGCGTTGTTTGGCGCGCGAGCTGCTTTCATCCTGATTGAATGTTGTTACAGTCATCAGAGAGTGTTTGTTGAACCACGCGACTCCATTATTCAGTGCTGCAACGTCGAAAACTAAACACTTATCTGCCGCAGTATTACATTCCGCGTGTTTATGTAGTTGAGAAGCGTGGAAAGTAATTTAATTTCAGGCGACGTAAATTAATAATTTTGTTTGTACCGAGCGTAGTGATAAAGCGGGATAAAGCTCGAAATATGAGGTAGAAGTCTTTTTTTTTTGTATGGAGGAGACGGGGTTGCGCTGGAGGCCAGGCGCGGAACGGTATTTGTGCTCTCGTCATCTACGACTGCCAACTTCAATTACGGGATTAAAGATTGAAGAGAAAAAATAACACCAGCGGAAGAATTTGCTTTGCATCCAATCAGTCTTTCGAGGGCGGGGGAACTGGAAACAGCTACGAGGCGAAAAATAATTATTATAAACGTCGGTGGCAGACCCTGGAGCGAGCCGCCTGGTGCCACGGGCCTTGTGAAGTCGCGCGCGGCATCGCGACACAAGCAGATACTCGCCGCACAGCGAAGCACTGGGCGCCTTCAGCCGCGAAAGCACTGCTGCACAGCTTAAGGGGCTGGTATCCTTGGCGGCCGGTAGGTAGAATTGGTAAGTGGCGCACCTGTTGGTGGACACTAGAGACAAATCTTCAAAGTCTCTTGTTTGTTCAGCTTTCCGTCGAAATATGGCGATACCAGCGACACGTATAAGTAACAAAACACAATCGCCATTCATTGGAATGCACTTGTCTGTTTTCCAGNATAGTGTACTAAAGCAAGATTGATAAAGAAAATAGACAATACTAAGCAAATTTATTAAGGATGCTACCCCCTTAAGGCTCCCGTCTATCTGGCATTTTTTGTTTCCGCGTTTGAGGCCGAGAAGCGCGGGTGCGATAAGGGTGACACTGCCACGCGCTTCAAGTGCCCCTATCGCCACTAAACGCAAGGTCCTGTATTGGCGTGCAGTGTTCTCGTCTCACTGCGTGTACCTATGGAACTTTCAGCGGAGAACCCCATATTATTTTACTGCCGGAAAGTCTGTAGAAAGATTGAGTAGTTTTGTTTGTATTTTATGTGGATATCTTGAGCTACAGCTATTTGAAAAAAGTCGTTTTTAGTCGTTTTGGAGTACTCTGAAATGGTGTTTCTGACGTGCGTGGCATTTTGAAAGTACTCAACAGCCCTCGCCTGAAGCATGTGTTCCGTTCGTAGATCAGTGCAGTGGACGCAAGTTTAATTGTTTCGTGGGAAAACGTGTATTTCAAATTCTGTGCAACGCATTCAAGGCGCCAGATTGGCGGAAGCCTTAACGCTTCGCGCCATTCAGCCACACCGCTGCAAGCAGACGACACACGCCAGATAAAGTGCAAACATTGCTTCAGAAATATGCGCATAATGTGTTGTTGGTGCAAATTCGTACAGTGCTACTGGGGATGAGGTATTCATACACACTGGCGTGGTCGGAGCTGTGGTAATGGACAACGGGTGGTCACGTTTCACGCGCCAAGGACCTAAACATCTCAATTTAATATGTATTGTGCCCAAAACCAGCATTATTTGAATGTCTGAAAACCTTTCTTTCAAATACCGGAGTCCTTCTCCCTCTAGTAATTACAATGAAACTAACGAATAAAACGAAAAATACAGCAAGTCTTAGGTTACGTATCTCGCGCTTGGCCAGTTGTATCCCTTAGGGTAGAACGTTACTATATTTTTAACTCTTATTTTTGTGTGGTCCTGTACATTCCCGAACCATTCCTTGGCCACGACTGTGTTCGTACAACTGGCTAAATGTGGCGCACGAAATACGACAACATTTTTAAGTTGTTACCAACTAGCGCGATTATTATCTTTGTTGCTGCAGACGTTGCAGCTGCAGTTCGGGATAGTTTCAAAAATATTCACTTCTATATCTGAAAACCAGGCAGCAGAAACTGAACAGACAAACGCCTCCCTTTATAGAAATGTACAGTCGCTAGCAGCAGTTTACTGAGCAGAAGGTGCAGCGCTGCAGTTGCGCTTTGCCGGCTGGAGGCGCCCAGTTTCTCAGCTGGTGAGACCCTAGGTGGGGAGTAGCGCCAGAACGGTGGGGCGTGATTCTGTTCTCTGGAACTGTTACCGAGAGCCCAGTAACGCGAGTATCACCAGCCAGGTGCAGCTGAGTTCACAATACTCTGCTAGACAGGTGACCACTACTCTCGTCCACTCCGCTTGTTTACACGACGTCATTCGGCTCCAGGTAAGCGGCGAGGTGAATGGCAATCACGCCCCGGCCACTAATTCGCCTCCCACTGCGGCGAACCGTGTTACCTCCCTGCCGTGGCCAAACCCAGATTTCTGCAAGTCGACGTTGCCCTTTGTCGGCGGGTTTCTTTTGGGTTCTCCCGTTACACTAGCTCCAGCTTACGATCTCGTACAATGGCAACCCTACGTGTTCCACTTCAAAAACCTTTAGCTTACACTGGGTCGTGTGCACAAAAATTGACCGCCATATTTTCGAAGCTACTGATTCACAACCGCGCATAACAGGTTGTGTGCATGAGAGTCCCCGAAATTGTGCACAAAGGAAATTGTTTTAATTTAATTCTTGCGCAGGTCAATGGGGTAACAGCCTAACAGAGGGGAGTATAAGATTTTCAACAAAGTTGTTTATTTAAAATGGAAAAACAGTTATGCTACAGAAACGAAGAAATGTAACAAAATATGAATTTAGAGGAAAGATCGGGTGGCAGTTTACTCGCAGAAATTTTTAAAGGTTATCCACGTGTTTACTATCGAAAAAGCAAATATTTTAGAGAAAATAATAAATTTAAAATATTTCTAATTGCTGTCTATTTTCAACCCAATAACACAATCTGTTTCGAAAATCCATTATTTACCAACACTGCTTTCTGACGTCATACTAGCAGCAAAATTTTATTGGCTTTAAATAATAAATACGTATTCAATTGTATATCGATTTCGGACAAGAATTCTGGTCGCATAGATGATCTACTGTTATGTTCTATGCTTAGCATTTTGAGTGTGCAACCACGACTATACTCGGTATGTGTTTGCCCTGCTCTGAGGTGCACTCATCACACGGGTCAGTTTGTTTTCAGTGCGCAGTACACTTGTGAAGGACGCTTTGCACGACTGGGCAACACAGTAGCTAAGTACACAGACGAAAAGGCGTGTCGGTTCCTTTGATGTGGCTGGATTCATTATTTGATTGGCTGCACGAGACTATGGGAACGGGCCTTGTGTCTGATTGGCTACTGCATGGTGCGGAAAGATCCCTATTGGTTGAGATGTTGGCTGACAAGTATGTTACCAGGTGCTGATTTGCCGGCCAACGGCATTACAATTTGTTGCTGGCCAGTGAAGCCATTTGTTGGAGTTCGAGGAGTAAGTGGCTATTTCGCCTCTGTATCGTTAACTACTGTGTGCTGGGAGGAGGGCGTCGTCCAGTAGGGCGCGTGGAGTCACGCCTCGCCACCGAGTACGACAGTAACATTGAAGCAAAACTACGGTGCGTGTCGCCAACTCCAGCCGCATTCCCCGCGAACACATTAAACATCTCGCAGAACAATTCTACAAATCTGCTGCCACAAACACAAACCCCCTGGTGTCTGCCCTAGGGAACTACGACCGCGAGGTGCGCTGGTAATACACGAGGCCGAAACACATCCTGTGTGAAACCCCCCTTAATGAATAATTACACCAACTCACCAGGGTGGCCATTACGCCCGACTCAACGACGAACCGAACCAATCTTCAAGGCAGAAGTATTTACAAGATTCGCGCATCAGGAAGAGTCGCGCTGTGGGACAGTGTGGTGCGCTATGTATGGCCCATCCATGGCGACTGGTAACGTGGTCTCTGGTACACCACTCAACACTGCTGCCCACAGCAGACTTCAGTTGTACTGAGGAGGACCCTGTGCTGTGTGCTCGCTGCCTTACAGGTGAACCCATCAGTCGGCTGACCGCGTCGCTCGAAGATCAAGATTTCCAAGAAATAGCAGGTCGACTACACATACATCGAGCTTCTTAACAGACCGTAGCAAAGGGAAGCGGGCTGAAGGAACACCTCGCCCTCCCTCGGGCAACCGCCCGGGGACAAGATTGTTTTAAATTTACATTACCAGCCCCCTCCCCCCTCCCTGCTCGTCTTTATATTTCACTTCGTTCACTTGCTAACACTGCATGTTAAGCACTGCATGAATTCTATATTTTCCTTCCTGGCATGGAGAACCCACCCAGCATGTCTATAGTCATGGGTTTCCTCCGGCGGCCTCGCCAGCTTGCCATCGCCCTTCCACGGGCTTAGTCCTAATTTAATTGGAGGGGTGGAGAGGAGGGCCAGGCCACAAACACTGGCTTGGCAATTCGAAACCTCACTAGTTGATTGGTGAATACCGGTACTGGCACATACATTTGTCTTCAGAGCGATTTACCTTTTCTAAGGGTTTGAACTATCAAAGCCATTTTATAATCCATACTTACGTGTGCGTTGTCAATTCATTATTAACTAACAGCCGATCTAACTGTTTGTCGTTAAATACGTGGTAAAACATCAACATTGGTACACCTATACTACTTAAGTATTAATATCACGCAAAGTAATTTATGTCGGATAATGGTCTTGTTCACACGAATTAATGTTAGATGCACCGTTATAATACGACTTTCGAGGTAGTTAGTGCCATCACTCTGATGTGTTGAATTTAAGAGGCTACTAATAAGTCACGTCATTACTCTCTTTAATACTGCAGCATAGCAACTTTGGTTTGAGATAGTCAAATGGTTCCTGAGATATGTGGTAATTTCGAAGATATGACTTGACTGAAAACACTACAGAAGTAGGGTGTTTGTATTAAGACATTAAAAGTGTACTGAGTTTGATGTAATGAGGTGTAAGCGTTCAGAAGTAGTTAGAGTGTGAGTAAGTCACACAGATATATACAGGCAGACAGAGAGCTTCACGGTCGGGTAAGTCTCTCCAAGTAAAGTAAGCTGAAACACGACAAGAAAGAGGATTTCCTTTTCGGCGTCTAGACGAGGTTTGGCGCGATGAACGGCGCTGACGGCAAGAGTATAGTTTCAGCATCCCGTTCAAGTAGTTGGGCCTAACCAACTCAAAACTGCCGTACAATGTTCTGTAACTCTCATTTTTTTTTCAATATAAACCTAGTGATTTTTGTGAGCTGATCAGCAAAAACCTAGTGTTTTTTAGTGAATCTCATGCAGTTAAGGCGTGATTGTCCGTTTCGGTCTACCTTGCCCGAGGACTGCACGAAAGCAACTGGCAGTTCCTTATACCTAACTTATCCGTTTACTATAATTCCTTTCAAAAAATTTTCTACCGTAGCGAAGAGGACTTCACCCCGATCCATATCCCTACTGCCTGACGATGAACTACGCAAATTAAAAATTATCTTCCACTACCCCCACGGATTCTAGTGCGAGATGAGGGCATCTCGCTAGTGAGCAGTGGGGAAGATGTTATGAAGTGATCAGGCCTTAGCTAGACGGCCTGCCTGATCACACCTTCAAATATTGAACCAGGGCACGAGAGTGATTGCAGTAATACCTTGCAAAAGGCAGTTGCAGAAATTCCCTCCATCGGCCAGTAAACGGGACCGAAAATATTAAACAACGCGCCCGATATAGGCCAGCGTAACACTGGGAGCGGCGGCTTTTGTCATCGGAGCAGCGGACCAAGAAAGCGTGGAGATGGGTGTGTCCGGCCGCCGTTGACCGCCTCCTAGAATTAGCCTCCGGCAACGTGAACAAGGCGGGGACTTTCCAATTAGATTGTAATAGTAGTGGCGTGCGGTAACAAAATTTAATTTAATTAATTAGCATATTGGTATTCCAATTAACAAACCTGCAGTCAGAAACCGTCCTTGCATTCACCTAGAGTGATTTCTGAAAACCACGGGAAACAGAATTCAGGATGGCCGGGCTGGGATTCGAACCCAGGTCCTCCCGAATGCGAGCCCAGCGTGTTCCCAGTGTGCCTACTCTCAAGGTGGAACGACAAACTTGAGTTACTCCTCCTTTCAGATGATCATCACTGTAGACACAGATGGCTATGCTGCTAGAATGACCAATTAGTCGCTGAAATTGGGGCCGGGTGAACCACCGCAGGCGCAACTGATGTCTTCTTCAGTGCCTCGCTGTCGACTAGACGTCAAGCCATTGTCATATTAGGCACGGCGATCGTATGCCCTTATCAGCAAACGTTTATTTATATCTCTCTCTTATAATATCTCATATTCATATATTTAAATCCATTCCAAAGTCCAGTATGTCAGAAGCATTAAGATGATAAATCTGTTCCTCAACGAATACCACAGTACTGCAAAACACCGCTCGTCCATAACTTATGTACACTGACGAGTAAAAAAAAACTGGTACACCTGCCTAATATCATGTAGCCCCCC